>PVLA01000324.1:345232-569406 GCA_004027455.1 Hydrochoerus hydrochaeris | reverse complement strand
GTACTGTATTCATCTCTCCTAGCTGTTTCCCTCTTTCTGCCTCTGTCCTTGTCTTTCTCTTCCTTGACCACAGTGAACTCCTTTTAGCTCCTCTCAAATGCTAACCTTCTTCTGATGTCTAGAGTCTAGACCTCTACATGCCATTCTCTTGATTGGGATCCTTTTCCATATTAATTTATCTGGCTAACTAACTCCCGTTTGATTCTTGGATTAAATATCACTTCTTTCACAATCTTCATCGGTCAGTAAATTTTCTCAGCTAAGACTGAGTTAAGTACTATATTACCATCAAAGGTTTAAGAACTTCTTCATTTTCCGTTGTGATGACTTGTTTCCCTCAAAACACCTCAAGCTTTCGCAGGGAGCCACCCTGCCTGCCTCAGTCAATGTGTACCTCCAGCTCCATGCACTTGGGAGGCATTCAGTGAACACTGGCCAGTGGATGTTCTTCCCTTAGCAGTTGTACCTTTAGATCTTGCAGGTACAAAATTTGCCTGGGTTTGAGGCGGTTTACCTGTGAAGATTAGAAAATAGTCCAATTTCACTATATGTGTGAATGAGATATATCGGTAAGTCCATAACTCCAAAATTATTTGATATAAAAGTGTATGAAGAACTAAATGAGTAATAAAAGGTAATTTTCAAGTAATAAGCTGGACAGGAAAAAGACATATGAAAGTCATCTGATAAGGATTTGAGAGGATAAAGAAGATGAATCGTTCTAAGGGTTTAGCCTATGGTGCTGGCACTTTGGGTCTCTGAATTGCACTTGAAAATGAGCTGTTGCCTAGAGCCTACTCCTACCTCTCTCTTTTTCTCTTTCTCTGTTTATAACATATTTGGAGATAGAAAATTGCAGAAAGCCAACCGGTGCCATTCAGAGCAAAATATAAACACATTTATCCTATCAGGAAGCTAGAATTACAATGAAGATATTTATATAATAGAAAAGACTGAAGTGTAAAGGGTCTACTTTTTAATACATATTCTTCTCTCACAGCATTAAATCTTCTGCCTTTATAACTCCATAAATGATACACCTGGGGAAGATATTTTATTCTGCTTAATTCACTTGTTTCCTCACCCTAAGAAGAGGAAATTATGAGCATAGCTACTTGGGATTATAAAGAACTGGTGCTTCCCTAAGCCTCAGCAAGAATCATTGAATTTTCACCCAAAAGCCAAAATTTATCTCTAGGAGTGGGTTGGAAATTTGCAAAGCATCCACAGATAGCCAATTTGCATGGTAATTGTCACTCAGGTCTGTAACTTTAATCATGATTGTGTGCATCTCTGCCATTGTGTCCCACTGGTGTTTTGTATGAGGTGACTATGTGGTAATTTCTCACCCACCCCTGGCTGCTTTCATTCCAGTGCTCACTTTCTTAGGCTGCAAAGCAGAGAGGGATTTTTCTCTCAATGCTTTAAGTGCCTCCCAGCAAAGGAAATAAAATGAAAACAGGCTCTTACCCATTTTTCCATGGTGGCAACAATTTTAAAATATAGCTAGTTAAAAAACAAAGAAATAGACTAAGATTTAAAAAGAAAATGAATTCTGCTTTTGCTGTTTAGAAAGCACTCACTGGGTAACCGCTAGGCACTGAATAATTTAAGGTAGGTAATGAGGTTGCAGATTTAACAAGATTGACCTGAAGGCTCTGTCTGTGGAAGCCCAGAATGGCTGTGGTGGAGGCTCATTTGCATGTCTTCTGATTGCTCTTGCTTGGCTGTGGAATGGCCAGAATCTTCATGGTCCAGTACTATGGGATGCATCTCCATCTCATAGAAACGGTTTCTGGGGACAGCAGTTTATAAGAGTACATGGACCATGTACTTAGAATTATCAATGAGCCAACAGCTGCTGCTATTGCCTATGGCTTAGACAAAAAGGTTGGAGCTGAAAGAAATGTGCTAATTTTTGATTTAGGAGATGGCACTTTTGATGTGTCAATCCTCACTATTGAAGATGGAATCTTTGAAGTGAAATTTACAGCTGGAGACACCCACTTAGGGGGAGAAGATTTTGACAATCGAATGGTCAATCATTTTATTGCTGAATTCAAATGCAAGCATAAGGACATCAGTGAGAACAAGAGAGCTGTCTGCCGTCCTCGTACTGCATGTGAACAAGCTAAGAGAACCCTCCCTTCAAGCACCCAAGCCAGTATTGAGATTGATTCCTTCTATGAAGGAATCAACTTCTATACCTCCATTACTCGTGCTCGATTTGAAGAATTGAATGCTGACCTGTTCCGTGGCACTCTGGACCCTGTGGAGAAGGCTCTTCGAGATGCTAAACTTGACAAGTCACAGATCCATGACATTGTCCTGGTGGGTGGTTCTACTCATATTCCCAAGATTCAGAAACTTCTACAAGACTTCGTCAATGGAAAAGAATTAAATAAGAGCATCAACCCTGATGAAGCCGTTGTTTATGGTGCAGCTGTGCAGGCTGCCATTCTATCTGGAGACAAGTCTGAAAATGTTCAAGATTTGCTGCTTTTGGATGTCACTCCTCTTTCTCTTGGTATTGAAATTGCTGGTGGAGTCATGACAGTCCTCATCAAACGTAATATTACCATTCCTACCAAGCAGACACAGACCTTCACTAGGTACTCTGACAACCAGCCTGGTGTGCTCACCCAGGTATATGAAGGTGAGCATGCCATGACCAAGGATAACAACCTGCTTGGCAAGTTTGAACTCACAGGCATACCTCCCGCACCCAGTGGTGTTCCTCAGATTGAAGTCACTTTTGATATGATGCCAATGGCATCCTCAATGTCTCTGCAGTGGACAAAAGTACAGGCAAAGAGAACAAGATTACTATCACTAATGATAAGGGCCGTTTGAGCAAGGAAGACATAGAGCGTATGGTTCAGGAAGCAGAGAAACACAAAGCCGAAGATGAGAAGCAAAGGGATTAGCTGTCCTCCAAGCATTCACTGGAGTCCTATGCTTTCAATATGAAAGCAACTGTTGAAGATGAGAAACTTCAGGGCAAGATCAAGGATGAAGATAAACAGAAGATACTTGACAAGTATAATGAAATCATCAACTGGCTGGATAAGAATCAGACTGCCGAGAAGGAAGAATTTGAACATCAGCAGAAAGAGCTAGAGAAAGTCTGCGATCCCATCAGCAGCAGGCTGTACCGGAGTACAGGTGGCCTGCCGGGAGGCACGCCTGGGGGCTTCCCTGGCGGAGGATCTCCTCCCTCTGGGGTGCTTCCTCGGGGCCCACCATTGAAGAGGTTGGTTAAGCCAGCCCCCAATAGTGAGTTTCATTCTTCCGCAACAGCAATAAAATTGAAGGACCTAAATTTGTAGCAAATTCTGTGGCAGTTATTAAAGTTTAACTGCTATAGTGAAGTACTGGACATTCTCAATACTTGAACAATGGCACATGTACACCGGGAAAAGATAACATTGCACTTTATAAGCACTGTACTATAAGTAGAAATGCAATGTCTTCAATAAAACTATTTAAAATTAGCACCATAAAAAAGAGTAGTACATGGACCAATCAATTGTTAGAAAACTGAGGCTCCTCCAAAACCAAAGACCAGCCTGTTCATAACAGGGCATGGGGGTGGGGTGGCTACATTAGCTTTAATATTTGTCTTGGTTTGACTAAACATTAGACAGTCTTCTTCCTGATTTTAGGTCCCCAATTTACACTTTCTTAGAGCATTTAGTTTATGAAATTTGGTGTTGTAAATTCTCTATCCGCTCTTTTGAAATACAGTCAACTCTCTGACTCCTTATATTTCCCATCAGTAGATGCAACCAACTTCAGATCAAAAGTATTTGAAAACAAAGCTCCCCCAAAATACAATGTAACAACTATTTACATGGCATTTACATTATATTAGGTGCTACAGGTAATTTAGATATGCTCCACAGTATATGGTAGGATGCATGTATACATGCAAGAATTATGCCATTTTATACAAGGGATTAGAGCATCCGTTTATCGTAGTATCTCCATGGGGTCCTGGAACTCATTCCCAGGGACTAATCCCTCACTAGGTAACCTCTCCCTTAATATCCTCCAAAGCTTTTCCAATAACTCCTGCTGGGTCTTAACCTCCTCACACACCGCCAGCAGCAGCAGTAGCAGCGGCGGCACCCTTATTTCCACAGAGCTGGATTCACTCTGTCTCCCTTATCGCAATTGTCTTGAACAAATTTTCCTTGCCCACTTAACTATCTGCTACCCTTTTTGCTTGCCAAAGTTTCATGCTAAAAGTGGGTGGTGGTGGTGAAGGTATTGAAAGCCATTTAACAAGTTAGATGGATTAGTTTACTGTAGCTGCCCAAACAATTCACCAGAGATCAGGTGTCTTCAACACTGGAACTTCCTGTCCCAGGCTTCTAGAGCCAGAAGTCAAGAGGGAAGAGCCGGCAGCCTTGGTCTCTCCTTGGTTTTGGATGTCCGTTTTCTGTATGCATCCTGGTGGTGGTCTTTCCCTCCATGTGCATTCCCACTCTCTCCTTGTGCGTCAGATTTCCTCTTCTCATAGATCAGATCTAATCAGGACCCACACTAATGACTTCTTATTTCACCATGTCACCCTTTTAAAGGTCTTTTCTCTAATACAGTCCATATATTGAGGTATTGGAGATTAAGAATTCAAAACACAAATTTTTAGCAGACATAGTTCAAGTCATGATACGGAGTTTCTATTTGTGCTATTACTGTCTGTATCACTCCCTTCAGAGATAATTCTACTTCCCCAAGCCACCAATCCAAGCAAATTTGGAAAACTTGGTATTTCTCAAGGATGGCAATGCATAGATTACTCATTTCCTAACCTCAACACCTACAGAGCAGTGCATGAATAAATATTCAGTGGTTGCAGGAACGGTGAGTTAAAACATAGGGAGAGGTGGGGGTGATGGGGTGGCGAGGTGGGACTACTCAGCAGAGGTTACCGCTCGGAAAGATAGAGACACTAATTACAGAAGTTTAACTTTTGCTTTCCTATCTTAACAAGTCACCTTGAAGCAAAAATCAATATAGCCCTTCCTTAAAATTCTGTAATTATGTAATTATGGAACTGGCATAGTCATTTTTTCCCTGCAAGTGTAAATTAAGTAAAAGACATTTACTACCGTTGACAGTTTTGCTTACTCTATCCTGGCACTCCTTCTCTTTTAATAGGCCAGCATCCATCTATACACCCAAATCACATTCGGAAAGACTGAAGGACTGCCAAGCTGGGGTGGGGCTCAGTGCCATGGTGCCTGTCTGGCAAGTGCAAGGTACTGAGTTTGATTCTTAGTACCAAAAATTTTTTTTAAAATTAAAAAAAAGGGTGCCAAGAAAGGTTCAAACTGTGCTTTAAAAGAATTTCATAAAAGGAAAAAGAAAGCTGAAAAAGTTCCTATTAGTATCTGTATAAAATTCACAGTATTCCTCTGGTTAGATTTTACTTTCTATTGGAATAACCCAGAAGTTATAAAATCGAAATAGAGCAATTGTGTTATTACAAGATACTCACATTCTTGGAATAATTCATCTGACTCCCCGTTGTAAAGATTGATGGGAATACTGTGGGCCAACTCATCTCATTAGTAACCCACTGCCTGCTAAGAATTCAATGGTGTTCTCTGAAATAAAACTATAAAAACAGAAGTTTTTATGAATTAGGACTAAAAACACCTTTCAGAATGATAAAGATGTCCTTGAACAAACTGAAGTTAAAAACCAAGTGTTGCTGTGGCCAAGCTGTTGGGTACAGGAATAAGCAAAAAAAATATATGAAAAAGTTTTGCTGCCTCAGCCAGTTTTTAAGAAACATACGTAAATATCAAATTACTTTCCTATTTGATTTCATACTTCTTATACATAATTTAAGCATGTATTGTGGGGCTTTCAGTTTCTTACCTTTCCCTGAGAGATACATTTTTAGCTTTAATGAAAGTAGTTTTATAAAGTCGTATAATTTGGTCCTAAAAGACGCCCCCCCCCCAAAGTTTGTGTTAAAGGTTTGGTCGCCAGATTTTGGTGGTGAAATATCTAAGAGTAGGACCTAGAGGGAGGAAGTTAGGTCACTGGGGACATTGGTACCCTGGGCTCTTCCATTTTTCTCACTGTCACTTCCCAGCCACCATGAGATGAGCGGCTTTTCTGTCATGTACCCTCACCATTGCCACAGGCCCAAAAGCAAAAGGCCAACTAATCATGCACTGAAACATCCAAATCTAAGAGCCAAAACAAACATACTCTCTTTTTTAATTCATTACATCAGGTACTTTGTTATAATAAGAAAACATTAATGTATGAATTTCCTACACACACTCTATGCCTGACATTAATATTTACTATATTGAATCTTACTTATTTTTCATCTGCATGAAATTCAAGTCATCAGGCAGTTACTCTTCTCTTACTCTGTTTTCCTGGTGTACTTTACTACTTTCAGTGCACTTCTAGTCTCTCATTTCCTAACTAAAGCCTCAGACTTTCTTTTCAGCTTTTCATTTCATCCTTTCCTCCTTTTCCACTTTGGAGTGGGGAATATTCACTTTACAGACCCATAAATTATTTCAGTAACATGGTTATAATCATCTTTACCTTGTATTTTCTGTGTGAGAGGAGCTAAGCACGGTGCTTGTTATGACTTTTATCTAGATGTCCCCTCAAAGCCTCATGTGCTTATAGGTGGGGCTTTTCAGAGGTAGCTGGTTCTAGGGTGCATTAAGATCATGGATTAAGGGACTGATAACCAAATTAGGCCACTGATTGGTTTAGCATAGTTCATGATGTCAGTAATGGGAAGCCCCATACTGGGTGTGGGTGGCCCCACCCAAAAGGTTTTAGCCTTGATGGGGTTAAAGGGAAAGGGAGCTTGTGCTGCTGCTTGCTGCTTTCTGTCTGCCGTGCCATGAACGGCTTCTCCTCTGTGATTCCCACGGACAATGCTTCCCTGCTTAGAGCCGGCTGACTATAGACTGAAACCGCTGCAAACTATGAGCCAAAATAAACCTTTCCTTCTTTAACTTTTGAGGGTTGGGTATTTTGTCTCAGCAAGAAGAAAAGTGACTAAGATGATGTAGGAATAATTCATTTATTCTTCACAACAACCCTATGAGGTAATTGCTGTTGCTTGTTAACATTTACACTTTAAAGATGAAGGCGCTGAGTCACAGAGAGGATAAGAAACTTTCCAAGGACTCACCGTTAGTGGTAAAACCAGGATTTGAACATAGGTGGTCTGGCTTCACAATCTTTTACTACATACATAAGGGATGGATTATTCAGTGTAATATGAGTGAAAGTACTACATGATAACCCTTCTGACAAACCTCTGTGCTTTTTATTTCTTTCAAATGAAGATGATCCAGAAGACAAATGTATATTCTCAAGTCTTGTACTGAATTATGTCATGAGTAAGATACTCATGTCATGAAATGTTAAAAATTAAAATGTCTTTAATCTCCCAGTGTAAGATAGAACAGCTCAGTTAGTACCCCTCCACGGAAAGGCCCTGGATTTGAAATCAGAAGACAGTTTGGTAGCATGTGTTGTTAGCAGAAAGAAAATATGGATAATCAGGCCATCTTTAAGTCGACACCATTTACATAAAAAGTCTTAGAAAAGATTTTCAACCACATTTTAATCATATACAAATAACAGACAAAACTCTCAAAGCAAACTCACCTCAAGGTCATCTCAGGCAACTTCTTAATGCACACAAATGCCACTGAGTGCCAGCAGCCTCCTTCTTCCAGAGACACAGAGGAAGGCTCAGGACAAGATCTGAAGAGGAGAGCTGGAGATGCAGTCGGCCGAGTTGCCTGCAATACTGGATCAGTTAAAAATACAAATCTATGAACTGCAAACAAGAAAGACCAAAGCAGGGAAAACAGATCAGACTGTTAGCACTATGTTGTGCTTGGATTTAACATTTAACAAGATCCTTTGGCATTTCTATTGCAACACGAACTGTATCTTACACATTTAAACTTAAGAAAAAGAAAATATATGTATATACTTGTTCAGTTTTATATAAATGGCTAAATGTAATTCTTGAATATACTATGACTTTTAGCTTTCTTTTCTCATGCTAGAATTTTTCTTTCCATTTTTTTTTTTTTTTTGTCTTTTTGAGACAGGGTGTCCCTATGCAGCTCAGGTTGGCCTTGAGCTCACTTTGTAGCCCAGGCTGGTCTCCAGCTCGCAACAATCCTCCTGCCTCAGCCTCCCAAGTGCTGGGAGGCATGAGCCACCACACCTGGCCTTCTTTCCATTTGCATTCCCATGATTTCACCTATCCTACCCCAATTTTTGTCCTTCCAATTTGCTCCATGCTTTAAAAATAATATGCAAGTAATTTGTAGTTTTATACAAACATAAAGAAAACTGTACATCTAAACTCATACCAATGTGTAATGCATAGTAAATATATGTACATATATTCATATAGTCACAGCATATGTATATATATATATATATATATAATATATATATATATATATATATATATATAATATATATATACTTTTTTCCAGTTAAGTCTTCCTTCTGTGTTCTACATACCTTAATCTGTCAAAATCAAGATGGGACTCAAAAGGGTCATATGCTGGTAAGATCCTTGTCTTTGCTTTAACAAAATACTATTAACTGAGTGACTTATAAATAACAGACATTTATTTTCCACAGTTTGAAAGGCCAGAAATCCAAGATCAAGTTACCAGAAGCTGTACTATCTGGTGAGATGTTTATTGTCTGTTAACTTACTGTTTTCATAGACATGTGACTTAATCAGTTGCCAGAAACCTCACTTTGAGAGTAGGATTCACTCAGTCTACTGAAGCACATCCTTCCTCCCCTTTCAATACAGCTTTAAAATCTGCCTCTTAGTTCATCAGGACTAATTCCATTGTATCTCCTGGTTAAGAATTCCTTTGTCTCTATTTAGCCAATAACAACAAGCAGCCCAAGAACTTCAGATTTATCTTCCATATCTTTGCTTTATACAGTTCTGGCTCCTCCCTCCTCTTCCCTGTGATCTCTTGAACTTAAGATCCATCATTAACAATGTCTACTCTGCCTCTTTTTCTGTTCTTTAAATCCTTCCTTCACCTATTATTAATTTCCTGTGGCTGCCTGATAGCTTGCTATAAACTTAGTGAGCTAAAACAGTAGAAATTCATTGTCTCACAACGCCAGTCACAACTCCAAATCAGTATCACTGGGCTGAAATCAAGGGTGTTAAAGGGGCTGTGCTCCTTCGAGATAGAAGGCTCCTTCCCTGCACCTCTGGCCTCTGGCAACTTCTGGCGTTCCTTGGCTTGTGTCTCTCTGATCCACCTTCACATCAGCTTCTCTGTATGCCTCGTCTTCTTCACCTGTGTCAGTTCTCCCCTCTGGCTCTCTTCTGAGTAGATTCATATATTTGCATTTAGGGTACACTCAGATCTAGGATAAATCCCCATCTCAAGATCCTTAATCACAACTGAAAGATTTTTTAAAAATAAGGCAACATTGAGAGGTTCCAGGGATCCACACCTGATAACTTTGAGGACCGTTATTCAGACTAGAACCATCTCCTTGCTCTATTTCAAGCCCAGCTCTTCCCTAGGGAACTGCTTCTTCTAAAGCAGTGTTTTGTTTCCATATCTCCCACAGCCAAGGAGTAAACAAGGGTCCTAATTTCTTTGCTGACCCTCCCTCCCTTCATGTAGACACTCCCTGTAAAGCATTTGCTGTAATTCTATAGCAACCACTCCCTTCCTTCCAGAAGTCATCTACAGGCCCTCAAGAGCTCCCGAACAGCTCCTAACCCATTTAGCTTCTAACTCCTGACAATTTTCATCTTCAGGTGTGCCATCTTCCAATGCTCTGCTTCTCTGTCCATGAAATTTCTTTAATGATCTTGAGCCTCCATGTGCCTCAGCCTTTGGGTCCACAATCATATCTTAGATCCTGCTAACAAAACAAACTAAAAAAGCAACAAAACTGTGTCCCCTTCACAGTCTTGAGTTATAAGCATAATGCTCCTTAATTATTACTATTTCTCTTGCTCCTTTTGTCACCACCATTAACTCCAAAAATTGTTGATCTTGGACCTAGAATCTCCTGATGCCACCATCTTTATGCTTAACCTCCCCCCTTTTACATTCTAGTCCCCACCTCAGGGTCAAGCTTCTGTCACCCCACCCTGCTCTCTGACACTCCACCCTGGTTCCCAGACAGCCAACTGTGGCGACAGAAAACCCTGGTCAGTTTTGCTCCCTAATTTTAATAATCAAGAACTCTCAGGCTGCCAAGAAATTTTGCTGCATTTCTGAGGTGGTTTACTCATCCATCCTCCTAGAGATGGTCTCACAGTGTTCCTGGCTTCAAACTTCCGCTACTTCCTTCCACCTTCGCTCTCAGCCAGTGACTTTGCTTCACTACTTCACCATGAAAATGTAAGGAAAATGTAATGCCTTCCACACATGCGTATCACTAGATTTGCCAACAACCAGCATCTGAATCATACATACAGCTTTCACTTTTATTCTTGATCTAAACCATTGCCCCCATCTCTGTACTAAAGTCCATTTCCACTTAGCTACTTTAAAACATCATTCTAGAATTGTCCCCTTCCTTCTGTATCATCAGTTCTCCTTTTATCAGATTGGTCTCATCAGCATGTATCTGTTCAGAAATATCTACCCTCTTGAAAAATCAAAACAAATCATCCTTTTCCAGCTCCCACTGTATCACTCCATTCTTTCCCCCCATTTAAAACAAAACTCTCTTGTAAGATACGACTGTCAGAGGCTGTTACTAGTATCATTTTCCCACTCTGCCTTGAACACTTTCCAATCAGGATTTCCTCCACCTGATTCCAAAATTTAAAAGAAAATCTCAGAAAGATTTCTGTGTGCATTAATGATCTTTACATGACTAAAGCCATTGACCCATTTTACTCTGCCCACAGTTGGGTTTGTGGCTCTTCTCCTTGAGCGGCTTTCTTTGCCGCCTTTCCTGGATTTCATTGTCTTGTTGCACTTTCTGCTTTACTTACCAGTCATTCTTCCTTGGGCACCTTTGTTGGCTGCTCCCCAGCCTCTAACTTAGCACTGGTCTGTTTGGTCACTATTCTGTGCCCACTGCATTAAACATACTGGAATCAGCTTGCCTACCTGAACCCTCACAGAGTCATACATTTGTCAGCTTTATATATTCATAACAGTGACATTCTGAACTCACAGTTACGGTTCAATATATATCCTGGGGCATATTCCTATTAGTAGTACCGTCTTCAGGCAAAAAGCAGTTTCAATTAATTTCATGCTTCTAAGTGAAGACATTTTACCTCTGGCACATTGGCTATTCATTTATTATGTCTTTAATAATCTACAGCTTTTAAAAGAACTTATTAAACTAAAATGAAATGTTCAAAGACATAAAGACAATCATGTCATGAGAAGTGGAATATATGTAACAAGATTAAAAATTCACTCTTTTCTAAAAAGAAACCGACAGAGACATGACTCAGGATTTGTGAAGTGAAATCACTCATCTTCTAGGTAAGGGAACTGAGTATTTAAAAGGTTTATAAAGAATTCCAAAAAAGAACTTTTCATAGTTCTGTGTAGGCATAAATCAACCAGAAATGTGATCAAATTATAATTTTGAGTAAATGAACTCGATAATAATCCAACAAGCCTTTGCCGAGGCCCTACAAATGGAGAAATGAGATAGCTGATCCTGAAGGTACCTGGAAATCTGATTTTGTGTTTTGTACAAGATGAGGGAAGTAGGATTTATAATGTGTTGTTTAAAGTTTAAAATGCCTCCAAAGACAACTAAGGCTGGTTTGTTTGCGGATGGCTCTCACCTGGTGTAACCAGTTAGACTGCCAGTTTTTGCATAGGATTAAAAAAAAAAAAATCCCCCTAGGAATATCTGCCTCAGTTCTCTAGAATTCAGTTTCATCACAAACTCTTGGCAGTTGTTTGGATATAAAGCACATGTCTAGAAAGTTTTTTGTCTTAATATTTTTTGGGTTCTCAATGATGATGATTACTCTTTTTTTCTTATTAGACACAGCATTTATCTTTTAATAAAAGTCTCACATAAATATGCTCTGTACAGTCATAGGCACCTTTTAAAAATCCAGAGCTTGTGAAATCTTTGCCCCATACATACTGAGCAGTACCCACATCAGTGAAAACTACCCCTACTCCCTCCACAGACTAGCTTTACTGCCTTATGAACTTTATAGCGTATAGTCTTGTCTGTTATTTCACTGAGCATGATATCATTTGGATTTATTGATGTTGTTGTGTGTCAATTCTTTTTCATTCATTCTCTTGAAAAGATATGCCGTATGTTATTCATCTATTCCCCAGTTAGACAGGTGGATTGTTTCTAAATGGGTGCTATTATGAATAAAGTACTACAATCATACTCACACAGTGTTTTTGTTGCTTTCATTTTGTTTTGTTTTGTTTGTGGACATACACCCTCATTTCTTTTTGGCATAGATGTGGGACTCAAATTGTTAGGTTATATGTTAAGCAGACATTTAGCTTATTAGAAGTTTATAAACATTTTTCCACTGTGGATGTGACATTTTATATACTACTCATACCAATAATGTTTTATTGTGCCAGATCTTCTTCAACTTTTCTTGGTAAACCTTTCAGTTTCAGCTATAGTGGTAGGGTTGCAGCGCTATCCTTTTGTAATTTAATTTATAAGACTTTCCTTCTTTCTGTGCTCCATTTGGAGTAGTTTTTACATGCTAGTTTTTATGTTCATAGATCTTTTTTACTATGATGTGTAATCTTCTGGTAAATTAATCCAATTAATATTTATTTTAGTTATTATGTTCTTCAGTTATAGACTTTCCATTTTATTCATTTTCATAGTTTCAGTTCCTCTGAATTTCCTTGCTTTATTCATGCTTTTATGCATAATCTTAAAATATGAATAGTATCTGTTTTAAAGTCATTATATACTAATTTAATCATCTCTATCATCTGGGTAACTGTCTGATTTCTTTTCATGGAATGCATCACAGTGTCCTTGCTTTGCATATCTAGTAAGTTTTATTATACATTGAGTAATATGAATTCTTCATTGTTGATTGTATGAATACTTTGGGATTCTTTAGTAGAGAATTTTTTTCATAGCAGGAAATTAATTTACTTGCTAATTAAACTGATCCATTTATGACCCATTTTAAATTTTTTTAGAGTGATGATATGCTTTTATTAAGGGCTAAATAATAGCCATTCTTAAATCTTTGATTTTTCTGGCTTTTTTTAATGAAAAGTCATAGTATTTGATCAGGATTTCTAACTCCAACTATAACTCTGTAATCTCCCAGCCCTATATAAGTTTTGTTAGTTATTTGACTTAACGGCTTTTTGGTAATTATTCTTCTCCCAATGTTGTACATACTTACTTTGTGCATGCACAGCTTGGGGACAGATCTGCCAATTTCTGTGACCCTTTGCAACCCTGTTCTCATTGCTGGTAACTTGCTTGGCAAATTCTAGCTTATGCAGCAGCCCAAAATTGTGACCATGTCTCCATAGCTTTGAGAGACTGTTATACCCTAAAAGGGCTCCTCCTAGGACACAGTCTAAAACTTGCCTTGAAGCAGAAAACAAGGGCAATTGTAGGATTTACCTTGTTGGTTTCTCTTCTCCAAGGGATTATAGTCATCTGTTATTGTCTAATACCAGAATATCATTTTTATGTATTTTGCCCAGCTTTAATGTTGTTTATAGCAGGATGGTAGTATATTGCCTGTTATTCTTATATAAATAGAAGCAGGAGTCTCTCTACACTGAACACCTTATTAAATGCTTACTGATTACCTACCTATCACTTTACTGAAGTGCTTGTTCAAGTATATTTACCTTTTCTGCAAGAGCTCTTTATGTGTACTGGATATTTAATTTCCTTTCCGTCAGCTACATTTATTGTACAGATTCTCTCCACATGTGTGGCTAGCCTTTTAACTTTCTGATTTGGAAGTCAACTTGTACTGTAAGAAGAAGTCAGGTGGGGTAATTGGAAGTCTCCAGGGAGTTATATGAATAATCCCTTGCCCAGTTTTTAGACTTCATGTAAGTTTATTTGGGGAAGTTTTCTTGTTGACTTAAAAAAAATGGCCATGTCCCCAGAAAAAGATTCACAACAAACGTACATGACAATGATTAACCCAATTCTTCTTCCCAACAAATTTAACAACTTTTGCTCAGGTAATTAAATAGTGGAGGGAAAGAAGCTATGGCACATTTTTTTTTTATCAGTACCGGGGATTGAACTCACAACAGCGTGCTTGCAAGGCAGGCACTTATGCCACTGAGCTAAACCCCCAGCCCTGCTATGGCACATTTTTAGAACTCTTCTCCATGCACTGATACCAGCATCATCATGTTCCCTTCCAACCTGCAGTTTATGGCAGAAGCAGTGGACAACCACTAACCAAATGAAATTCTGTCTGTCTAAGGCTTATCTCACACAGTCAGCCTACTGGGAACATAAATGTACCTTGTGATCCTTTCTCCAGGTCCCTAATATTCATTCAGATAGAAATGCTTGGTGGTTGGACGTGTTGGTCAGTTTCCTCATTGCTGGAACAAAATATCTGACACCCTCCACTTAAAGGAGGACAGGTTTATTTTACTTCACAATCTGAGTTTTCAGTCCATCCAAGACAGAGCCAAGACAGAGCTCCAGGGCAGAAGGACATGGTGGAGTGAAGCTGTTTCATGGTGTCTGGGAAGCAGCAGAAGAGGAAGGGCCTAGGAACCAACACAGTCTCCAAGACATAGCTCTGCAACCCACATCCCCCAACTGGCCCCACCACCTAATGGTCCATTCCCCTGTGAACACCTCAGTTAGTAAGTAACCCATTGACGAGGTCAGTGCCTTTACCACTCATTGAGCTCCCGAGGAGTCTCTTCATCCTGTCAAGCTGACAATCAAGGTTGCCTGGCATATTGGCACAATCTTCACACTGCTTATTGGGCCTAAATTATGTCATAATGTATAACACCAATGCGAAACATCTAAAACTATTTCCTACATCCAGAATCATAAATATTCCATCCGAGAGATGAGAAGGATGGCAAAAATTTATCTCATTCTTAGGTGGTATTTCTTACTATATCTGTTTCATTCTCTACTCCAGCTTATGCAGAAACTAGAACACTTGCAGACTGCTGAAAGGTCAACTAATTAATAGGCTTACCCACAGCTGCTGTGCAGAATTTCACATTTTGCTAGAGCAGATTAATATGGTCTGAGGCATTTGCAGCCATCCTGTAGGATAAAAGGATCAGCAGCAATTAATGTTACCATAGAATAGGAAATAATACACATTTATGCTCTGACCTTGTCCTAGATTAATCTGTACACTTTTATCATAATATAGTCCAAAGGAGTCTTGAGCACTTGGCATCCCAGCAGAACGCTTCTGGTGTGTGACACGCTGCCACTAGAATTCAAAGAGTTGTCAGGATTTGTCACCTTTTTCAGAGTGGGAAGTACACAATGTAATAATTTGTCCTTCCATTTGCATAGCAAGTTAGAAAGTCTCTAGCCATTATGATTTGGAAAACTTTTATGTATGTGTCAGGTCTCCAAATTCCTGCACTGCTTGTCCTCTGGCATCTGGATTGCATGCGTTTTGTCGAGTTCTTCATTACATTAGCCACTCCTTGCTTGTCTGTCTTAATTAGTGTAGTGGCTTTGGAATAATCAGGTTTATATGGCACAAGGGGCAGGATTTCTTCCACCTTAACCTGAATTTACTACAGAATCTTCTTCTGTGGGACTAACTAGAACTAGCAGTCAGCCAGGAGGGCAGCCTGGGCATACCCTAGGGTATCACACTGATTAACTACATAGATGATATCATGCTAAAGCAGGTCAATAATTAAATGCACCATAAGCTGAAATGATCCATCAGAGTTGAGCACTAGCATAATGAGAGTGCACAACACCAGAAGAATGACTGTAGCCCAACACCTGTGTTACCCCACACTGTTGTGCCAGCACCTCTGCTTCAGCTCCTATCTAGTCCACTTAATGGACTTGATATTTGGATGTAAGCATAAAATGGACTGTGGTATAAAGACTTCATTGATGTTACTTTGAAAGACAGGGAGAAGATAATTCTTCTAAGACAATGGGCAATTCATCTACTTTTCTGGACTGAGAACTTACCCATGGTTAAGTGATCTATGAACAGCATATCACAGACAATGAAGAATGACATAGCTGGTTGAGAAGGACAAAAATCTAAGGTAGTACAGGTAATGTGCACACAGGAATGGGAAAAACCTGAATTGATCTTTCTCTTGCAGAGAAACAAGGACATACACACTCTTGTGTACTAATGTTGTATGTACACAATGCAAGAGTGATGGCCTTCTTAAATTTTGTATCCTCGAACCTTGTTTCATCTCACTCTAGTCAGTGGATATCAATCAGATTCTTTCATTAACTAAGTGAATAGGTTAGCCAAGTAGTTATAACATATGGGTTTTCCCAATTTCTATTAATGAAATTGAAAATGCAATAAAGTCCTTAGCAACAAAGAAGAGCCCAGGCCCAAATGGATTCACTGAAGAATTCTACAAGAAATACAAAGAAGATTTAATACCGACACTCCTCCAACTCTTCAATGAAATTGAAAGGGAAACAATTCTCCTTAAGTCATTCCTGGAAGCAAATATTACTCTAGTACCAAAACCTGAGAAAGACCCAACTAAAAAAGAGAACTACAGACCAATCTCCCTAAAGAACATAGATGCAAAAATTCTCAATAAAATACTGGCAAACAGGATGCAGCAAATCATCAAGAAGATTATACACCATGACCAAATGGGACTCATCCTAGCATTCAGGGATGGTTCAACATATGTAAATCAATAAATGTAATCAACCATATCAATAGTACCAGTAATAGTAAAGTAAGAATCACATGATCATTTCTATAGATGCAGAAAAATCTTTTAATAAGATCCAATACACATTCATGATAAGAACCTTACAGAGAACTGGAATAGATGGTCTCTACCTCAATATGATAAAGGCCATCTATGACAAACCAACAGCTAGCATCATATTAAATGGCCCAAAACTGAAAGCCTTTACCTTAAAATCAGGCACAAGATAAGGAAGTCCATTATCACCACTCCTATTCATAGTACTGGAAATACTAGCCAGAGCAATTAGATAAGAGAGAAAAATAAAAGGAGTAAAGATAGGAAAAGAGGAAATTAAACTATCATTATTTGCAGATGACATTATACTCTACATAGAAGACCCCCAAAACTCCATTGAAAGACTCCTAGATATAATAAATAAATTCAGCAATGTAGCTGGACACAAAGTCAATACTCAAAAATCAATAGCATTCCTATATACTAACAACAAAATTACTGAGAGAGAAATAAGAGAAGCCACACCCTTCACACTAGCATCCAAAAAAATGAAATACTTAAGAATTAATCTAACGAAAAAAGTAAAAAAGCTATACAGGGAAAATTATAATGCCCTGAAAAAAGAAATTGAAGAGGACCTCAGAAAATGGAAAGACATCCCTTGTTCATGGATAGGAAGAATAAATATTGTGAAAATGGCCATTCTCCCAAAATTGTTATACACATTCAATGCAATTTCAATGAAAATACCACTAACATACCTCATAGATCTAGAGAAATCACTTCTAAAATTCATCTGGAACCAGAAGAGACCTAGAATAGCAAAGGCAATTCTAAGCAGCAAAGCCAAGGCAGGAGGCATCACAATTCCTGACTTGAAGTTATACTACAAAGCTACTGTAATAAAATCAACATGGTACTGGAATAAAAACAGATCTGAAGATCAATGAAATAGATAGAAGATACAACTACAAACACACTCAACCACCTTATCTTTGATAAAGGGGCCAAGCATGTTCACTGGAAATAAAATGTATTATATTTATAGGTCAATTCGCAAAGAAATGATATCTTTAAGAAATGTCGTCATAACCATGAATATGCATTTCATTCACTTTACTCCTGTCTTCATTGTATGGCTCCTTTTTTGTTACAGAATAATCCTCATTACATTGCTTTTGTTGTTCTATTACCATTGGTTCTATCATGTTGTGTCTTACTGGATTTTAATATGGGTAATAATATAAACAAATTTTTATGGAAAATGAGATATTATAGTGGCCTTTGTTCATTTTCTGTTATTTGGCTCAGAATGCCTTGTAATAGTTTCATTATCTTGAATGTTTTATTATATTTTGATATGTTTGATATTATTGTGTGTGAAGCTAAGCTCAACTATTTCAAAGAAAGAGATACTATGGTAGCTACTGTTGCTATCCAATTGTCTTGTTGTGAAGGCTGTGTTGCTTGTATTGTTCTCTTCTGATCAGCATTGTTCTGTCCTCTTTTGTTTTATTCTCTGTAAAATAAAATTTTAAAAATAAATAAAATGAAATAAAGTAAAATAAAATATGCATTCTCATTTATCAAGGCTGGTCTAGTTACTACTACCATGTTTCTAATTTGCTGACCACAGAGATAAACTCCAATATAACACAATTTCTAAAGTACATCAATTGACTGTTGGTGGCAAGGTGACTCCATTGAGTTGCCTGCAGCTTGGAAGTGCCAATGATGCATTGTAGCAGGAATAGACGTGCGTTCCAGGTATAGGTTTACATTTTCAACCCACTCAGCCCCAAGCAGTATTACTCTCTGAAGGTGAATGGCATGCCTGACTCACCAGGGTAGGATCTCATCAGAAAATGGACCCATCTGAGAGAAAAGGAAGTTCAATAGTGGGCTCATGACCACAGAATCCACTGATAATGTCACATGCCATCCCACCAGAAGCTGCCACCTGATAGGATGTGGGAAGTGATCTTTTAGAAGCATATCTTAAATTCTGGATCTGAGGTAACAATTTTTTAAGGATGGACCACCATCCTCTAAGCCATAAACTATACCTTGAATCAAAGATATTTATATGAAACTATATCTTCAATTGGAAGAAAGACAGGTTAGTCCAGGAATTAAGAGGTAGAAACAAAAATGACTTTGTTTACTGTTCTTCCCAATGATCAACTGGAGGAATATGTGCCTCTATCCCTATAACTTTAGGCTTGCTAAGCTTGTAAGTCTTGATGCCCAATGACAGATACAGAATTGCTACCTGGACATTTCAAACTCCTTGTATCCAGCATCAGCAAACAAGAAGATGAGTTTGCTAAGATGATCTTAGCAAAGATAATTGAATATGATCATCATTAAGGAAAAAAGGCTATTGTTAAATATAATTAACACTTATGCGATCCATTTGGGTATTGATTAAAACCCTCTTTCTCAATTTTATGGAAAACAGACAATTCTCAAGCATCTTCAGCCTGGAAAAAAATCACTGTGATCAGACTGATGGAGCTGCTATCTGGGGTAAGAGGAATTTGAAATAAATAGAGGAGGGAGACAGAGTCTCAGAACAGTTTCTGTTGCAGGAGTTACAGCTCACACCATTAACCTTCCTTCACTAAGTTTTCCTTGGGAAGAGAAGCTCGCTGCCTTGGAGGAGCAGCTCTTTAGATACACACAAGGTGCTGAGCATTACAGGAAGCATAGCAGGAGGCAGAGGATTCATCTCTTGCTTCAAAGAAGAACTTGTTTCAGTTACAGGGAGACAGAGCTCACAGCTGCCAGTCCTAGCCTGGGTCATTCTTGCTGGGGGTGATTGATCAATGCAGTTTTAAAGTTCTGACTCAAGCCCAAATAAGTCTAATGGGGTTAGAAGAGGCTGCCTTTGGGACAACTTAACTTGTTTTTCTGCACAATCCTGCCTTCTCTTACTGTCTTCTGTAGGATTGATCCCAAGTATCTCCGTAGTGGCTACCGCACTCCCTCACACTGAATCTGAGTGTGTCTCCCTGAATAGTTATCTACTACTTTAACTGGAAAATCATTTAACTTCAATAACTGGTTGACCATGTTCATCCATTTTATGGAATAAAAATAAAACCCTTAGAACTTCTTTTATCATTATGCCAAATATTATTGTAAATTCAGATAAGTTCAAATGAAGATCAAGTTGTTTTGCAGAGCCAATATAAACAAAACTTCTGGTGAAGTATTGCCTCATGGTAAAGATAATATTATCAAAAAAGATAATATTATCACTCAATTAAAAACACACAATGCAGAAATATACTTGCAACCTCTTGCAATATGTTGTTAATTTAGGAGTTGGCATATTTGTGTCTCCTAAAGGACCAGATAGCAAACATTTTAGTCTTCACAGGCCATATGGGTCTGTCACAATACCAAACCATGGTGTTTATTGCAAAAGCGGTCATAGACCTTCCATAAATAAAGACCATGGCTGTGTTCCAGTAAAACTATGTCTGTAGAAACAGGCAGCATTCCAAACTCGGCCAGAGGATTAGGACTTGTCAACCCTTGTCCTAATCCATCAGCATCCAAATGAGCTCTAAAATTTATCCAGCAAAATAGAATCTATTCCTAAAATATCGAGTATATTTGTACAAAGCCAGTTAGAATATTGAAACTGCATTTTTAAAAAATGAAACTGATGCCTAATATGAAAAGTATAATAGCATGTCTTAACTGTGCTCTCTTTGTAGTCCATATCAATCATATTTCATGAGTGAATATCTGAATAACTACTTAAACTGATTTGTATTTTACAATATTAAACTTACTCCAAAATGACTCCTCTGGACTTTGGTTTTATTTTTTACAAAATTAGAAATTTTAGTCAACGTGTTCAGATACAGAGTGCCAACAATTTCAGTGTTGAAGGTTCTAGCATTTTATAATCATTGCAAAGGAACTTGTAAGCATTAGACAGTGAAGTTTTTCCTTGCAGAAGCAAGCAAGAACATGAGTAAAATGCGTGAGTTCAACACTCAAGAGTAAGCCCTCAAACTTACTTTCACTTTATAGCTTGTTTTTCTCAGAAACAAAATATTCAAGATTCTAAACATACATATCCTTGGAGGTGTTTTCTGTGTTTGCATAAACCAAAGTCACAATTCTGAATTCTAAACCTTTCAGAGCCAACTCAGAGCATCATATTTAATAACAAGTTCCTCAAATATTTATGTACTACTGCATACTTGAGTCTCAAACTGCTATTCATTCACTCTACTAATGGACCACACAGCTAATTGTTTCTTATTTTAAAAGGCACATACTCAGGAGAGAGACCTGATTATAATAAAACCCTACTAGAGTATCAGTTGTGGGAATTCTTTTTTAAATTTTTGAGGGTTCTTAAAACTGATAAATCCTAAAACACTGAGAATTTATAATTATAAAATATAAAATATATAAAATATTTTTATAAAATAACTTTCACCAGGGTACTTTCTCTTTAGGCCAAAACTTAATTTGACTATTGTATGAATGTTGAAGTATATTTATGCAGGCAGTTCTATAAATAAAAATATAATTCATATTAAATTTTGAGGACCAATGCAAAATAACAAAAATGGAATCAGACTAAAGTAAGGTCATATTTTGAAAGTCATATTATTAAAGGTTTTCTTTCTTCAAGTGTGTTTATCTTAAATTATAGTTAAATGTTTAGAAAGTAATTTTTGAACCTATTGTCAGTATAACTTCATTCAATCTTTCAATAAAATTGATGCTAGAATCGATAAAAGAAACCAATATTAAACATATCATAGTGTTAAAGATGTGAAGGTTCTTCCAAAACTTGTAAGGTTTTCCTAAGTAAAAGTAATCTCTTATGGTCGACATACTGCATACTAATTGCAAGTTCCTATGTTTCCCCCCGTGTTTGCTTAAGCATAATCACAGCCTTTAATTGTAACATTATAGTTATTTTCTGAAGATGCCAAGGGAAGCAAGATTTTTCTTTATTTATTTTAAATAGCGTCTTATTTTTATTTTGAAGTATGGTGGGATTTTGTGAAAGTATGGATAGTTTTGCTTCTTGTTGGTTAGAATTAATTTTTTATAGTGGATGGTGGCTTGATAAGATTAGTAATATTTGGATTTTTCAAAATATCAAGCACATCTTATTATTTGCCTATATTATCAAAGTATATTTAACAGTCCATGATTAGACAAAAGAGAAAAAGAACTCAGTGGTTGTTCACGTCAAGCATTACACTCCACTCTGCTGTGTTCTGCTGTGATTTTTATGCACACTGGCCAGGTGCTCATATGACTGCACTTCAGCTCCAGAGCTTTGGTAACAGGAAAGCACAGTGTTTAGTGTGACAGGTTCTGCATAGTGAATTTTTCATTATAAGAATTTATTTCCCTTATTTCCCTTTCATGTGATGATAATCTTTATATCCTTCCTGGAACATTTTCCACTGTCTTGGTTTTTCTTTCCCCCACCCCCCGATACAGATTTAGCTCCCCATACATAAAAACTAAGGTGATTGCTGTTTTCCTCTGGTACTCAATATGTTTGGAAAAAGGACTCTAAGTTTCTTGAGGGCAGAGGTCATGATTTGCTTTGTGTTCAAGCTGTACAGCAGAGCTGCTTAAATTTAGCAGATCCTTCAAAAGGATCTGTGGAGCTGCAATGTACTGTACTGTCTGAAAAATGTTCCGTGAGTCCTATAAGTAATTTTGGAATTCTCGAAGAGCTGACATACATATTTAGAGGAGTCTGAATGGAACAAACGCTAAAGCATTCACTTTACAGTGTTACTTAGAATTAAAAAAAAGATTACATTTTGAAAATATTCTTCCTGAAAAAGAGCTGTAACTCAAGATAACTACTCCTCCAATGTATAATAAAGAATCCCCAAGCACTCATCTTAATGAGCAATAGGTATAGTCATTCTAGTTTATTGTGAGTGCAGAACAGGAAAAATATTCTTTTGGTTTGTAATGGTTTGGTGTTCAGTGTGGCATGTAGCTCTGGTTTGTATTCATAGATACTGATTTGAGATAGGTTAAACAGCTTCTCTCTCTACATCAGTTTATACTCTCCTCCAAGTCTCCTTAGATTTTCAATGATTTATCTCTGAAAATTTTACATCAAGCTTGTGTTTATTATTTATTCTTTCTTTCTTTACTTTGCTGTGTTAAACTTTAAAAGTGCTCAAAATGAAGAGGTTTTTCTTGCTTTGGACACAGCTACTTGCTATTTCACTGCATGAGTCAGGTCCACTGACCCATGTTCCATTTTTAACTCAGCTTTTCTACTTGTTTGTGCCTCAGATTCCTCTTGTATGACAGAGATAACAAAAAAAATAGATGTGATCTATTGCACAGCATGGTGACTATAATTAAAAATAATGTAGTATATATTTCATTATTGTTTTATAAAGATAACAAAATCCAACAAAACAAAGCTAATAAAAACAAAGCAGTGAAATTAGTACAGAATTTGGAGGCAGGACAGTAGGAAAACAACAGTGACTACCACAGTATATCTTGTTATCTGCACAGTAGTTGTCCATTCCATCAGATACAGCAAAATCAAACCAAACAGAACAGAATAAAACCGATCAAAACAGAACATTGAATAAAGCAAAACAGGTAACTGGATCAAAACAAAACAGTGAGAACAGTATTGGATTTCAAGGACAAGATAGAAAAACCCCCCATATTTGCTATTTTGCATGCTGTCTTCCTCCCAATAGATGCTCAGACCACTGGCCCCAGACATGCAAAGTCAACCAAACAATACAAGTATTCAGCCGCTTTCTGTACCTCAGTTTCTATCAACTCAGCCACTCCTCTGAAACAGCCACTTGCTTATGGTCCGAGGATATTCTTGATTCTTAGCCCTGCACCAGTAGGCTTATGGGAGGTACTATCTGACTTTTCTCTTCCTGGGCCCTGCGTGGCTTGCCTATTTCATAATTGTTAAGAAACAAATTTCAAATGTTCCCACCACAAAAAAGATAAGGATATGTGGTGATGGATGTATTGCTAGTTTGATTTAATTATTTCACAATACACACATCAAAATATCTCATTGTACCCTGTAAATATACGTACTTATTACTCGTTAGCAAAAATATTAAAAAGAAAATTATTCTAATTTCCTTTCTGAAAATACAAAGCATAATGGGAAAAGGAGATACAAGAAGTAGGGCTTGCAGCTTTTTAGGAAACCTGCAAGTTCAGCAAGAACCACATTTTGTAATAGGTACACACCATTCCTAAAGTACTGACAGAATTCTACTAAAATCCTGCCGTGATCAGAGGTAAGAAATAATAAAGCAGCTTTTTGGGTATCCACAGGAAGGGCTCTAGACTAGGATTCCTATCCAAATGTGAAAGAGGAAGCCACGAAGATGGTTCTTAGTGAAGGCTCTCCTTTTGTTCACAGATAAAACTGAAACCTGCTTATTTCCTCATAGGGGATAGGGGGCTGATATTTTAACTTTGTCAAATAACTTTGACAAGTGAAGGATAGTTGTTTTGTTCACTGTATCAGACAACAAGGCAGAAGATAGGAGATTTAGATGGGAAAGTGTGTGTAGTTCAGTCTGTGGTGCTTAGGAAATTTCCAAATGGACACACTTTGCTCGGTTGTATATATAGCACTGGAGCACTGGATAAGGATTGGTAATTTTATGAATGGGGATTCTGGACAATCAATACAAATTAGACATTGACACTTGAAAGTGGATTACTTCACTTACCCGGAACTGCAAGGCAATGTGATCAGTAAATTCTTGAACTGAAGGTAAAATTTGTGAATATCTCTCCCCATCTCCAATATTCACTCTTCTCTGAAAGGGGTCCTAGTTTTCAACAGATTTTTTGAAAGAGGTTGATAATTTAAGAAGTTGGAGCAGAAACAGATGGTGTCAAATTAGATGATAGTTGATGACACTGAGAAAACCAAGGAGGAAAACAAAATTTTTTAACAAGTAGGGTAGCAAAGAAAAATATCAAGATAAAGTTATAAGATGATAATAAAATTGATAAAATTGGGGGAAAACATCAAGGAAAAGTACTTAAAAGTGTGAAATTCTTCAGGGAGTCCCATTAAATAAAACCTTCTTACAGTGAACACATAATTCAAGGTTATGTTCCACCAACAAAGATTAATCTCATGGTAAAGACAAATAAAAAACAAAAAGGAGGAATTCTAGATACCTGTATTTACAAAATGTCTTATTTTTCCTTGAAAAAAAAATTTTGACAATATAGGAATTCTGGAAATGACCCAGCTCGACTAGTAGCCCTAAGACTGAGAGGCAAAACTCACAGAATTTTCAGACGGAAAGTGCTTATTGGAGGCTGTTACACACCGTATACTTCATATTGTGGAAACACAGAAACATCCAATAAGCATTTCCTACAGATATGATTAGGAACTCTACACTAGATGATGTGCATATATGTTACTAAGTGCAGTGCCCTAAAAGCCAGAAAATACACTTACACGGTTCCATTCTAGATGCACACTCTCAACACTGGATCATTTCTTCTTCATTGGAGAAGCTACAACATGTGGTATTACTAGCCCAGTACCCATCTGGTTAATCACTGCCTTCCAAGACTTTTTGGAGAAAATGTATTTCAGATAACCTGAGTGTGGAACATAGGAATATCTGAAGTATTTTCTCCTAGCTGCGTAAGCCAGGAGTCTGAAGGGCTGGGAGGCCAGTGTGAGGCTTTGAGCAGGGAAGCTGTGCCCAGAGGCATGCATGAGCTTCCTCAGGACCCTGACTGAATGCTGGGAACAGCATTCTCCCGGCTTGGTTTGTGTTACCTTGGAGACTGGTTAAGAGTTGGTCTTGAAATCAAATGGAATTTCCTGACTCAGATTAGGTATTGATTTAGATTTTATTTTGTTTCATTTCCACATTTCCCTTTTTGCTGTAGACCCCTGCTATTCTGCATTCCCTCCCTGGTCCCACATCTCGTCATAATGATTTGCACACATTGAGATTTGTCTCCCATATTTTCAGTGCCCTGAGTAATTCTGTGATGTGGAAACTATGACTGTTACAAAGAGCAGGTGATGTCAGAGATTTCTGCCAAAGATAAACACAAAATCAAATCCTGTTAAGCAATAATAGTTAAAGGGAGAGAAAAATGAGTTAGGGTATGGAGAGAGAGGGAAGGAAACTGTTATGGAGCCACCCAGTTTCTTATGACCTTTGGGTCAACTTCAACAGAGGGGAAGCTCAATTACTTCCCAGCATAAGGTGAGAAATTTTGTTATGTCCAAGGTTAAGAATGAGAAAGTGTTCAGGCAGCTTCCCAGGAGATGATCCTGGGAGTGAATTAGGACACTCAGCCTGGTAAAGCCTATTTTGCTTTTTATTTACAGTAAAAATTGAACGAATAGACTTCACATGATTTTGTGTTACTCTCACCGATGCTCATATTTTGGATTTTTTACTAGAAATTACATAAACCACAGAGGTTAGGGAGAGGTCTGGCACATAGGAGATGTGATAGAAGCATAGAGCGTGTGTTTAAATCAAAGAAATTATTAAGTAAGACACATTTGCATTAATCTCCCACAAAATACTCCCTTCTCCTCAAGCACATTTATCCCAGCCTCCTCTCCACCTCCTCATGCTGTTCTCCGAGAACTCTTTCCAAGTGTCTTCAGTTAGGCTGTCGTGGCTGCCTTGATGTCCTGAATCCATTCAAAACATTCACCTTTCATGCTCATTTGGACTAAAGAAGAGCCACGAGTCTCACGGCGCCAGACACAATAAAGCGGATGAAGACACACCTCAGTGTGTTCACAAGACTGCTTTTCTGTTGGGTGGCAATTAGCAGAGCATTCACTGTATTTTTTTTTCAGTTTTTTTCTTTGTTTTTTTTAATTTTTTAAAATTTTATTTAAAGAGGGAGGAAAATAAAGCTAAACAGAAAAGGGTAGAAATAAGACAGAATTTTTTAAAAAATGAACAGTAAGAAATCACTAGTTGATATATTACATACTGTCTTCCTGAATATAGTGGTTCGAGTTACAAAATCAAAGCATACATAGTGGACATTCAAACAGTGAGGCTGCAAACAGCTCCGTTCTCTGATCGAACAAAAACTCAGCAACATGGTTATCAACCCTACACACTTAAACATACATGCAGTTATATCCTTTAGAGCACCTGCTTTTCCTCCTTTTGCTTTTTATGTCCATTATCTTTTTAGTTATATCATGTTTCAGGTTGCTCAGTACCTTGCTGATCTGTTTTGTTGTTATTTACTTTTTTTATTTTTTTCTTGTTTATTATTATTTTTATATTATTTATTTATTTTATTTTAAAGGTAGTAAAACACAGCAGAACAAGACAAGACATAGCCAACTGAGGCAGTGCAGTGAAATTGGCACAGAACCTCACGGCAGACCACTGTGACAACAGCAATAGGCACAATAGTACATCTGGTTTTCTTCACAATAGTTGTTCCTTCAAGCAGTCAGAGCAATATGGAAGGAAATACCGAAATTACAAGAACAGAATATTGATTAGAGCAATACTATTGATCAAAACAGAGCAAAACAGAGCTAAAAATATCTGCCCTCAAAGAGATGGCAGAAGAAAATCCCCCTTATTTGCTGTATCGCATATAGTCAAACTCGCAAGACATGTTCAGATCTCCGGCTCTCACTTGCTGAGGGGGGATGGGGTGTTTGATTCTTAGCCGGCGCCCTGTTAGGCTCACAGCCGCCCACCAGAGGGGTGAACTGGCTGCCCGTTTTCCCAGCGCCCCAAGGTCCAACATGGCACGTCGCGGGTCTCAGGAAACGCTGATACGGTTCTCGCCCTGGGGCGGCCGGAGTTTGCCAGGCCACAGCCACTTACCAGAGGGGCATGTATTTTTTGACTGCATCTCATAACGACACAGAAGTGAACTGCCAAGGACTGCTTTAGAAAGTAGCAAGAACTTTAGGATAAGTGTGGCTGATGTGAGGGAGAGTGTTTTGAGAAGGATTAATGGCAATGTGCCTTTTGCTGTAATAGTTTTTTTAAAAATCAAAGCATTCACTGCATTTTTAGTCACCTCATACCAGTAAAGGACTCACATTTAGACAGCTCCTTCTTTGTCTGTCAGACCTGAGCTTTTTTGTAAATCTTCTAGGTCACCAATTTTGATTTTTTTCTCTTTCTTATCAAGCAGCGATCGGGAAAGAAAATGAAGAGAAATAATAGAACCCAATTATCTACACTTTTAAACTTTAGTGACACCTTGTGATTGAATGAGATAATACTGTGTGGCAGGGTTTTGAACACCTTCACAGGATAGTAAATGTCACATATGATCAGAATTCATGGTGGTGATCACAAAAGATATTATGATTTTTTGTTCCCTTTCCCAATCTTATGTGTAAAGGTAAGGAAAAGAAAGAGCAGTGTGATTCAGTGGGGGAAAAAATTGCTCTGATTTCAGAGCATTTAATGACAATTTAATGTGGATTTTTAAAATTTCAATAATATGTAATTTTTTCTCGATTTTATTTCATAGCAATGAAATGTTTCTTAGCTTTCAATAAAAACAAAGAAGGCACCATGAGTAATTTAAAAATTAATTAATTCTATGAGGATTATCCTCTTCAAAAGAAAAGTGCTACCAAAATCTCCCCAAAGGTAGCTGCTTTCTTCAAAACATTTAACATTCCTATGTGTACTTCTGTACTAGTGCTACATAATTACATCTCTAAGCAATGTATATTATTTTGCATGCCATTTTGTGTATGTTATAATCCTAAAACTAGTCCTTTCCTTTACCATTATTTTTTATCTGATTTATCCATAAATAAATAATCCATCAAATATAGGGTTATGACTCATGCATTTTAATTTCCAGTACACAAATATAGAAAAACTGGCTAAACAGCCTTCCATAAACCTTTAGGCTGTTGCCTAAATTTTCAGTATTACGATAATGTTGCAATGATTACTTTTGTACATATCTCTTTGCATATAAAGAATTCTCACAATGTGAGCATTGCCTTAGAATTTGCATGTAGATGTGGAATGAACTTGCTTAAAAATTATGCACATCTTTAAAGTAACTATATATTGTCCAATCATTCTCCAAAAAGATGTTTCATTCCAATCCAAAACAATTTATGTAAGAGCTCTCTTGCTCCTTGTCTGTGATAATATTTGCATCAATACATTTCAATTATCTGCCAGTGTGCAGAGGTGGGTGGTGTGAAAGTGGGAAGCAAGAAAACGGTGCCCTATTTTTAATTTCCTTCTTCGATTATTAGCGAGGTTAAGCATCTTTGCATATGGTAACTGGCATTTGCTTATCTCTGTTGTGAATTGCTTTGGTCCTACTGTGTGCCTGTATTTTCACTTTCACTGACTTTTTTCTGTGTACCGGCTGGAGTTGTAAATATCCGATGTTTCACTTACACTTTTTGTTCTTTGTGCTTCTTGTGTCATTGTTGCCTTCCTGAAGTCATAAATATATCTTCAATATATTCTTCAAACATTTTAAATATTAACTGCTCAACACTGCATTTTTTCATCCCAGCTGAACTTCATTTTCACTGTGATGTAATTTCTTTCCCATAATGATTATTGATTAGTAATGCCAACTGCCACGCCATTTTACGTTTATATGAGTCTGTTTCATATTCCATTCTGTCGAGGTTCTTCATTTGTTTATCTTTCACCCACACCAGACTGTGGCTACAGGCTTATAATAAGCCTAGCTTTGTGGAAGATAGACTTAGAATCTAGGGCAAGGCCCCACCCTGCCACTTCCCTGCTCCCTAAATTAGTCTTCTACATTCCTCTTAAGATTGGCTCACCTACTTGCTCCAAAGAAGCATGAAGATTTTGAAATAAAATGTATTATATTTATAGGTCAATTCGCAAAGAAATGATATCTTTAAGAAATGTCGTCATAACCATGAATATGCATTTCATTCACTTTACTCCTGTCTTCATTGTATGGCTCCTTTTTTGTTACAGAATAATCCTCATTACATGAGCATTCAAAAATTTATTGACCAATTGTATTGCTGATGGGTGTTGGGTTTCAGTTTTTAGCAATTGTGAATAAACCCATTGTAAATAATTTGTATATGAATTTAAGTGGACACATCTACTTACATTGGACATGTACTCAAGTATATAATTAGGGTTAGGCTTAGTCAATGCATATACAAATTTTAGCTTGAGTAAATATTTCCTTTAGTAGGTGGGTGAATACACAAGCAGCATATGATATCTTCAAGTATCATAACCCTCATCAATTTTGGCATTGTCAGTTCTTAAAATTTCAGCTATTCTGGGATTCCTTGTATCTCCTTGTATATTTAATTTATTTTTCTTTGATGACAAATGATGTTAAATACGTCTACATACATATGATTGTGATTTTAATATCCTTTTCTGTGGAGTATTCAATTCTTTCAAGCAATATTTTAAAAAATCATGCACTTTTCATATATTTTAGCATGTACCACATAAATCACGTATACAAGTCTTGTGACAAATGCATGTATTGTAAATCTTTTCTCTCACCAGTAATGCTGCTCTTTAGTATATTAAGTACTAAAAATCAGTTAAAAATAAAAAAAGGTTTTTCTTTCACAGTGAGTGGTTTTTGTGTCCTACTTAAAGAATACCCACCTATGCCAAGTTCATCAATATGTTCTCCTTTTCTTTTAAAGATGATTTCTTCAAGAACAGGAATTTTCCTTGTAGAAAAGTTTTGCATTCCTGATTAAATTTCTTTAACAAATAAAGAACTATGAAATTTTCTAAATTTATTTTTCGTCACTCTGAATACTTAACATTTCTCAAGAAATTTATTTACTTTGAATTTGTCTATTGTCAGATATATTGATTGGTTGGGTTGATTGGTTGTTGTTATTGTTGTTTGTTTGTTGAGACTTGCTCTGCAGTTTATTGTTGTTTGTTTGTTGAGACTTGCTCTGCAGTTTGGGCTGGTCTTGAGCTACTTTATAGCCCAAAATAGTTCTCAAACTCGCAGCAATTCTGCTACCTCAGCCTCACTAGTCCTGGGATTATGGGATTATAGGTGATGTGTGTGCCACCACGCCCAGTTTGTTAAATATATTAGGATAAAGTTTTTTCCTAATAAATTCTTATACAGGTATTTATGACTTGGAGAGCTTCATGTTGCTGGTATTAATTACTTTCATGAATTAATAAATAATCAACTTTTATTTTATTGATTTTCTCTACTTTATGTTTACAACTTTGTTAATTTATAATTAATTTTTATAACATTATTTTCTCTGAGTGTAATTTTCTTTTTTCTACTTTCTTGAGTTACATGTTTCAGGTAACTGATACTTCTATAATATATGCATGTATGTATTGAAATTCCTTTTTCTACATCTTACAAATTGTAATATCTCATAATTTCAGTACAAAACATTTTAAATTACCATTCCATACAACGTAATTCCCATGGTTATTTATATCTGACTTATGCATTATTTAAAATGCATGTGTGTCATAATTTATATGCACTTGAAAATTTCTACTTCTCCATCTGCTATTGATTTCTAATTTACCTTTCTATGGTCAAAAACTCTGCTTGAAAATTTTAATTCTTTGAAAGTTTGTTGCCTTAAACTCTCTTACTTATCTTCTATTAATATAACTCTATTCCTGGGCATGGTGGAACATTTCCGTAAACCCAGACTTGGGAGGCTGAAGCAGGAGGATCGTTGCAAGTGTGAGACCAGCCTGGGCTATAAAGTGAGCCCAAGGCCAGACTGAACTGCATAGAAAGCTTTCTTTTTATTAATATTTGTGTAGAATATTTTTATGTTTCAATTTTTCTGTGTTCTTATTTTTAAATTTTATATCTTATACATAGCATATATACAAATACAATACAGTTCAGTTTCACATAGGCTGAAGGAAAGATATTGTCATTAACAAATGCTGCTGGGACACCCCCATGCAGAAGATTGAATCTAAACCCATATTCATCACCATGTACTGAATTCAAAATGGATCAGAGATCTGGATATTAAAACAGAAACACTAAATCTACTAGAAGATAAAATAAGTAAAAGTCTGGAAGACACAGGCATAGATAAAGAATTTTTACACAAAATGCTAATTGCACAAGAAATAACATCATCAACAAATGGGACTGTATCAAATTAAAAAGTGTCTGCACAGCAAAGGAAATAACCAACAGATTGAGGAGAAAAACTACAACATAGGAAAAACATTTTTCCTTGGATAGAGGATTAATATCTAAAATATATGAATAACTCAAAAAATTAGACCCCCCCCCAAAATGAAAGAACCAATCAAAGAATGGGCAACTGAAATGAATAGACACTTCTCAGAAGTACAAATGGTCATCCACTTAAAAATATTCAATATCTCTGTCCACGAAAAAATGCAGGGGCTACGGCTGAGGATTTAGCTCGGCAGAGTGTTTGCCTGGCAAGCACGAGGTGGTGAGTTCAATCCCTGATACCAAAAAATTCATATAAAAACAACACTGAGTTTCCATCTTAGTCCAGAAAGAATGGCTATCATCAAGAAATCAAATAATAAGAAATGCTGGTGAGACTGCAGAGGGAAAAGGAAACCTTCTACACCATTGGTGGGAATGTAAATTAGTACAGCCATTGTGAAAGCAATACAAAGATTCCACAAAAAACTAAAAACAGAAGTTTCATTTGACCCAGCTATTCTCCTTCTAGATATCTTCCTAAAAGAGCTAAAGACATTGTACCACAGTGATACATGCCTACATACCCAAGTTTAACTCATGATAACTAAATCTTAGAAGAGGCCTATATATCCACTAACAGATGATTGGATAAAGAATATGTATTTATGCACAATGGAGTACCACTCCATGATAAAGAAAGATAAATTCAAATCATTTGTAGAAAAATGGATGCAACTTGAGACAATAACACTAAGTGAAATCAATCAGACACAAAACTTAAATATCACATGGTTTCCCCTTACAAGAAACCCAAAGTACAAATAGTTTAAAGATAACAATAAGTGATGGATAATAGGAATCAGGAACACAGATCTTTGGCAATGGGAAAGGGCTTCAGGAGGCTGGGGAGAGAGGGATGAGGAAGTAAATAGAATTAGGATGTATTATGTACCAGTGCCAAATCCCTATGATGAATGCAATCACTATGTACTATGATAATGTACTAAATTTTTAAAACAAATTTCAATTTCACAATTTTATCTTCTTTTTATTTTATGAAAAGAACAAAAGTTCATAAATAAGAGAATAGTTATATTTTTTACATTGTACTTCATCTTCAAAATAGTCAAAGCCATATTACAGGGATACATGCCTGCCCATGATCATATCTTTTAATTACAGAGATTACACATTTCACATTTAGTATAATTGCTGATGTTTTGATATGATAGACCATGCATGGCACTTTTTACACTATTAGTTTTCTAATTAGCTTTCTATTTTTGAGCACCAAAATCCTCAAAATTTAACACCTTAAAACAATGCCCTTTTATCATCTTACAGTCTTAGTAGATGACAAATTCTGGTATATGGGTTAGTTGATTAAGAAATGAAGGCATTGACAGGGGCTGCATCTCATCTGAAGCTCAGGAAATAAGAGACCTAGATATTATTTAAACTGTGTCTGCTATAAGATCTATAGATTCTATAAGATCTAACATCTTTAGCCTTGAACAAAGAAGTTAGAACTGGTGTTAAGAAAGGAGCAGTCTACAAACGTGGGTTCAAATTCTGACTCCAATGTGCATGAATTCCAATTGTATCCACTACATAAAAACATCATTTTATTTATTTCACAGAAGAGATTAAATGATGTATCTGAAAGAAGCTATCGTATATTTCCAGAGCACTAATCATTAGTAAATATGAAAACCCCAACATATTTCTGGGATGATAATTTAACACAACTATGGAGGATAAATGAAAGGCCAACATGTTTCTGGGATGGTAAGATAATCAGTGATAGGAAAAGATGTTGAGATGATAAGAAGGAATTAGAAAAACTCATGCAAAATGCCTTCACTTGATAATGACTGGGTGGTTGCACACTTAAAAAGTTAAAGGAACTTTTTACAATTATTTATTCACCCAGCATTTGTGTGCAAGTGTGCACCTATTCTGAGACAGGCACTTTGGTAACCACTAAGAGTTCAGTGGTCAATAAGTCAATCAAAGTCTCCACCCTCCATTATTGTCCAAAATTTCCCAAAATGTACTAATGGAGACATCATTATCCCTACAAATTAATGATAAATAAAAGGTTTCAAAAGCCCAATAAATTCACAAAGGTCTGTGTCATGTGAAACCCAGTAAATCATTTTCCTATAGTAGCTCTCAAAGCCTAGAGTATGTAAGTGAAAATTATGAATCTAAAAGAATGGGTACAATATGTCAGATTTCACACTTATTTTAATTAACAACTCATATGTGGAGAAGCATGTATTAATATCTTGAGAATACAGTTTAATAAATGATCAATAGTGCCTTAAGTCAAGTCAAATAAATGAACTTATAAGCAATACTAAAGAGTTGTCTGCATTTGGACCACTCCATTTGTAATGGACACAGTCGTTCACATTATATCACACTCTTTCTAAATAGCTCACAGCTTGGCAGAGTTAAGAAAAAATGAATAGTTCTTTGTTTAGGTTTGGAAATTGGCAGAGTTTATTGTGAAATCTACTGGCCTCATTTATGGAATGGAAATGACGGTCCCTAGAAAAGAGGAAGTCAAAGAATTATGAGTTAGGAATTCCTAACGTATCATCCATTTGGAGAATGGTGTTATAATTCATGAAAATTGTTAAATAGAAGTAAAAACAACTGTGATCTTGGCATAACTGACTTGTGGATACTGGTTAGACACCTGGAGATGACTAGAAATATTTTAAGAAGCTTACACACAGTTTTTGAAGGAGGCATGTGGAACCAACATATAAATCTAATGAATGGAGTGAAACAATAGGAACTGAGGGCTCTCCTTTAAGCCAACAGATTTAGCACAACTGTGAGTTGTTTTCACGTGAAGTTTCCAAAGGCAGTTCAATAAGGGTGTAGGTCTTGAGTTCAGACAAAACTTGGTTCGATTTCTGATTCTATTGTTTACCATATTGTAACATTTATTTTCACTTATGACCTTTTTTATTTGCATATATATATTTTATTGACATATGTTTGCTGTACTACAGTCATCTAGAAGGACTAGTACATATATGTAATTCACATTGCATCTAATCATTTTTACTTTCCTTTCCCCTCTCCATCTGCCCCTCTTCCCAGTCCCATATTGTGGACAAATTATGCAATCTTAGACTCTTGTTTCTGGTTTATGCTTTGTAGGGTATTCTGAGGAAGAACAAAATTGTACAAAGCTTAGCATAATATCTGTTCTTAACATCCAATGGAGTTTCATGGTGTGATCAGGCAATATTCTAGAAAAATATTAAGAATAAAAGAAGGATTTTGGTTGGAACTTTGGGTGCTGGGAGAACAGGCAGCCTACTTGCCACCCTGGTAAGCAGCTGGGGGCCTACCAGAGCAAGGGCTAAGGATCAGACATGGATCCATCCCCCCTCTCCCGCCATTAGCAAGTCAGCACCGGCAGTCTGAGTATCTTTTGGGAAGATGAATGTATGCATCTTGGCAAGTAAGGGGGATTTCCTTCTACCATCTCTTTGAAGGCAAATATTTATATTTTTATCACTGTTTTGCTCAGTTTTGATTATTGATACTGTTCTATTCAATATTCTGTTTTTATAAGTTCTATATTTCCTTCCATTTTCATCTACCTGGTTGAAAGGACAGCTAACATGAACAGAATGGTATGTAATATTGTGCCTATTGCTCGTGTCCTGGTGACCTGCTGTGAGGTTCTGTGGTAGTTTCACTGCACTGCGGTCGGTTGCATGGCTTTGTTCTGTCCTGTTCTACTGTATTTTTCTACCTTAAAAAAAAAGTAGAAAACAAAGTAACAAAATACCTCCAAAAAACTCCTAACTCCACCAAAGCTGATCCTGGGGCATGGATGAGGAGAAACTCAAAAACAAGGCAACAGAATTATATAAGGTGATTAAAAAGTAAATAACAACAACAAAACAAATCAGTAAGGTACTGATCCACCTGAAACAGGATATAACTAAACAGATAATGGACTTTAAAAGTAAAAAGAAAAAAAGAAGGTGCTCTAGAGGATATGGGTGCATGTATGTTTAAGTGTGTAGGATTGATAAGCATGTTGCTAAGTTGTTACTGGATCATTGAACTTCTTTGCAGTCTCACTGTTTGAATGTCCACTTTGTATGCTTTAATTCAGTAACTTTAACAACTAGGTCTAAGAAGACAATATGTAATTTATCAACTAGTGATTTCTTACTGCTTATTTTTTTCTGAAATTCTGTATTGTTTCTACCCCTTTTTCTGTTTTGCTTTTTTTCCTCTTTAAAAAAAGTAAAAAAAAAAAAAAAAAGAAGGATTTTTTGTAATACAATTGAGATCCTCAGAACACAATGGAAATAAGAAAAGAAAAATGAACTAAAAAGAAGAAAAGGTTGGGATGAAGAGGGTGGCTGTCAAGTGAATCTGTAACTTGTGTGAAGATTATGAGCTGTGATAATACTGATGTAATTTGAGATATAAACTTGATAGCCATGGCATAGATGAGAAATTATTTTAGGTAGAGTTGATTTTTCCCAAATACCTATTGACTATGGGAACCTTGATTTAAAATATGGCAGTGCATTTTAAAAATAATTTTTCAGTCTGTGGCCACTCCAGGGTGAGAACTATCAGCGTTTCCTGAGGTCTGCTCCATGTTGGAACTTGGAGCACTGGGAAAATATGCAGCCAGCTTGCCACCTTGGTAAGTGGCTGGGGCCTGACAAGCCATGGCCATTCCAGGGTGAGAACTATCAGCGTTTCCTGAGGACTGCACCATGTTGCAACTTGGGTCACTGGGAAAACAGGCAGCCAGCTCACTGCTCTGGTAAGTGGGTGTGAACAGGCTAAGAATCAAACATACATCCTTCCCCACCCCCCATTAGCAAGTGGGAGCCAGAGGTCTGAATATCTCTTGGGAGGATGAATATATGCAGTGTGGCAAGTAAGGGGGATTTCCTTCTACCGTCTCTTTGAAGGCAAATATTTTTATCACTGTTTTGCTCACTTCTGATTAATGGTACTACTCTATTCAATATTCTGTTTTTATAAGTTTGGTATCTCCTTCCATTTTGCTCTACCTGACTGAAAGAACAGCTAATGTGAACAGAACAGGATGTACTATTGTGCCTATTGCTGTTGTCCTGGTGACCTGCTGTGAGGTTCTGTGCCAATTTCACTGCACTGTCTGGAATGGCTTTGTTCTGTCTTGTTCTGCTGTATTTTGCTACCTTCAAAATAAAAAAAAAAAAGATAACAAAGTAACAAAATACCTCCAAAAAACTCCCAACTCCACCAAAGCTGATCCATGGGGCATGGATGAGAAGAAACTCAAAAACAAAGCAACAGAATAATATAAGGGGATTGAAAAGTAAATTAACAACAACAAAATGGATCAGTAAGGTACTGAGCAAGCTGAAAAGAAAGTCCTCTAAAGGATATAACTGCATTTATGTTTAAGTGTGTAGGATTGATAACCATGTTGCTAAGTTTTTATTGGATCATGGAACAGAACTGTTTGCAGCCTCACTGTTTGAGTGTCCACTTTGTGTGCTAAGAAGACAATGTGTAATTTATCAACTAGTGATTTCCTACTGTTTTTTTTTCCTTAAATTCTGTATTGTTTCTACCCTTTTTTCTGTTTTGTGTTTTTTTCTCTTTAAATAAAATTTTAAAAATAAATAAATAAAAAATAACTTATCAAAGCAGAGATTGCCAAATTTGATGATGATAATAGTGATGAGCAAAATAACACCTGCCATGTATTAAGATCCACATAACTCCATGAGGTAGATTTCATCATCTTCCTCATTTATATGAGAAAAAAATAAGTTAAACACTGACTTAGTTACTTTTCTCATTGCTGACACAAAATACCAGATGCCCAAAGTTAAAAGAAGAAAGGTTTATTTAGCTCATGGTTTGTAGAGGTTTCAGTTTTTAACTGACTGGCTTGCAGGCAGGGTGGCATGGCACAGAAACAACAGTCTATGGTGGTGGAAGACAGCAAAAACAAGAGCTACAGAAAGACAAGACTCTTTCTGTCCCTTATACTGTATGCAGGCTACCTGCCCTAAGGCAAGTGTAGCACTGTCACTTAGCACTTTAATCCTAACATCCTTAATCCCAGCACTGAACTATGAATCTATCACTTACTCTAGATTTAACCATCTCTGAAAAAATCCCATCCAAAAGTACATGTGTCTTTGGGGGGACATTTAGACATAAACCATAACAAATGCCTTCCTCAGAGGCATAGAAGCAGCAAGCAGCAGAACAAATACACTATCTTAGAATAGATAAGTAAGCCTATAAATGTATGTTTAATGTAGCTATATAAATATGTATGTGAACATAGTGCATAAATAAACATCTATGCATTTATGTGTGTATATATATCTATGTACAAAGACAGAATGTTAGAACTGACATGCTAAAAGAATTTTCTTTTTAAGTATTATATTAAAATGTATCAAGCATAGAAACTTACTGAATTTAGTTGGCAAGCAATATGAAGGAAGAACAATAACATAAATGTTCCATAAAGCCAATTATGATATAAACAACACAAAAGATCAAAACCAAAATCTAAATGCTTAATATAAATTTGCTGAAATGATTTAGCATGAAACTAGACTTTTCAGGACAAAAGACTGATTTTGAGCTTACAAAACCTAACAAGACATTGAATACAACATAGAGTCATTAAAAACAAAAGTCAAGGAAAAGCATACCATGAGAGAGCATAGTTTCACTTTAGAATAGTAGGGTAACAAATACAATATGGTTTTGATCATAGTTAAAGCAGTTTAAAGGAAGTAGATTAAGAGAAGCTGATTGTCATGGTTTATGTCCATGGCCTCAAAGCCTCATGCAATTATGGATTCAACCAAATCTAGTGTTTGTGATTGGTTTTTTGTCTAGGGCTCAGATTGGTGGTGTGAGTGTTTCACCTACCCAGGGTGCGGCCAGGATATGATGTATTGGTGGGAAGAAGGTGTGTGCCTCCCTCTCTCTTTCTGGTTTGTGCTTTGCTGTTTGCAGCAACCATGAAGGGCTGCTCTGCCAAGCCATGCTGCCTTGGAGCCAACTAAGTATGGACTAAAACCTCCAAGAACTGTAAGAAATAAATCTTTCCTTCCCTAAATTTTGGCATCAGGTATTTTGTCTCAACAAGGAATAAAAAGTAACTAAGACACTGACCCACTTTTGCTCAGAGTTTAACCTCCAACCTGGCCAGGGCCTGTCAACCCATTATGATTGTTTCATTGGGCAATGAATATTCGGGTAGATCAGAAGCACAGAAACTGGTAGTTGAAGACAATAAGGGAGCTACTGCATAGAACGTGAGGACTGAAACACTTGTATCTAGTTTAAGTGGCTTCTGTTTCACATCTTCACCAAAGTACATCATTCCAGAAGGCTTGATCATCAATCGACAGCACTGCTCTTTATTGACATATTCACCAAATAGAGGAGTAAAAAACCTTTTAGAGCTGGAAAACTGACTGCTGCCTCAAATCCACTTGCGAGGAAGGGACAAGAATCATCCTAAGTCTTGTTGTAAAAAAGAATAAATTGACATAAAGTTACTTCCTGACTCACTGAAACCTGGGATTGATCAATCAATGACTTCTCTAAAAGTTTAGTCCGATGCCCACTGATTTTTTGTTAAATGTTCTTGAAATTATAACAAACTTAGGTCATGTCCTGAAACACTAGGGAAAGAAAAGTCCTTCAAAGAGCTGGGCATGGTGGCTCACGCCTGTAACCCTAGCACTCAGGAGGCTGAGGCAGGAGGATCATTGGAGTTCGAGACCAGCCTAGGCTACAAAGTGAGCTTAAGGCCAGCCTGAACTGCATACCGAGACCCTGTCTCAAAAAACAAAACAAAATAAAGCAAAACAAAAAGAAAAGTCCTTCAAAAGTGAATGGCTCACAAATCATTAATCATGAACTTTGCCTGCTGTTTCCCAGTTCCATCATGCACTCTAAATAGCTGGATGACTACTATATGCACACATTTTATTCACTTTCACACCATAAAATATTTCCATAAGCTTCATAATCTTTTCTCCGTAACAATCAAGCATCAATAAACAGCATGGAAGGCTGGTTTTGGTCAAGAAAACTATTATTTAATGGTGGGTCATAGGATATAAAATGTGTTCTCAGACCAGACCAAATCCTACCTTTTATAATGCCATCGATAATACTTCCTGACAGCCCAATGGTAAAGAATAAAAAGACATTGTAAGGAAGACAGGCCAAATTAAAGTATATTTCTGAGTTGTCCATCCAAAAGACAGTCAAACTAATTCCTATATTGCATGACCTTATAATATCTAGAAGTACAACCAACATTAAATGCAATCAACAACCAATCACCAAATGCCTAATTTGGGTCCTCAGCAAAAGCCAGGTTAACAGTCCTTGCACATCATAAATATTAAAATGTACACTAACAAGGAGTGGACTATTTAATTTAAATCATAATAATTGTCCCTCTGCAAGTCATTGGAGATTTCTTCTTAGCTGTGGAACTGGAAAATACTACCAAGAGGCCTTTGGGTAATAGTCTCCTTCTTGTAACTTATTATAAACTACTCAAGATGAGTTAAAAAAAAAACCTTAAAAATATAAAAACAGTCCTCAAGATTATGCACGTAGTAAATGAAAAAATATGACAGGAAATTGGGTCCCCTTACCTCTCGGTACAATGTAACCCATTCTGTTTCCCATGGAATGAATTAGACAGAATGTAATTGATATAACGAAAGGTGATAAATTTTTCTGCATAAATTTTGGCAAAAGTCTGACTCCATATGTCTGGCAAACTATAACTAGTTAAAAATTTCCATACATGAAAGTCCAAATCAAAAATAATATAGCCTGGAAAACATATTTTTGTTCACTTAAGATCAAGAGTAAAAAAAGAAGAACAATACTAAGTGTTACTATCATGTTACCCAGAACTAGTTTGAAGTGAAGTTATGATTAATTTGTTATTTGTTATAAGTATTATTTTATTGTATAGGTAAATTTCATAAACTATATATGGAATTTATATGTTAAAAATCACCAAAGACTATTGAAAGAAATGAAAAGGGCCTAAATAAATGAGGTGATATAGCATGAATTCTCCCTAAATTTATCTTTAGTTTAAATGTCATTCTAATCAAAAATCTCAGCAATCCTTCTGTGATTAAAAATTTTGCTTATTTTAAAACTTGTGTAGAAGTGAAAAGGACACTGAATAGCCAAGGTAATTTGGGGGAAAAAGAGAAGACCTATAATATGTCATAGAGACTTGCTGTAAAACAGTAATTAAAACAATGTGAGAATAAGCCTTCATATAGACCAATAAAACAGAATAAAAGATCTAAAGATATATCCAAAATATGTAGCAAGTTTATTTTTGATAAAGATGCTAAGCTGTTTGAGTGATGAAGAATAGATTTTTCCAGCATGGTACTGGAACAAAAACAGATACACGGAATTGAGAATAAACAGAGATAAACAGAATTGAGGATACAGAGACCTCACCAGACAGATTCAGCTGTCTCATCTTTGACAAAAGCCTATGTTGAGGAAAGACTGGCATATTCAACAAGTAATGCTGGGAAAACTGGTTATCTGTTTGCAAAAGATTGAAATTGAATCCTTATCTTTCAGCATATACTAATTTAAAATCAAAGTGGATCAAAGATTAAGCATGAAAACAAAAACGTCAAAACTTCTGGAAGGCAAAAAAGGTAAAAGACTTGAAGGCATATGTGTAGGAAAGGAAATTCTAAACAGAATATCAACTGAGAAAGAAATGGGATTATATCAGACTAAAAATTTTGCAGAGCAAAACAAGCCATAGTGTGAAGAGACAATCTACAAAATGGGGGGGGGAAATTGCCAGCTACTCCATGGGCACAGGATTAATGTCTAGAATATATGAAGAACCAAAAAATTAAACCACCTAAAATTAAAGATCCCGTCAAGAAATGGGAAAGAGAAATGATCAGACACTCACAGAGGAAGAAGTACAAATGGTCAACAAATACGTGAGAAAGTGCTCATCATCTCTGGCCATTAGAGAAATGCGAAATATAACAACCCTGATTCCATCTTACTCCAGAAAGAACAGCAGTCATTAAGAAATCAAAACAAATTGTAGTCAGGACTGGGGTGTCAAAGGAACACTCCTTCATTGATGTGGGGAATGTAAACTAGTTCAGCCATTGTGGAAATCATAATGAAGATTTCTCAAAGAACTGAAATTAGAAATTCCATATGACCCAACTATCCCCTGCTAGGCTCCTCTCCAAAGAGCTTAAGTCATCACACTACAGCAATATGTGCATATCAATGTTTATAACAGCACAATGTGTAACAGCTAAATCCTGGAAGCAAACTGTACACCCATCAACAGATGATTGGATAAATAAAATGTGGTATTTATATAATAGAATACTTCTTGGCTATAAAGAATGACAAATTTGAGGCTTTTGTAGGAAAATGGATGGACCTGGAAAATATAATGCTGAGTGAAACAAATCAGACACACAAGCTTAAATATCATATGGTATCTCTCATTTGAGTGTGACGAATACAAACAAAATGATATAGGATGGAGAGAAAGAGGCAAGGGGTCAGATCACTTGTAATACATGAAATGGTCTAAGGGAACAAGGGAAGGGGGTGAGGATGAGGGGAAGGGGAAATAAGAATAAAGATGTATCCTGTCTAGGAATCTAGTAGCTCCAATTAATGTAAACACTGTATGCCATAGTACCGGCTAAGATGAATAATATCAACGAGAGTGAAAAAGGGTTAGAGGAACTTGTGAGGAGGAGGGAGGAAGGATAGGGGATTAAAAAAGTTGCATGTACACGAAGCCACTCCCAGGATGACTGTAAACTGCGTGAATTAAACTGATACATTAGTATTTCTCTTATCCTCATCTTAGCTTTGTGTGCAGACATTAAATAAGTGTTTATTTCATAAAGAATTGAGTGAGTAGATGGACAAATGAATGAATGCTTGGCTTTTCACATACATTCAAAGGCTGCGAGATCACAAAATCTTGATGCATCTAATATCTAGTGAGAAGAGTCATAAAAGACTGTCTGTACTACTGACATCAAATTAGTGTCATAGACAAGGACCAAGAATTATTGTTTTTAACAAAGGAGTAAATAATTTAAACCTTGTAATAAATTGTCAAGCAATCATGTAGTGTCCCATGTGTATGTTAATACACAGACACAGAAATGCTGTGGAAGGGATTTTGAATTCTTGTGAATTTCCTGGGAAGCCTGACAAAGAAAACCATTTTCCATCTATTATTGAGTAAAGTGTATATGTGAGAGAGGGTTGGTGATAAAAGAGGGAGGGACAGAGACAAAGAGACAGAGACAGAGACAAAGAGACAGAGAGGGACTATCCATATTGTCTATTATTTTCTCATTGCAAAGACATAGTACTCACCACCTACAAAGAGGAAAGGTTTACTCTGGCTCACAGTTGGCAGACCTTTCAGTCCATAGTTGGCTGGCTCCAAGGCGGGGCAGCATGGCAGAAAAGCCTGGTAGAGTGGAAACAGCTCCTAGTATGGCAGCAGGAAGTACAGGGACAGCAAGAGAGGAGGCAAGAAGAGAGGGACCATCCCAGGCCACGCCCCCAGTGACCGCCTCCTCCCACCAGGCTGCCCCTCCCAACATCACGGTTAGCAGTGAACTCATCAGTGGACTCATCCACTGGTAAATATCAAAGCCATGATCCAACAAAGCCTCATCTATGAGCACATGAGGCCTTGGGGGGAACATCTAGACAGGAACAGTAACACATACTTATTTTCCTTCTGTCTAATCCTGATACATTTTAATAAGCTAATGGTTACCAAAAGAGTTTGTGGATAAATCTTAAACACAAAACCTCCATCCTTTCTATCTGCTACTAATAAGGAAAAACATCTGAAGTTTATTATTGTAAGAGGTAAAATCTTTCTTCAAAACATTATTACTACTAAGAGGGAATTAAATTCTCATAATGATACTCCACTACTTGCATTGTTGTGGCTAAAAATGGATCATAAAATAAAGACAAGTGACAATATAATACAATAGGATTGGCTGTTCAATCTAAAAAGCTCCAAGTTACCAGACGTAGGGGCATGAGTGTCACCCCGTGAGCCCTGTATTACTGCTTTTCTGCTGTGCTTTAGTCAAACCGTAGCTGCATAAGTCAAACTTATTTTGTTTGCCTTTCCTACCAATTTCCTCTGTCCTCCCTCTCTCTTTCCTGTCCTTTCTTTCTCTCCCCTTTCAGGTCACTCTCTATTGTAAGCCCAAGGTTTATAATAACTAACGGAGTCTTTTTTCCCACATCTCCAGAGTATCACTAAAGAGAAATGCAATAAACAATTTTTAATGTTGAATTTGATAAACGCTCTTCCAGGGCTGTGTGCCACATGAGGAAATGGCCAATTAAAATCCAAGGGGGGGTGAAGATGATGTCACAAAGGGGATGTCAAGAAGAGGAGCTTGAAGGACCGAACACTTCTCAAAGTACTTTATAAATTCATTAGGTGTGTTTTGCAGAGTACGTACATAACCGAACCCTATATGATGGAAGGAATCCATCTTCTAGTTAGAGCATACAATAAGAAATATTGTAAGGATGTGGAAAATTGTAAGGATATTGTAAGGATATGGAAAAACATGCCCAAAGCCAAAGTAACAAAAGACAATTTGGCAAGAACATAATGGGCCTAAACCAACCAAGAGAAATGTAAATGTTTGATTTTTTAAGGTGATGTGATTAGGCATAATTTTGGGGGTTTTGAAATGAAAATTGATTTATACTATTTGTATGATCAAAATATTTTGTGCTCTTTTACCTCAGCTATATATCAATTCTGTGCTTTACTTTTTTCTCTCAGTTTTATGGCAGAATGATTTGCTAGGTTACCACAAATTCTTCACAATCATTTTATTTTTCGAATGTATGATTAATATTACTTTGCGTTCTCTAATTACTTGTCCCATTGCTCTTTTTTTCCTTTTTTAATATGATTAAATCAGTTTCAAAATCCTGTCTCAATGACTTTCCATTTCTGGATGAGACAGACAGGAGGGGCAGTGTGTGCACAAGTTGTAATAAGCTAAATTTATTCCACATCCAGGAAGCCAGATCTGATTTGCACCCTCCCAATTTCTCTGTAGGTCACTAAGTGCTATGAAAAAAAGACTTTATACAACCTGGCGTCATCTCCCCAACCCAAATAGAATCTGAGTCAAGATTTCTCCACCTGGAGCCAACACTGCTTACAACAGTAACTACTGAAATTGGTGACCTATAGTACTGAGTGGTCCACTCCAACGAGGCACTGGAGACCACTCCCTCCCTCGGGACTTTAGAACAGAGCTGAAGAAGCCCTCTGAGAGCTGCTCTGGGTCACCCTGCCTGGATGGACCCAGCTCAGCCTGCTGATGAGTTGCACACGGACCGCGGGAGGGACCAGCGCACTGAGAAGCCAGGAAGGACTTGGAAGCTCAGTGGGAAGTTGGTTGTCTTAGAGCTCAGTGGCAGTGGTGAACAGAAACACAGTCAGGCATTTGAGAGGTTCCAGACGACGTTTGTCCAATGAAGAAGCAATGGAGGCCAGGAGCAGGCCCTCAGTCAAATCAGATGCAGAGCAAAGGTGGGGAGAATCCAGGGAGACCCAGAGCTTGGAAGGGACGAGGCATGGACAGAGGCAGGGTTCCGAGAGACACAGGAACCAGAAGAGGCAAGGAGGAAGGCACTGTGGAATTGCTGGGTTCTAGTGCAGATTGATTTCTCCAGTAACTAAAGACATAAAGGAGCGTTATTTTTTCTCTTACTGACATAGTACAGGAGAATTAAAATGAGCACATATTAAACTGATACAGTTAGAGTCCCCGCCTATCTGCATTGAGATTCATAGCTAGTAACTATTTGACTGTCGTAATTTTGAGTTGAGCAAAGAAGGGTTGTAAGTGTGTGAGAGAAGTATGTGCCATTCTCTGTTTATAAGGTGACTCTATTTCTTCAGTATTTCTTTGCAACTTCTGTTGTTTGTTTTCTGTGGGTGTGGAGGATATCTCCTCCATAAATACTTCCTCTGATCTTTCATAATGGGCATTTTTCCCATTATTTTCCCCTCACCATAAAGGCAAAATCATTTATCCCACTGTAACGGATGCTCTCATTTGTTTTATACAAGCTTTGGGGAGTGTGTTAGCTCCCTAGGCCTTATAGGAAATACCACAAAGTGGGCACAGTTCTAGAAGCTGGAAGTATGAAATCAAAGTATGACCAGGGAGCTGGGCATGGTGGTGCATGCCTGTAATCCCAGCACTCAGGAGCTGAGGCAGGAGGTTTGCCACAAGTTCAAGGTCAGCCTGGGCTACGTAGAGAGTTCAGGGGCAGCCTGAACTATACAGCGAAACCTCATCTCAAAAAATTAATTAATTAATTTAAAAGTGTGACCAGGGCTGTGCTCTCACTGAAACTTACAGGGGACACCGTTTTCTTGCTTCTCCGACTTGTGATATTTGTTGGCTACTGTGACTTCCTTAGCTTGCAGATGGATCTCTCCAGTCTCTTCTTCCCTTGTCGCACATGTGACAATTTTCTCCCTGGTACTCTCCTGTCTTCTCATAGAGACACTAGTCATCGTGCGCCTCCTGCTCCACTGTGAGTTTATCTGAATTTCTCACATCTACAGTGCTCCTATTTGCAAATGCGTGCATATTCTTAGATACTGGACATTAGAATTTCCACTCACCTTTGTGGGAGAGAGGGAGGGGGATCATACAACTCAATTCATCACTGCAAGCTAGGATGTGTTCACCCCATCATTTTAACTTTTGTGCACTTAGCAATTATCCCATTATCAAGCACATAAAACATATGCAAGAAAAATTTGATGAGTAAATAAATGTATGAATATGGGCAGAAGTTGTACTGAGAAATCCATATTCCTGTATAAAATAAGTCTAAATAGAGACAGCAGAGTAGTTTAATAACTCCAAAATGTCTCCACATTCATAGCTCTATGATTCTTTTGTCTTGACACTGGCTTTCTTTCAGCCAGAAAATTCCTCTAAAAAGTAACTTCTTATTAATAACATCCCTGTAAAGCGCGAAGAAGGAAAATATATTTTATGTTAATAAAAATATATTACTGCATAGAATTCTATGCTTATTGTTTAGAGGTTTAAGGAATTTCAAAAACCTGTGACCTTATATCCTAATTTGACTGGTTTTTAAACTGCTCTGGAGAGGGGTGATTTAAATAGTGAGGCTGACATCTTCTGGCAGGTTGTGAATTGTGCAGAAAGAGTGAAAGGGAAGGAAATGGCATCTTCTGGGGTTGACCCAGGAAAGAAGGAAGGAAGGTAGGAAGGAAGGAAGGAAGGAAGGAAGGAAGGAAGGAAGGAAGGAAGGAAGGAAGGAAGGAAGGGAGGGAGGGAGGAAAGAAGGAAGGAAGGAAGGAAGGAAAGGAGGGAGAGAGGAAGAAAGCTTTGTACATGGAAATAACAGAGAGCTTTTCCCATATAGAGCAATAAATTTTTTTAGGAAGACAGAGTTGAGGCCATAGACTAAGAAGCATGTGGAGTTCACCAGAATTGATTTTTGCCTTAAGAGGATAGTAAGGGAAGATAAAATATGGATGAAGACACCATTTAGAAAGAAATAGACCAACCAGAAATCTTGATGAAAGGCTAATGCTCTAGAGTTCCTATAAAAGGATGTGGGAAACCTTGAAAGAGATTGCTTGAATACTCAGCACCTGACAATAAATCTGCTACCGTTAGGAGATTCCATCTGTACCTTCTGCCACTTCTCAGTGGCCCACTTCACCCCATTTTTAGGAACAATGCTGGGATGATTATTTCTTTACGAGAAACGTTCTGCGCATTTCCTTTCTGAATTTCTCACTCTTGATCCACTTTTTTGGTCTCCACCTCCTTAATCTGTTTCAGCTTTCCTTTCTCCATGCAGTGAGGCCCCACAGCCTCCTCACTGGCCACACTGTTCTGTGCTGTTGCCAATCCTGGAAAGAGAGGAGGAATGGAAACAGGCAACTGTGTTCAAGAAATGTTTATCCTAATAGCATTTGGACCCTGCTGGCAGATGCTAAGCAGGAGGTAACGGGATCAGTTTCGCCTGTTATGAAGCCCCCTGTAGCTGCGGTGTGGATGGATGGAGACCTTGAACAGTTCTCTGCTGTTCACAGAAAAGCAATAACTTTCCTTAAATTACCCCCGTGTTTGCTGTACTCTATAAACACAGAATTCTCTTTAACGCTTGAAGCAATAGCAAAGGAGGCTGAAGCAATCTATTCTCATACACTTCCAACAGGGGAAAGGTTATGTATGTGGTGTAATTTTGCAAAAGGTACTGAATATAAAAGAAATAAAAAGATTGAATGCCCACAGCCTAAGGAAAAAAACCTAAATATTGACACTATAATGCAATAACCCATGGCAGAATCATACAACACAATACATACAAATCAGAAAACAGTTATTTATGCTTGTAGTTAGTTTCTTGGTTAACAGTTTTAGAAATTATTTGCAAAAAAACTTGTTTATCTAAGACACTTGATGGGTCTCACAATCTGATTCTCCATTATTTTTTCACAAATAAAATAAATGTGTTAGATATTATTTTATAGTTATATAGTGTTTTCCTCAAAACATTGCATGCTTTACATATATTAATTATAATTTCAGTCTCTGAAATTGGTTGCGTGTTTTAATTGACATTGCCACATAATTAAAAGTTTTTTAAAATGTACAAAAGGTGAGATCTCTTGATTGGTCACATGCAGCTATCTTAGCAGAAACACGAGCTACTTTAATACAGGCATAGTGCCATGTAACCTCTCCTTTTGCCGTGTTTAATGTCTTTATTGGTATGTGTAAGTGAAAGAACTAATAATGAATAAATGAAAGAGGATTAGCAAGGATGAAACATTTTGCCAAATGGGGGAAGCTGCGGCTTTGTTTTCCCAGGATGGTTTTTTTACGTGTGCTGTTACTTCTATAGATATTTGGCAAAACGTAGCCCAAGCCCTGTTAGCCACTGGTTCACAAAGACTGTGTTTATAATTGGTTTCGTAGAGGCACATAAGAAGTATAAATGCAAAACTCACTTTATAAATAGAACATGAAGAATTTATAATGAATTCTTAAATGAGAAGGTGCATCTAGAAATTGAGTTTGCTAGACCTCACTGATAAGGAAGTAATTCCTAACTGATACTTCTGATGATTTTTTGAAAATTTGATTTTATTTGGTAGAAAAGTTAAGGTTAAATTTATTGGAAGGAAGCCTCTCTTTATAGCTGGAAGATCAAGGAAAAACAGAGATCTGTAGACATGGCTTTTTATAAGTGACCCTAACAACTATGAAAGTATTTCGAGAAAGAAAAATAAGCAATTTTTTGAAAATACAACACAAAATTTTTATAATAAAATGCAGCATTTTTTTTATCTTTTAATGTATTTGAAAAATGAGAAAATATCTTGGCGTTTGGGTCATTAAGATAAGTTATACTTCTTAGTTGTTGAGGTTTTCTCTTCCCCTGGTTCACAATTTAAAACTTTTCTTTTTGTTATATTTGTTTTGATTCTTCAGCTAAACTTTCTTGTGGAATCTAACATGAAATCTCATCTATAGGGTAATGTGTCTCTAATAAATAAATTTTAAATGACTATTTGCATATTACTCTAAAGTCCTCCAGCTGTCATTCTGCATATGGTCCACTTAATAAGCAACCCAACAGTGAACAGTTCAGGACAGGGGTATGGATGTGTGCAAGGAACAGAAGAAGAGCCACCAGGACTCCGTATGGCTGCCTCTATGGATTGTGTGGCTTGGGTTTACCTGGAGCTACCCAAACCTTCAGAATAGGGATCCCCCTACTTTCTACATTGCTTGAAAACATGAAGCTATACCCACCTCCAATTGTCTGCTATTATGCTAAGTTCAAAATTCAGAAGAAATAGTATGCTTTGAAGGGAAAGGAGAACTACATGGGTGGTTTTTCCAAGTGCTACCTGTGGTTAGTTCAGTGCTTCCCAGTTCTTTGTAAACAGAGCACTGAAGTGAGGGGCACGTGGGCAGGAGCAGTCTACAGAAGAAGGGATGGGAAGAAACAGAAACCTATTGCTAAGGATTTTTAATGACTAGGTACTATTATACTACATGGGATGTGCTGGACTCATAGTCATTTCCAAATTTAAAATTACTGCATGCAAGTACTTATGCTACGGCAATAGAAACACCAAAAATGACACCCAGCATTTGAAGGCAGAGTTAGGATTTGGAAGCAGACTTATTTAGTGTTAGACAGGCACTGATGAGGAATCAACCCATATAAAAATGTCAGACCTCAAAGGCTCATGGAGGGAGGTTTTATGGGGTTGCAAAAGGTAGTTCAGAGGTAGAGTACTTGGCTGTCCTTGATTTGTTCTCACAATATGCATCATCCTGACCAGCCATTTCTAGGAGACACCAGTAACAGGAAATGTAACAGGAGCTGTTACCTGGACAACTAACAGAAACTGAAGTGTAGGGGCTGGGAATTTAGCTCAGTGGCTTAAGTGCCTGCCTCGCAAGTGCAAAGTTGTGAGTTTGATCCCTGGTACAAAAAAAGAAAGAAAGAAAGAAAGAAACTGAAGTGTACTGGATGGGAGGGGGGCATGCTCTGCTTCACCTATACTAAATAATATGGTATATATAGTCTCTAAATTATGCCCTAACCCTAATAAATAGGTGTCACAAATCCCTTCTAACAAATGAAGCTCAGGTTCATTGAAAATAAGTAAGTCACCATTATGGCTTGTGTCTAGATGTTTCCTCAAAGCTTCACACAGTAATAGATGGGAATTTTTCAGAGGTGGCTGAATCTGGATTGTATGATTGAGTCATGATGCTATACTAGGATTATGGGTGCTGGGATTAAGGGTGGGTGCACAAGAAATAGCATCAAGAGTCAACAAATGGTATTATATCAGACTAAAAGCTTGTCTACAACAAAAGAATCAGTGCAGTGAAGAAACAACCTACAGAATGGGAAACATTTTGCCAGCTACTCTTCAGACACAGGACTAATATCTAGGATATATGAACTCAAAAAATTAAACCACCTAAAATTAAATCTCCAGACAAGAAATGACCAAAAAAATGCACAGACACTTCACTGAGGAAGAAATACAAAAGATCAACAAATACATGAAAAACTGTTTAAAAAAAAAACTACTCAACATGTCTGACTATTACAGAAATGTAAATTAAAATAATGCTAAGAGTCCATCTTACTCCAAAAAGAATAGCAATCATTAGGAAATTAAACATTAACAATTGCTGGCATGGCTGTGGTGAAAAAGGAACCCACCTGCATTGTTGGTGGGAATGTAAGCTAGTTCAACCATTATGAAAATCAGTATAGAGATTTCTCAGAGAATTGAAATAAGAAATTCCATATGACCCAGCTATCTTCCTGCTAGGTATCCTCCTCAAAGACCTCAAGCTTTCATTCTATAGTAATACATGCATACCAGTGTTTATAGCAGATCAATTCATAATAGCTAAATCCTGGAAGCAAACCATGTATTATTCATCAACAGATGACCAGATCAACAAAATGTGTTACCTATATATTATGGAATATACTCTGCTATAAAGAATAACAGTTTTGAGACATTTGTAGGAAATGGCTACATCTTGAAAATATAATATTGGGCAAAATATTATACACACATGTTTAAATACTGTATGATATTTCTCATTTGAGTGAGTAAAGTACAAAAAGAATAATAAAGGATGGATAGAAGGGGGGAAGGGGATGAATCTTTGCAATAGTAAAGTAAGGTCCAAGGGAACAAGGGTGAGGGGCCAGGAGGAATAGAAGTGTAAATAAGTAGAATAAAGCTATGCCATGAAAAGGAACCTAAAAATTTCAGTTAATGTGAACGCCATATGCCATGACATGAGCCAAGATCAACAGAATCAACAAGAATGAAAAATGGGATAGGGAAATTAGAGGAGGAGGGAGGAAAGCAGAAAGCAATGGGAGGGGATCAGAGAAAAGAAACAAGCTGGGCTGAGAATATGTACCCGCTCCCCAAGATGACTGTTAAGCACATGTGCTAATTTAAAAAGGTAACAGCATATTTTTGTACCCTGTGTATCATATAATTTCTTAGAAGGAAAAAGCAGAAAAGAAATTGTTTTCAAGCCAGTCTGCTTAGGGTATAAAAATGTGTAAATACATTTAATGATATCTTTTAACAATTGTGCATTTGCAGTGTAATTATCCTTCCTACTTACAAAGATTAAAGAAACTGCGATGGGATGTGAAATGCTTGGAGAAATGAGACGTTATTATGTTAAAAGCTAATAATAAACAAATCATAGAATTTTGGACATAAAAAAATAAAATGTAAGTAAATATGTATCCATATGTAGTTAATGGAAATTTATTTTTAGGTTGAGAAATGGAATAAACGATATAACAGAGCTGCTGAATTCCCATTTTTCACAAATCATCCTTAGTTGAAAAGTTTCTTACCCAAACCGAGACGAAATATAGAAAACAAAAAAAACAGAGCAGTCACAAGGTCAGTGAGCAAAAATGTGTAGGCAGAGTTCTTTTTCTTAACAAAGCACCTAAAGTGCACTGAATGTCAATCCTAAGCTGACTCTGAGCTAAGCGCTCTGAATATGCTGTTACATTTAATCATCCGGAGAACTCACGAATGCACTGCCACCTTCACCAGCTGACGGAACACAAGCCACAGGGGCTCGGGTTAGTGCTTCCATATTGTATTCTCGCCACATGGGGAAGATAAAATTCAGTCAGCATGTTAAAGAGAAGAAAGAGTCTGCCCACATGAAGTTGGCGTGTGTGTGTGTGTGTGCTGGTAGTTGTAGTAGTGGGAAAAAATGGTTGTCATCAAAAACTGAAAAAGTAGCAATTGCTTGTGAGGTTGGGGGGAGGGACCAGAAGCTGTGAACTTGATTGGAAGAATGTAAACTAGTAAACCACTCTGAAAATCAGCCTGATCTTTAACAGAAAGCTAAAAGTAGAAATTTGGGGGGGCCCAGCTATATCACTTCTTGACATTCTCTCAGAAGAGTTAAGGACATCATATTACAGTGATACCTGCATTCCTGTGTTTACAGCAGCATATTTCACAATAGCTAAATCTTGGCAATGGCCTGTATGTCCATCAACAGATGAAAAAAGAAAATGGGGGCATATTACTTATTCATAAAGGAGGATAAATTTGAGTGATTTGTAAGAAAATGGATTCATCTTAAAAAATCATAAAAGCTAAGTGAGATAAATCAGACAGACACATGTCACATGGTTTCTCTTACATGAGAAACTCAAAGTATAAGCAATTTAAAGAGCAAAATGAAAACAGAGTATAGACACCAGGGAGGAGGGCTGTTTATAGACGGGAATGGTATCTAGAGACGGACGAGAGAAGACGGAGGGGAACCGCAGGGCAAGCAAAATAGATTAAGATGCAATAGGCGTAGGTTCCAGCTCCTTATGATGCATATGTTCATTATGTACTGCAAACATGTGTTAATAAAAAAATTTTAAAATAAAAATAGTATTTGCAAAGTTCTTTAAGCAGTGGAATGCCACTCTGGCATAAAGAAGGATAAACTTGAGACATTTCGAGGTACATGGATGCACCTTGATATCATACTCTTAAGTAAGATAGGTTGGTCTCCCATGTTCAAATATCCCATGGATTCTCTGGTGAAAGAAACCACAAGTGTAAGTGGTCCAAAGTGTGTAACAGACATTGTGAAACAGGAAGCAAATGTTCAAATAGGAAGGGAAATGAGAGAGGGGGAGGGAATAGGAAAGAAAGAAAAAGGAATAGAAGAGAAACATGGAAACAAAGATTTTATAAATAAAGAGGGAAAAGAGGGGTTGAAAGGAGAGGTGGGCATTGGGGAAAAAGAATCAAGATATATTATGCATAGGTGCAAATTCTCTATGATAAATGTGACTACTATGTATATCTAAAATATACCTATAACTTAATTTTTAAAAAGAAAAGAGAAAATGATAAATGTGAAATCACCACAGACACCACTGAAATCCACAAGATTACAAGAAATGACTTTGAAAACCTGTGTTTGGATAAACTGAAGACTCTGGAAAGAACGAATCAACTCGTAGATGCATATGAATTAGCAAAAGTGAAAGAGAGGATATAAAAACCCTGAACAATCCAATGGCCAGCTGTGAAGTTGAGGCAGCCATAAAATCTCTACCAACTGAGAAAAGCCTATGACCCAATCAAGTCACTGCCAAATTTTACCAGATCTTCAGGGAAGAATTAATTCCTCAAACTCTTCCATGAAATCAAAAAGGAAGGAACAATGCTAAACTCATCCCTTAGAGCGACCATTACCTTGATACCAAATCCAGATAAGAAGTTAACAAAACATAAAACTATCAACTATTTCCTTCACAAAAATACATATAAAATCTTCAACAAGATGCACTTAAACAGAATACAACAAATCATGAAAGAGATCGTGACCAAGTTCGTTTCACCCCAGGATGAAAAGATTGTTTGACACATGTAAATAAATAAAAGCAATATACCACATCAGTAGAAAGAAGGATAAAAATCATGTTTATATCAATAGATACAGAAAAAGCTTTTCACAAATCTAACATCAGTCAACTCATGATGAAAACTGCTAGTAACATAGGTAAAGAAGGACATTACCTTAAAATGTCATTTACGACAAACCCATGCCAGCCTCATACTAAATGGGTAAAACTGAAAGCTTTTCGTCTAAAATCAAAAACAGGATAAGAGTGTCCACTCTCAGCACTCCTGTTCAATATGATGCTCAAAATTTTAGCCAAAGCTATCAGGCAACAGAAGGAAATAAAGGAGATATGAATAGGAAAGGAAGAAATCAAACTTTTTATTTGCAGGTAACATTATCCTTCTTTACATGCAATGTACAAAGAGACTCCACTAGAAGATTCTTATATTAATAAGAAAATTTAGGGCTGGGGATTTAACTCAGCGGCATAAATGCCTGCCTTGCAAGAGCACAGTTGCAAGTTCAATCCCTGGTACCAAAAAAAAAAAAAAAAACTAATTTAGCAAAATGGAAGGTGCAAAACAAATGCACAAAAATCAGTAACTTTTCTGTATCTCAAGAATGAAGCCCCAATAAAGAAATCAGGAAAACAATCCCATTCACAATGAGTTCAAAAAATTAAACACCTAGTGATTAACCTAACCAAGGAAGTGAAAGATGTCTATAAGGAAAACTACACTGATCTGAAAAAAAAAAACAGATTGAAGTGGACATTGGAAAAGGGAAGGACATCCCTGTCCTTGGACAGGCAAAACTAGCATCATCAAAATGACCAGATTATAGAAAAACCATGTATAGATTTAATGCAACTTCTTTTAAAACACTAGCAGCTTTTTCACAGATGTATAAAAGTAATTCTAAAATTTACAAGGAACCAAAATAGACCTAGAATTTCCAAAGCAATCCTAAGCCACAAGAGCAAGGGGGCATTACCATCCCAGATTACGCTACAAATCTACAGTAGTAAAAACAGTGTGTTACAGGCACAAAAATAAACATGTTAAAGATGGAATGCAATAGAGGATACAGAAACACACTCAAGTTCCTTCAGCCAGTTTATTTTCCACAAAGTGGTCAATAATACATGCTGAAGGAAGTGCCTGTCACTCACAGTGCTGGAAAATTGGTTGTCCATATGAAAAAGAAGAAATGTTGATCCATTTCTCTAACCTTGAACTAAAATGAAATCAAACTGGATCAAAGACCTGTATAGAAAACACAAACAATATCTTCCCAAAGGAAAACAAACGATATAATTTCTGAAGAATTAGATATAGGGCAGGACTTTCTCAATAGCCCCAGTTGCACAAGAAGTAATACCAAAAATCAACAAGTGAGATTATATCAAATTTTAAATACTCTATATGGCAAAGAAAAGTACAACCGAGTGAAGAGACAAGCTACAGAATGGGAAGATATTTCTTGCCAGCCACTCCTCAGACAGCAGACTAATATCTAAAATATATAAAGAACTCAAGAAGTTTTGATGCCCAAGAATACAAGACTCAACCAAAAAATAGTCTGTTGAAATGAATGGATGCTTCTCAAAAGGAGAAGCAGAAATGGCCAATCAATACTTCAAAAACTGTTCAGCACATTTGGCCATTAGAGAAATACAAATCAAAGCAACACTGAGATTCTACCTTTTCCAGACATTGCCTAAAATCATCATACTGCAATGACTGTTGCATAGCCATGGATATATCAGCATGGTCAACAATTGCTGAATTATGGAAGTAGACCGTGTGCCCATCAACAGATGAATGAAATAAAATGTGGTATATAAACACGATGGAGTACTGTTCAGCCATAAAGAAAAATAAACTTGGGCCATTGATAAAAAAATGGGTGAATCTTGGGATCATAATACTAAGTGAGCATTTTATTTATTTATTTATTTATTTTCTTCTTTGGTACCAGCAATTGAACTCACGACCTCATGCTTACCAGGCAAGCACTTGAACCACTGAGCTAAATCCCCAGTCCAGTACTAAGTGAAATAAATTCAGTTACATAATATTAAATATCACATGGTTTCTTTAATATGAGAAACCTAAAATATAAATAATCAAAAGAGAAAAATAAGGGGTTGGGGATTTAGCTCTGTGGTGTAAACATCTGCCTGGCAAGTGCAAGGTCATGAGTTCGATCCCCAGTACCAAAAAGAAAAAAAAAAAAAAAGCAAAAGAGAAAAATAAAAGAGAAAAGCTAAGAAAGTTGGAGGCAGACTGTAAGAAAATAGAAGTGGGCTTGGGGTAGAGGGGCAGTGTGAGTAAAATAACCAAGATGGGATATGAGTCAACAGATCCTCCAAACTAAGTGCAATTACAGTATATTCCAAACATACACAATTAAAAAGTTTTTAAAAAGAAAAGGAAGAGGAAAAGAAGACTACTTCTTATTTCTACACAGACTATGCCTCCAACACCTAACAGATATTTTTATTCATATCATAACACTAAGTTCTGTTGGAGCATATTTTAAAAATATTTTTTATTTCAAGGTTCTTCTGCTAAAAGTGGTGAAAAGCTGTGAGCAATGTAACATTTGCAGTTAAACTGGAGGATTCGTGAACAATGTCCCACAGCTCCGACACCGCTGTAGCATGGAGGTCTTTGTTCTGATTATGGAGACACTTACTTGTGCCGGGTAAAAAGCTGTCTCCTTTCTCCTTATTTGGATGTTTTGTTACTTACAGGATGATGTTTATATGCTGGGAAGGGAAAAACTCAGGGAGAGGGGAGATTGGGATTTAAATTGCAATAACATCTGACTTTAGAAAATAAAATATCATCATGGATTTTTAGGACTTAGGAGTCATAGTAAAAGAGCGCTACAGATGATGTTCCGTGGTTGAGCTTGCAGTCCAGCCTTTTGTAGGTGTTCTCCCTTCTAGGTAAAATACTAGTAAACAGCTAAGCGTATAGAAACACCTGCTCTGATATATCTGGTCTTGATGTTTTTCTTTTACTTTTGCTCTGTAGGGCATCATTATTGATCCTGGTCATTTTTCTGTCTGGAACCAGATTTAGGAATTCTAAGCAGGGATCATGGCTGGGCCTGGACTGGGATTCCAGCTGCTCATGTAATAATTCTCTGAAGATATAGATGCTTTCTGAAGGCGATGTTTCTCAACCTTGTCTCCCTTGTGCTTCTCTGACTACAGATTGGTAAAAAAACTCATCGAAGACCAAGATACAAAGTCCTGCTGTTCACACAGAGGACCCTGGCTTGTAAGTGTTGCAAAAATGCTCAAGAAATGAAAGAATAAGTGAATGACCAAAGAAACAATTCATTAATGTTTGTCCTGCTGGTTTTACAGAGGTCTACAGGGTTGTTTTATGACACCAGCCCTAACCACAAATGTCTTTAGTGTACCGTCTTTCTTTTCCGGTATATAAGATCTTGATAGATGGAATAAAGTTGATTGTATATTTTCTCCCTAATCCCCAAAACAGGCTGGCATGAAAAAAAAATGCTCCTGTTAAAATTTAAAGTCATGTAGATTTCTGGTCAAAGAGAGACATAATAGATCAGACATTATGGTGAAGAAGATTTTCTGGGACACAATGTGTTCTTCTGTAAGAATAAAAAATTGTTAGTTCTATTGTTATAAAGCACTTAGAAAAATTAAAGCACCAAGGAAATTCTGCCTCAGTGTGATTTATGCTGCGTTCATGTCCCTTACTAGTGTTAATTTATACTGTGTTAATATCCACCAAAGCAAAATGAAGTTTGCCTTCCAAATATACAACTCCCGCTTTGCCAGGGATTCTTCTCCTTCCTATCTGCTGTCGCAGTCAGGCATGCGTGGCTTCCCTGTTACTGATAAAGTTGCAGAAAGCTACTTCCCTTGATATCATGTAACACATAGCAATCATAAACTCATCATTTTGGAGCATGTTGAAGTCAAGGATTCTCCAATACAATAAGCAAAGTATTTTTTAGAGGACAGAAAATTAAGAGGAAGGAAGGTATGTACTAGTTGCTAATTTAGGCTGCTTATAATAAACTTGAACCATTTTGGTTTTTTGGTTTTGTGGAGTCCAAACATATATATTTGATCTATCTTTATCATTTATTGTGCATGTTTCATGCATCAGTGCATCCACTAAGCATATAATATTTTCACTAGTATATTCTCAAATAGGGATAGTTCTGTGGTTAGAAAATGCCTATCATAAAGAACCTGATAGTAATTAATTTCATTTTTGAGGCATGCAGGTTGTCTCACATTTCTCAAATCCACCACTGTAGGGAGGAAGAAGCTACAGGCAACCCATAAATGAATGGGATCGACTATTTAACTTCAATTTTTAATACTTCATTTGGAAAAGCAACCAGTAAAGCAGCATCTAGCTCATGATTGTAGTTTGCTGACCCATAGAACAGATGACCCCTTCTAACATCAGACCAATGGAATAGACTACTACCCTTATTTATAGATAATTTTTTCGTATCTTTCATTTAATTATCAGCAAGTCTTTGAGCAATACAGACCAAATAATTGTGGCTCATGACTCTTGGACTGAAGCTTTAGTTTAAAAATTGAATTTCTTCTGATGGAATCGTGGTTAACGTTACAAAACCTAAAAAACATCATAGTAACACTGTGCTTTTAATAATCTTGGAATCTACTTTCCCAGAAGCAGGACCTTAAGGATGATTAAGTCAGAAGTTGGATGGAAACCAGTAAGTGAGTCATCCACAGATTGATGGTAGGTGGCCACCTCCTGAGCTCCTGGCTTTCTCTAGCAAGCCCTTCCTATTTTCCAATGGAAAAACTCCCCTCTGCAGTGGTTATTCTGAGTTGGTTTCCAGCCCACAGCACTTAGCGGTTATTAGAGCTAGGACTGTTACTCTTTGTGAGTCTCAGTTTTCTCTTCAGTAAAATGATGACAGAACTTTTGCCAACCTCACAGGGTTGTTATGTTGATAAATGTAATAATATAAGGGCTCAGAGCAGTGCTTAGAAATTCGAAAGCAGTGAAAGCTGTTTTCGAAACTAATAGAAAATGCTCATTGCTTTGTATACACCAGGCTTGTTCTCAATGTGCCTCTTACCTACTAACTCTTTTGATTTGAAAATGACAAGTGTGACGAAGGTACTGACATTACCTTCATTTAATAGGTGAAAAAAAATGACACAGAAATTACAAATGTTACAGTTGGGATTTCAATCAAAGAGAAGAGTCTCTTGTCACGTCTCATTCTAAAGAAGGAACAGTTTCTTATTCGTCAGATGAGAGAGGCTGGATAGAGCTTAGCCTCCTTTCTCCTACAATAGTGAAGGGAGCCGCGCCAGCCTTTGAGTTAGGAATCATGTGTCACACACTCGATCACTCATCTACCCAGTGGTTCTTGTTCTACCACTGGGTTTAAGTTCTGACTTAGAAAGTTTATGAAATATAATTAAAAGGTATCACTAATATTATATTTCTTGTGTGCGAAAACCAAATGACCTATGCAAGGCAACTTGGTGTCTTACATTGCATCACCCCAGTGGACTGAGTTTCAAGCATTAGCTTATAAATAGCATTTGCTATTGCCTACATATATAATCAAAATAATATAACACTTTGAAAACTAGTCATTTATTTAACATCTCTGATTGTCCTGATTAAAATGTTACCTCTTCTACTTTAACATTTTATTATTCACCTTATCTGCTTAATTTTTTCTCCTCAGTGTTTATGTCACAATTTAAAATAGTACAGGTATTTATTTCTTCATTTCCTTTTCACCCTTCCCCTTAGAATACAATTTCAATGAGACAAGGATCTTTTCCTTTTCTGTCCATTACTATGTTTTCAGTGTCTAAAACAGTGCCTGAAACATGTGAGCAGGTTTTTAAAATATTTTTGTGGAATGAATTGATGGATTTAATCATACAAATAAATATTTCTTTTTCCTTGAGCAGATATAGCCCAATTTGTTCTAATTAGTATACTAATAAGTGTCTCTGTGGGCAAGTATGTGAAGATGTAGAATATAATATTACTGTCAGAGGCTTTGGATTTGATGCTAGGATCAGACTTCTTGATCTTGCATTTTTTGAATGGGTATCCTAAGCCCTGTGTCGCTAAATCTCTGAATCCTCATCTGGAAAATAGATCATATAAACTGTACCTGTGCCATCTATGCAAATGAGATAATGAAAGAAAAATCCCTTAGGACTATACGTGGCACATAATAAGGTCCCAATAATATTACCTATCACAAAGGCTAATGCAGACTGACACCTGTGCAAATGAAATGGGCAATTTCCCAGGTGACGCTACTAAAAAGCAACACCACACAAGCAGATTGATACATATGCAAACTGAGGAATCTAAAATCTAAGCTAGAATGTTTAAACACTGATACTTGAACTGGAATGGAAGACTGGGGTAATTTTTAAGTCTCCACACGCTAGACAGTACAGGTCTGCTTCACCTCTAGAACCTCTGTTGGATGCTACTGCTCCTGAGTGGAAAGATCCTGTGCCTCACTGGTTTGGGGTGAAATACCTGTAGATAACAAACTTACAATACGTTATAATATATAATATTTCCAGACCTTCATGAAGGCTAGAAACATAGCAACAATGCACAATGCTGATTACTTAGTTACTAACTTCTCATTCCAAAGTTTTTTGTACATACATCTTCCCTAGCCCTACTATAGAACAATTTACCAGGATATTTTCCTGCTTTTTTTCAGGGGAAATGATGTTTGTGGATTTTATGCTTGCTAATCACCATACTTCAAATTATCTTTGTGAAAACTTTAGCTGTTTTTGAAAGAATTAATCATATATCATTGTTACAAAATAATGACACTTTATCCTTCGTTTTTTGAGATCATGTTGGATCAGCTTAGCTGAGGCAGAAAGGTGACTTTACTGAACGAATCGGATTAAAAGCTTTGTAACACTTTAAAACTAGAAGAATTATCTGACAGTGGACTCATTTAGGCATAAATGTGCAAAAAAAATAGTGTACCTTCCTTAGATGATATCATGACTGTCTTAATGACCATGAAACATCACTTGAGAGGCATAATTCATTCTCTCAGAGCTAAGAAAAGAACATGAATTTTCCTCTGGTTCAGAGAATTTACGAATTTTAAAAAATTAAAAATATTCACTAGTCAGCCATTTGGCCAAGATCAAATATAAAATTAAAAATCAAGATTGCTTTCCTACTTGTGGTAGGTGTATACATGGATATTTGTCTACTTTAAATCAGTTGTTCCTACATTGTCAAAGTAGGAACAATGAACCTGGTGTGATTAATAATATCTCTTGATTAATTATTCTGAATAAGTGAATAAAGGTGAAGAGGAGCCCACAACAGAAATGTATCCATTAGCTTTGAAAACCACGGTCCAGAGCAGCACTTTCCCACCTGTCTGCCTTGTATTTTCAGTGGTTGACACAAACTCCTTAAGATTGCAGAATGCCCTAAGGAATAAACAAGCATCCTGTGTGATGCTGAAGTGTGAGAGTGGTGCCTTTATACTCTCAAAGGTCTTGGTGAAGCATGAAATATTTTAAAAGATAGAAAGTGCCTATCTATGAATGAGGGATCAAGAACATTTTTACCTGGTGACACCACATCCCTTTGAGAAAATATCACTAGCAAAGTCAAGTCCAGAATACTGGGCAAGATGGAGGGCATTGTTTTTATCCCAAGGTCAATTGCTTGTAAGTGTATTTCCAGAATTTTTCAAAGATAAAATGGAAAGAATCAAGATATTTGAGTGGAAGGAAAAAGAAATGGTGAACACCAGACAGGTATGTTGTCTGAGAATCCAATAAAGCAGAGACATGACTTCAGATTGTGAGAGAGGAGTTACTATCCATGAGCTGGTCCCATCTGCAGTGCCTTTGAACACGGGATTTACTGAGACCCCTGCTTTCTGTTGATTTGAAGCCAGGGCTTCAGACAGAAATTCTTAGTCAAGGAGGAGACCCCTGCACTGGGGTAAGACAGCCAGTCTTTATCATAATATCCTGGTCTCAGGGATGAGGGATCAAGTGCTCCACGTGGAATTGTACTAGTGATAGATGTATCATATACAACAACAGGAAACAACCTTGGGAACCAATCTAGCTAGCTGTTGGTCAATGAAATGCCTCATCTAAATGGGGTTTATTGGGATTGAGTTCCAGAACAGACTCATTGGAAAATGTTTAGATGTCAGGGGAAAAAATCAGATTCCCTCTAATTTACCACCTTGCCAATTCATTTTTCCTAAACATGAATGGGACTTAATCCTATTATTGTTCTACTCATCACCTACTTCCCTCATTTCCCCCGAAGGGCATCAGGCCTCTACTCAGGCCCGCTTTCCCTGTCATCATTCCAATCATTCTCAAGCAATGACTTCCTTTTTAACTCATTGAGAAAACAGAGATGAGCTTTTAATAATAACTCACCACTTTATGCCTATAACCTAAAATTGATCTGCAACCATGATCATTCCTATATCCTTTGTTTCGTGTTTGTTTCTTCTCTTATTTATTTGTTTATTCATTTACTCATTTGATACACATCTATTGAGCATTTCTACATTCGAGGCGTTGCATAGGTGCTGCAGAGGAATCAGTGAGTCAGCCAGAGTTCCAGCTGACAGGAGAAAAAGAAATGGCCCCTTCCATATGTCCTTCTGCTTCGCTAGGTACCACATGTCCTCAAAATTGAGTCTTGCTCTTATGCCCACTAATTATTCCTTCCTCTCCGGTAGCTCTTTTTTCTTCAAGATTTAACGCTCTGTTTTCTTCCATCTTAAGTAATGCTATTTGCTTCACCCCATGTGGCCCTTGAGGTCCCTGGGGTGAAAGAAGGAGAGAGGATGAGAAAATAAAAGAGACAAAAGCTGAGGTCAGATGGAGTCCTTACTCTCTGGGTGGGAGGAAAGGAACTGCCCCCTCACTGTAGGGGCATTTATTTATGCATTTAGCAACACGATGTTACATTTGCCTAGCAACCCACTGCTTGGATTGTCTAGGGGCTTGCTGTTTTTCTGGGGTGAAGCAGCTTCTTCATGTGACTTGCCCCCCAGTACTCTTTGTTCTTAGGAGGGCCGTGCCCCAGCCCTGCAATCAATGGCTCCCTACAGCAATCAGTGGCTCCCTACAGCTAATAAAATGCAAAAATGCCTCACCTCTTCTCCATGTCATGATCTCTCTCTCTCTCTCTCTCTCTCTCTCTCTCTCTCTCTCTCCTCACAGACCTAAAGGTATTGTGGCAAGGGCAGACAGGTACAATCTAGAGTGATGAGCCACATGTAGGAGTGTGGCCCCAGGGTCCAGATCTCATAGGAGTGTTGGTATAGAGCATGGCTCAGAAGCCCCACAAAACAGACCAAGCTTCAGGAGGGACTTGGAGGGCAAAGGAGGGTTACCTAGCCAGGGGACAAGACAGAAATCTGGCATGGGGCAAGCAAAAAAAGTCAGGTCTGGTGGCCCACGCCTAAAATCACAGTGCTCTGGGAGGCCAAGGCAGGAGGATGGCAGGTTCAATCCCGGCCGTAAGTGCTTCAGCAAGATTCTGTATCAAAATAGAAATAAATAAAAAATAAAATAATAGAGATTTAGGGATGTAGTTCAGTATGAAGGCCTGGGTTCAATTCAAAAAATGAACAAAACAAAACAAAAAAGTAAGAGAGAGAAGGTAGAGCATGACCTACCTGGGGAACTTGTGAAGGTTCTATGATATCTTCAAGAGATACTATTTGAGACAGGGGCGGGGCTTGCCATTCCTAAGAGTATGTCCTAATCACCAACAGATGGCAATAGGGAGCCACTGATGGATTCTAAAGGAAAGACTGATGTCTTTGGTTGTATTACGGAAAGTCCTAGCAAGCAGGTTTAGAGCGGATGCCTATAATCCCAGCACTTGGGAGGCTGAGCAGGATATCACCATGAGCGAGGCAAGCTTGGGTTACATAATGAGAACTTGTCTCAAAAATACCCTCCCCCCCAAAGTCCTAGCGGTCCTATGGGCATAGAAGAGGGGGGAGTAGGGGCAAGAAAACTAGGATAATCATCCAAGGGACACAAAGCAAGATCTACCTTGAGCAAAGGGAGGCAGGAATGGAGGCCAAGGTGACAGGCTTTAAACAATGACAAGCTGCACAGGACGAAGGAGAGAAGAGGCAAGGGTGTGCCCAGGCTTCTGACCTGCGCCATCTGAAGCCTGATGGTGCTGTCACACCTTAGAGGAGCTGGGCCAGGAGGACCACGTGGTCCTGTGGATTTAAAGTGTCCTTCAGATGCCCAGCTGGAGTTTCCAGCAAGCAGTTGGTTCTGAGTCTGTAGCTTAGGAGGCACCAGCCCAGACATCTGACTTGGTCAGGTTCCCAGGAAGCAGGCTGGGAGCCACATGCAAGCATCTCATTGCAGAAGTGCTCCAGGGGAGATGGGTAGGGATGAGCAGGAGAAGAAAATGTGGCAGCCATGACAGTCTGGGTGGCTTGAATAACACGATTGCGTAATTTCACAGTTTTGGAGGCCAGATGTTTGAGGTCAAGGGTTGACTCTCTCTGAAGGTCAAGATAGAGACTCTTTCCGCTGCTGGTGGTTCTATGGCCATCACTGATATTCCTTGGCTTGTCAATGGATCGCTCTGGTCTCTGGCCTTCATAGTCACATGGCATTCTCTCTGGGCTTGTGCCTCTCATTCCTCACATGGATATTTTCTAAGGACACCAATCATGTTGGCTAGGGGCCCACTGACCCTGACGGGATACCTTCTGTGTGGGGAGAATGCTGGTGATGGAACATGGAGCCTTGCACGTGCTAGGAAAGTGCTCTACCACTGAACTACATCCCAGCCCTGATATCATCTTAATTTAACCCATTATATTGGCAAGAACCCTATTTCCAAATGAGGTCACATTCTGAGATGTAGGAGGTTAGGACTTTAACATGTAACTCTGGGTTGAAGGAACACAATTCAGAAAGAAGCAAAGATGAGAGCTAAGTACCAGGCTGTGTATGGGGCAGCTTCAGCCTCACCCTTTGGGGAAACTATGAGTGTAAGAAATGCCTCCAAGCCAGGTTTCCATGAATCTGTGCCAACACTAATGGCTGCACAACTATGGAAGGAACTTCTGGGCATTTTCAGAGCTGTATGTGTCTTTGTGTGGTTAAAAACCCATCAAAATCATTTTTAAGAGCCAATTGGGACTGATGAGACACACCCATTATCCACCACGGTAGCCATGATGACAGAGCGCTGGCCAAGACCCACATTCCTGAGGCAGGGAGGACAGGAGAGTCCATGAAGGAGGAGAAGAGGTGGAAGAACCAGGAATACAAGTGAGAAGGACAGCAAAACCAGGAGCCTGGGTTCCTGCTAGAATCCCAATGCAAAAATCAAGACCACTGACCAAACAGATGAAGCCAAGGATTAAGGGAGAGTTTTGAAATGAGGATTAAAAATATCTAAGCTGATGCTGGGACCCTGGCTGTTAGGGTTCCAGAACCAAGAAGAAGAAAACAAAGTCTCCTTTTCCAATCTGCCGGTCTCATCCTATGGCAGTCAGCAAAGTTGCAAAGCCCACATTTTCCAAGGTCTGGATTCTGGCTACTGGGGAGTTTGAATAACAAACAGAACTAAGCACTTTGGTGGTGATTAAAATTTGAGTCATATTAAAAATAATAATAATCTAAAAACAAAAACCTCAGATTAAAAAAAAAAAGTAAGACAAGAAATCTCTTTAATGTCTGAACACACTCATCACAGCCCCAGGCCTGACCATCAGATTTCCAATCAAACCACAAAATCCAATAAAATATTTTCTCTGTCTGTATAACAAAGAAAAAAAATAAACCTCTTCAAAGCTAGAATCATCCAGGACACCAAGGTTGCAAGAACCAACAGTATTCTTCCATGTTTTTTTAAAAATGAAATCATGTGTCTCAGAATGACTCGTTCAATAGATAGTGATTTGAGGGCCACCCTCCATTCCCCACCCATCTGAGACTGAGACTGGGAGGATCCCCAGGGGAACCAATAGCTCCAGCTCCGGAAGAGTGCTGGAGGCAGAACTGGCAGAGACTACACATGCCTGTTCACATGCAGGACCTGTAGTCTCTGCTTGGAGACAGTCTGAGAGGGCACGTAGGTCTAGAATAGCCAGTGGACAATCCAAATAGTATGCTGCTTATAGATGGCCACCTTCCAGGCTTTTAGACCCAGTAAAGAAGACAGACAACTGAAATACTGCGGGCAGTTACTATTTAAGGATTTCCCCATCAAGTTGCTAAGGAAGTTACAGAAACAGATGGACAATACCACTTAGGAGATGAAATCTGAAGAGTCCCTGAGGGTTATGGGGTCCCATTTCCATCCCTCCCTCACACCATCTGGACTTTGATGTGGGCTGTGATAAAAATACCGCTGCTTTGCTGGAGAACTGCAGATTTAAAATATGGCAATTTTATAGAGCTATATCGATGGCATCTCTCAGTTATTGGCTTTGATGTCTGGGAAGCTTCTTGGAATCTTTTCATGGTACCTGGAAAAACAAATATAAAAAAGTATGAATTTAAAACAAGAAGCTGACATCTGTATACACCCAACTCTGGACTCCACTGTCTCATATGTAACCTTATTTGATTTTCATAACAATACTGAACTGATGGTCAGAAAGGTATCCTCAAAGAACTAAGTCTCTAGGCAGAAAGATAAAGCCAAAAATGAAGGAAAGGTAAATGATAAGGAGAACAGCGTACAACAATAGAAAGGATTCCTTCATTCATTCAGTAAACCTGCTAAGTGCCAAGCCCTGTCCTGGGAGCTGGAGAAACAATGGTGAGGATCTTATATTGGAGAAGAGAACCAATGAAAAATGGAAGTATTGAAGTAGTTGGTAAGAAATTGGATGGCAATAAATGCTCTGGAGAACTCGAACCCAGGATCACCCGTGGTTTGAGACAAAATGAGATGCCCCTTGATGGGGACAGGAAAAGGTGGCCTTATGGCAAGGCCACTAATGGGGAGTTATCTAAGGAAGAGATCTTAGCTTTGGACTTGCAGGATGTGAGAAAGGTAAATAAAGATTCATTCACCATTTAACCAGCAGTAATTGAGCACCTACTGTCAGGCATTCAGTGGATAATCTAGGCTGTGTCCAGTAAATGAATGTTACTGTGATGCCTGACAGAGAGGTTGGTGCTAAGTTACCACTTGTTATCATCCATCTACCAAGCAAAGTTCCCAGTGTTTTCTATAGTTCACCCTTAATTAAGAGGAAACTGACATAGAGAGAGGGAGGAAGTAACTCTTTCAAAGTTAAGAGGTAGATGATGGAGCTTAGATCTGAACCCAGGTAGATGATGGAGCTGAGATCTGAACCCAGGTAGATGATGGAGCTGAGATCTGAACCCAGGTAGATGATGGAGCTGAGATCTGAACCCAGGTAGATGATGGAGCTGAGATCTGAACCCAGGGAGTTGGCTCCACGGCTCAGACTTTTCATGTGTGACTTTGAAATGAGGAGTGAAGACACAAATTGCTATTGGGGCAATTGCACGGGGTGCCTCAGGGTCACGGCACATTGCAGGGTTTAGTACTAGCTAAAGCGAATCTGAAGATCTGAGTTCATCAGGAACTAGATTTACTTTGCTACCCTAAACAGCTGGGGGGGGGATGGAAAAAGTAGATAAGACAATGATTTTCAGATAATAAACAAAGGCATCGTGGGACAGGAATTGCTGAGAAGAGGGGAACAAGTGGGGTGAACCCTGAGTGTCCTCCTACACTTGGACCAAAGATCAAAGCTGCACCGCAGAATGGGAGGCCTCAGCAGAGGCTACCGCTCTCCCTGGGGTGGGAAGACTGCGTGAAAGGAAGGGAGGCCAAGCTGGGTATTGGTGGCAAATGTCTGTCATCCTTGTACTCTGAGAGGCTAATGCAGGAGGATCCCAAGTTCAAGCCCAATCTGGGCAACTTAGTGACTTAGAGAGACCGTGACTCAAAACAAAGAAAAAGGCACTGGGAGTATAACAGTGTAAAGGCTTGAGATAAAAAAAGAAAAAACACCAAGATGGCTATGGTTAGGATCTGTAGGGAAAACCAGTGTGATGCTATGACCTAATGAGAATTTTGATCTCTATCCTACTTCTGAATTTCTGACATAGTGTTCCTGAAACCCCAGCAGACAGAGACACTAGAATACTACATTCCAATATTTGGCCTTTGATTCTAGTTCTTGAACCAAGCATCCTCAATCCCTGGAGATTTCCCAAGTGGCAGCATCTTCTGCTATTGTGAGGAGCTATGTGGGGCTCCCAGATAGCTCAGGGTGGGGCCTGGCTGCCCAGGGAAACAACCACGTGAGCACAGGATTGGAACTCTCTGTACCACAATCTGACTCCTGGATCAGGGACCAGAGCTGATGGCTGAGTTAATCATCAACCAGCAATGAGGGGAACACCCATATCTACATAAGGAAGCCTCGGTGAAGACAGAGCACTGGGGACTAGGCCTGCAGGGGGGCCTGGAGGGCGGTGTGCTCTGTGTAGACATGCGGACTTCACTCTCCTCTTCCCACAGCCTGCACCCTGCAACACTCCCACCTGGCTGGTCACCTGTCACCTTTGCGATCCCTGTTCCAGTGAACAGATAAATATAAAGGAAATGTTATCTTAGGAAGAAGCACAGATCACACTCTGGAGCTTGCCATTGGCATCTGAAGTCAGTGTTCTTGTGGGACTGAGCCCTCAACCTGCAGGATCTGATACTGTCTTTGGGTAAACAGTGAAGGAATGGAGGCCAATTCCAGGACATCTCGTTGGCAGCTTCTGGAAAACTATTTGGTGTATGGGGAGAAATCTCTACTCACCTGGTGTCAGTGTGTTATGCTAAGTGGCTATGTAAGACACTAGAGAGGAAAAAACAGTTTTTAACTTTAAAAAAAAAAGGAGTGAGGGAGAAACTCCAGAGTTCTGCAGAAGTATTCCCTGACATTGTTGTTTGTTTTGTACTGATTTGCACACTTGCATGAAGGTAGGGAATGAATCCCTGGACAGGACTTTGTGGAACAATTCCAGCAGCTCAAAAAGAGCCTGATGTAGTTTGTATCCACCAGCCCGAGTGGAAATACCTCTAACGTGGTGCTGAGAAGGACACTGGTTCATGGTGGGACCAAGTAAATCAGATTAACAACCCTAGATTAACACCCCTTCCTAACACACTTAAGAGGGTTTCAAAGAATCCAGCTGTTCCTAAGTAACATAACTGCATCCTAGAATGAAACCCACGAATGTTTAGAGCATTTATGGCATCCAGTAAAGTAAAATTGATTATTTTAAGCTTTTTTATGTTAAGCCTTTAATAAAATAAATCATCAGGTATGCAGGGAATCCAAAATATACGATCCATCAACAGAAGGAAAAATGATCAAATCAATCACTGCTATAGGTATTAAATGAGCATCTATCATACTTTATATGAAAAGTTACACTTCATATGTTCAGAAGTGAACATCATAAAGAGACAAAATTAAAGGTATAAAAATGATGCACAAGGAATTTCTACAGATGAAATACATATTATCTGAAAAGAAAAACATACTGGGTAGGATTCATAGATTAGAATCTGGAGAAGTAACTATTAGTGAACTTAACAAGGGAACTATAGAAACTATAGAAAATAAAACAGAGGAAAAAAACACAAGCCCTGGGTGCCAGGGGGCTGTAGCACAGTGTAAAATGATACCACGTGTACGTAGTGGGAGCACCAGAAGGAGAGGAGAGAGATGCTGTGGGCTGACCTGCGTATTCCAGAATTCATTGGTTTGGCTGGTCCCTGAGAGTGGCTATGTCTGGAGCGGGGCCTTCACAGGGGAAATAAACTTAAAATGATGCTACAAGGCCAGGCTCTCACCTTATGAGCAGTTTCCTTATGAGAAGAAGGAGTACTTTCGCAGATACTCACATAGGGGCTGGACACTCAGGAAAGGCAGCTACTGAGAAGCAAGCAGAGGACGCAGTGTGTCACCATCTGGGTCTCAGACTTCAACCTCCAGAACCATAAGAGGGTAACTGCTGTGTAAGCCACCTGTCTCTGGTACATGTCACAGCCCTAGCAAACAAGTACAAGGAAGAAACCAGAAAAAAGTGTCTAAAGAAAGTCCAACCAAAATTCCAAATTTGCTGAAAACTATACATCCCATAGACTCAAGAATTGCAGTCAATCCTGAGTAGAAGAGCATTAAAAAAAATTCACACTCAGCTACATCATAATCAGATTGCTAAAAAGAAAAAAACCTTCAAAACGCCCAAAGAGTTCACTTTGGGTCAAGATGGAGTGACAGAGACTGGATTTATCTTCTCCACTAAAACCACTTCAAACATAAAACATAAGGAAACAAGTCTTCCCCGGGGCCACAAAAGACTTTGGTTCCTTTGCAACAGAGCAGGTAAAGGAGCCATGAAGTTGGCCACCTCGCTGCCTGGAGAGAACCTGCAGACGGCTGTGCAAGGAGCCCGAGGACTCCAGGGGTGGCGAGACAAAACGCTGCCAAGCACAGCAGGGAGAACGGAAGCGCGCAGAAGATAAATCCCCACCATGGATGCAAACATCTGCAACAAAGCAAACCCAGCTGTGTGCGTGTGCGGAAGACCCAGGGCACAGCAGCCCCTGTGGCCTTTATCTCAAGAACTACGGGCAGGGCTGACCGCAGACTAAATTAAGCTGCTCCTGCCCAGATTCACCAATGAGAAGAGGAAGGTCCTGGCAGGCGAGGAATGTGCTTCTGTCCTAGAGCGAGCAGGGCATGGGTCCAGAGTCCAAAGCTGGTGTCTGAGTCCCTGCTCACCTTATTTATCCTATAAATAATTCTTGATGCTCCATATGGAAAGAAACTAAAAGCAGAAGAATAAGGCACAGACCTCAAAGGGCCCTCAGCCAAGTAGCTATGGTAGGGTCTCCGTCTGGCTTCCACGCCAGCCTGCACCTGGGCCTGCTTGGGGGCTTCTGGTCACCCTGGTGGGGACACTCGTGCTCCTCAAGGTCCACCCAGTCCTGGGCTGCTACTACCCTTTCCTGCCCCTCCCTCCCCACACACTCCATCTCCTCCTCTAAATCCAGGCTTTCTCAGTCCTAGTGTCGCCACATTCGGATTCGCCCTGTCCCATCCTCAGCACCTAGGCTCACGGCGTTGCTGGTCTGTACGGCTTTGTGTTTATATATTTTGTTCTTGTGCCCCTTTGGGACTTGTCTTCTGCAGGCAGCGGACGGTCTAACAAGGCCTTAAGCTGCATAAGATGCTGCTTCCATGCCCATCCCCCCAAGGTCCGGAGCTGCCACCTTTACACTCCTGCAGCTCCACGCTGGAACTGAGATCTTCTCAGCTCACCTGAACTCAGCATCTGCTCTGTCCTGTGTTATGCTGGGTGACACAAATCCAGAAGTGACTGTGATGAGGGCCTCATCTTTGAGGACTTGCAGCACAGTGGGGGAGACAGGCCTGGGAGGAAGTAGTGACCCACGAGGGCAGTGAGTGTGGGGACAGGAACGTGAGAAAAGTGCAGCCCTGTCCGAGAATGGGGTGCTCACGATCGGGGCGGTGCAGCATTGGAGGGGGTGGAGTGGAGGGCAGGGGCATCTGGTCAGGCCAGGGGACCCCGGGCTGGAACCTAACGATGGCGACGGGGAGAGAGACGTCCTGGGAAAAGCCCGCGGGGGACCACGAGTCCTGGCAGCAGGGTCGGGTGTTGTAAGGAGACGGGGCAGGACCAGAGGCTGAGGGAGCGGCAGGGTCCAGACAGAGAGAGTTGCAAGAACCAGAGAAGCAAGCCAGCTGGAGCCAGATGAAACATTAGAGAAAAGAGGCTTTGCTTGACCCAAGTACAGGAAGCAAAGTACAGGAGGCAAGTGACACAAAAGAGGCTCCAGCTACTTGTCAGGCCAGTTCTGGTCACCTCCTCCTCACTCTCCTCAGGTAATAAGCGTCTACAGATGCAGAACCTGGGGGGCAGTAACTTGTGGGCAAGTGACACCCCAAAGGCCAGCATATTCTCAGAAAGTCGGACTTCAACACCCAGCGGTAACCGCTTTGCTAGGCTTAGCACAGAAATACGGGACTTTAGTTGCTAAACCACCTCCAAATTGCTCTAGACCTGTCAGAGGGAGCCGTGCACAAAACACCCACAATGAAGGAGCCAAACCACCCTCAAAGCACCAAGGCAGGGTGTGTGCTATGGTTTGAATGGTTTGTCCCCTCTGAAACTCAGGTGGAAGTTTTCTCTCCCCGTAACAATGTTAAGAGGTAATTAGGGGTCAGATGTGGTGGTGCACTTCTGTAATCACAGCACCCTGGGAGGCTGAGGCAGGAGGAACACAAGTTCAACCCCTGTCTGGGCAACATAGCAAGACCTTATCTCAAAACCATAAGTGAAAAGTGGCTGTGGATGGCACTCGGTATGAAGGCCCCAGTTTCAGGCCCCAGAACATTGTGGCACGTGGTGCTTGATTCTCCAGAAGGATTCGTGCCCTTCTCACAGGAGCAGGCTCGCCATCAGGACAGCAGCTCGTCATAAAGCCAGTTCCCTTGTGCTCTGTCTCTTCCACAGCACGCATTTGACTCCTTGCTTTATGCCAAGACTTGAAGCGGCACAAGGCTCACCCAGAAGCCCCGCAGATGTCAGTGCCACCCTCTTTGTGGCCTGCAGAACCTTGAGCCAAAACAAACTTCTTTTCTTTAAAAATTACCCAGGCTCAGACAGTCTGTGATAGCAACTGGAAATAGAATAAGCCCAAAGTCCTCCTAGAAAAATAGCAAGAAATATACTCGCATCTCAGGCTGCGGAATAGCTGTGCTATTGTCTGATTATAACTCGCGGCACAATGCCATGGGGATTTATTTATGATAGTTTCAGACAGTGCTGCTACCCATGGAACTAAGAGCTGCCTTTCCTGCTTCAGAAGACAGCAGCGGTCTCTTCCTCACCTGCTCTCAGATTGTGAGGAGTAAGAGAGGACCCTCTGAGTCCCAGCACCCAGCAGTATGAAATGTAGACTCTAGGCACACATGGCCGCACCATTCCTTTTGACCACTGACGTCTTGAAGGCAGGAACCAGCACCGTTTTGCTCACAGACTGAAGCAGAGGCAAAATCGCTTAGCTTGGCATTTGAGGACACCCACAGCTACCTTTCCTGGACACCTCCCCCCGCAACAGAACCCTCTGCTCCAGCACAGACGAGCCAGCGTCCATCAGCCCTGCTCTCCAGCATCACCTTGGCCTGGCTTCAACCCTCTCACCCTGCACCCCGACATCCCATCAAACAAAACCCGCCCCATCCCTCCCAGGCTCGGAGCGAGGACAATCTGGCCCCTGCGAAGAGAAGCAACCTCTCCTGGGGCATCCAGAGCTTCCTGGCATCGCTCTTTCCTGCCCCTTCCACCTCACTCATCCTTTTAGCAGAGCAGGACAAGGTGGAGAACATCTGATGCTGTGCACACACGGGCTAAGGACTCATTGTGCCTGCGCCAAGTGACTGCAGGGTTTGCTTATCACGTTCACTGCCTCCGCAGGGCTTCCTGCGAATCTGCTTATCATGAAAAGATCCACAGGAAACGGTATTTACAGTCACCCCACCCCGTGCCTTCTTCAGAATGCAAAGACTCACTAATCCCACCCCTCCAGCCAGGCTGTCAACCCCTGGCTCTTCTTTGTTGTCACCTCCAAACTGTGGAGACCAGCTGGCACCCATACTCTGCAGAACGGGTCTCAACACACCTAGGCCTTGGGAACTGCAGGGCTCGCTGTCACACGGGGCAATGTGCTCCTCACGGGATGGCACCAGGTCTGCCACGCAGAGCTCCAGAAAGGAGAGCCGGGAGCCCGAGCTGCCCACGCGTGTTTTAGTTCCGTCTCCACCTAACCGAGGCCGCGCTTCTGTTCATCAACTTTCCCCTCTCCAGGCGAAATAATCTCAACTCTTCAGGGGATTATTTTCAGTCTTTTATAATATTTTCAAAGTGAAATGGACTACGGTGGTCTTGTAAATGTCTGAGATAAGCTTTAACGTAAATTAAGTTGCGCATGAGGCAGAGACAGAGATGGAAGAGAGGGAAGAGGAAGAATGGAGATTTCTTTCTGAAGATCAGGTTACAGTGTAAAAACACAAACCGTCTAGAATTTAGTGAACATGAGGGAAGCATTTGGAAACCCACTGAAGTCCTTGGAATAGCTCTTCCCACAGCTGGGTCCTCTGTCATTTTAGCTCCAGGAAACTGATCAAAGACCATAACTCAGGCTTTTTGCGGTCATCTCAGTCTGGCCCCAGAGGAGCAGATGTTGAATGAGCACAGCAGTGCCGCCCGTGGAGCTCGAGCCTAGAGTTATCCCAGGATCTTTGGGTCTGATGTTGAGGCTCAGACCCACAGATCCTTCCGTGCCTACATCAAGCCCGAGCGGTGGGCTTGGGTTTTGCATTCGTGCGGGAGGTGAAACCTCAGTCGCGATACCCATTCAGTTGCACGCGCACATCTGCACAGATACACACTTGCATCCACATACACGTCGAGTGTGTCCAGGATGAGGTCAGCCTGCAGCGCTTCTTCAAGCCGAGCTGCAGGAACACTGTAATAGGGGAAAGTTTTAGAAAAATAAGCCTAGCTGTACCTTTTGTCCAGCAGATGGCGCTATGGACCGTGCTCTGCAGGGCGCGCGAAGGGTGATTGCGACATTTTGAAGGCCTTGCCAACCCCCTACGGTTTCCCCAGAGCCGGGAATTAGAGCCAGTCCCCTTTGGCACACCCTCCTCTCCTCTGCAACCTCGCAGACATTACATTACAAATCCACTACTCAGCTGGAAATGAATCATCAAATATACAAAATCTGTCTGGTAATACTGATTCAGCCTCCTTTTCAGACCGGCCTTCTTCTATGGCAGGTACAGTTCTGGGCGCCCGGAGTAGGGAAGCAGGCAAAGTAGACGATCTAGTCACATCTCTGCTCACCCAGAACTTTCTAAGACAAGAAAGCCACACCTGTGACCACTCTCTGCCAAGTCAGTTAAAAGGTACTCAGAATTTTAAATGAGCGGGCCGATTTTTAAGTGCTCTTGGAGGAGGTGATGTGTGAGCGCAGGCCTGCGTGAAACCGATGCGGTGGCCCCAAGCTGAAGCGCACGGTGGAGCACAGGGAGCTTGCCCTGGCCTGGATGGGGCTGGGGGTGCTGCTGATTTAACCAGTGTGGGGCAGGTCTAGGTATGGGGTGTCTAGAACTCGCCTTAGGGGATGATTTTATAGCTGCCTAGGAAGCACTCGGGCTACTCTGAAGAGCAAAACTGTGTGAAGCGCTTCACTGTGGCCCCTGGGGCGCAGGGAGCCGTCCTGTCATCTCAAGAAGCACATCTGCTTTGCCACCCAAAGGGATTCGGGTGACAGACCAAAGCTGCCCTCTACCCGAGGGCTGCCCCTTCTGGCCTTGAACTTGATTCTGCCTCTCCCCTTGGCTCTGGAACTCATCAAGAACCTTGAAGGGAAAGAGAGACTCAGTCTACAAAGTCACAGAGGCCTTGTTACTTTTTCAGACCAGGTAGAGGTGGACCTTCCCGGAATGCTGCCTGGACTTGGAAACCCCAGCAGACCTGTTGTAGGATCTAGGCAGGGCCGACCTGCTCCCGGAAGAGGGCCCTCTCTAGAGGGAAAGCCTTGGCATTTATTCCCACCCTCAGAACCATACTTCTCTTTCACTTTGCTTTTAATCATGACAAATTTAAAGCATACAGGAAGTATACAGAATACTAAAGTGAAACCCAATGTACCACATCACCCAGCTTCAGAATTATCAATAAATTGTCAAACTCATGACATCTCTCTTTACAACCCTGGAGCTAAAATCCAGACATTCGCAGGGCTACATTTTGAAGGCTCTGCTGGAGATTCTGTTCTGGTCCTCTTTTAGCTGCTAGAAGCTGCCCACCCTCCCCGGGTCCATGACTTCTCCATGTCCCTCTGAGCTCTGGCTGTCACCATCACTCCCTCTGCTGTCCACCGTGCTTCTATTGTAAGGGCCCTTGTGGTTGCACTGGGCACTGCCAAATAATTCAAGCTAATCTCCCTATCTCAGTGTGTTAACTGAGTCATCACTGTGACACCCTTGTTACTGCATGTAGTACAGTCGTCAGTTCTGGGGGTAAGGATGGGGGCATAGTCTGGGGAGCATTTCTGAGCCTATCACTGGGGAGCAAAGATGATCCCCAGCACCATTAGGATCATCTGCTCTCTGAAGCTCTTCCGGAGGTGGACAGGTAGTACTGACCTACGTTCTGGTCCAGGAGATCCAGAGCTGGCCTTCATCTGAGAGGAGGCTTGGGGGCTCCAAAGCCAGCAACATGTGGCACTTTTCTCTCCTGCTACAGAAGTTTCTTAAGACCGTGGACATCCGTTCATAGCTACCTGGTCATCATTCGCGCATAGTCTTAGTTTGGAGCCTTGCTTTTTGGTGTGGGCTGAGCAGATGTTATATAAATTTGTTGTTCCCTTTCCTGGAGCTGAGTGACTCTGTGACTTTGTAGACAGGGTCTGGGCCTTAAGCCTGGCAAGTTTCACTTTCTGAGTCCCAGGACAGCAAGGCTTCATGTAAGGTCCAAATACTTAGCTAGAAGGAACACGAAATCCTTGAGGGGACTGGAAAGGAAAACTGACAAAGTTGAGCATGGAGTTCCAGCTGTCTCTACCAGGTGTGTGATCCCTCTGACCCAATCCAGCAGACCAGCTGTCGCCCAAATCCTTCCAACTCATCCAGGAAGGAGTAGAAGAGTCCCCCACAAAAGTTCTACCCTGAATTCCTGATCCAAAACAGTGCACTGTAAGTAAGGGTGGTAATAGGAGGTCTCTATTTTGCAGATTAGATAGTGAGGCAGACAGAAGGGGCAGGAACTGATTTTGGAAAGTACACTAGGTACTTTCTGAAGGATCTGGGGGTAGAAATTGAAGGCATATCTATGCACAAATTCCAATCAGTCTCTGTTATGGTTTAAACATGAAGTGTCCTCTTAAGACTCTTCAGTACTTGGTCCGGTGCTTGGGTGTTCAAACTAACGAGGTGATTAGACCATGAAGATGCAAACTTCATCAATGAATTGATGAGTTCCCAGCTGAATGAGCTATGAGATGGTGGAACCCAGTGGTAGGAACTAGGTTATGAGGCCAGGCCTTTGAAGGCTATATCTGGTCCTTGACCCATTCTTCTCTGGCTTTCCTCTTCCCTCTCTTTATTCTTCTTGGCCACCACTAAGCAAGTAGCTGTACTCTATCTCATCCTCCTGCAACCCTTCCAAACCTTACTGCACATATCATTTTGCCTCACCTCAGGCTCACAGCAATGGAACCAAACAACCATGGACTGCAGCCTCTGAAACTGTAAGCCAACATATACCTTTTCTCCTCTAAGTCATTTTCATTGGGTGCTTGATCACAGGGACAAAAGCCAATTAATGTAGTCTCATCAGGAATTTTGGCCCTGTGCACATAAACTGAATTCATCTCTGAGGCACAGATCAAAGAAATGGGGAGTCCCAGAGTTGTTCAGGGTGACAAATGGAATAGAAGAGCTTTGTAACCTGGGGAAGCCTGTTCCAATGCTATAGTTATGTGGAATTGATAGTAACAGGAATATAGGAGAAATTAAATGGAGGTTAGTTATTTTCTGCTTGTTTTAATGTTGTCTCCAAGTATGAGTGTTATTACAGGTTCAAAGTGATTTGACTTTGCCTCATAAGTCATTTTCAGTATTTAAGAGAATAAAAACATGAGAGGAAATTATTTTTTTCCCGGAAATTTTGAGATCTAACATGTTATTTGGTAATGTATTATGTAATTTGTGGATTATGTAATTTGTGGACAGATTTCCTCCTCATCTGTCCTGGGCTGACCCTGCTCTCACTTCCTTTCTGTGATACACATGCCCTTCTCTGTGTACTCTGCAGGACACTGACATTCATGTGTGTTTTGTGGACTACAGGTGAGCCTGTGACTATTTGTTTAAATTCAATTATCCTTGGAAAGTTTGATCAAGCCTAACACAAATAGTGACTGAGAAGCTGCAGAGCAGCAAGCAGCCTCTGGAGGGAAGGCAATTCCAGCAATCCCGGAAAGCCCAGGAGCCGGAAAGCAGCAGCGGATGCAGCGCTGGAAAGCTGCTTTCTGAAGCCATTTCGGGTTCAGGCTGCACGTAACAAAAATCTGTCAAGGATTAGCAGCTGGACTGCAAGGGCTACTAGGACCCAAACCAACACACCCTCTGCGACCCGAGGCTTTGATTACAATGAATAGGAATCTGCTCTAGAACAAGCAGAAGAGAATTCACAAATGCTTACTCTTCTGCCTTGGAGAGGAAGATTCTTGTGTCGAACATCTGATTTTGAACATCTGATTTTTGAATTTTGGAATTTCCATGTTTCTGGAAGGTTTTGCTTGTTGCCAACTAACCTGCTGTGATGAAAAACAGGTAAAATGTGTGGGTGGAAAAAAACACAAAGCGAATCTGTCACCTCAGCATCCCTCCTGGACTGCTGCTTCTGAGGAAGGAAGGAAAGGTTGTTACTGCCAGGGGCATTCACTTTTCCACGTTCTCACTTTTCCCTGCTGACAGTAATAAACACAGTGGTGCAGGCGCATCCTCAGGCTTGGGGTGCCTTCTTTCAAAGATGAGACAACTGCTTGGATATCCAGTGGCTGCTCCTTGGGCTGACAAGGAAGCCAGAGAGCCGAGTTCTGATCTGTCCTGTCTCCAAAAGAGAAAAGGAAATCACCAAAATCTGTGCTTCTTGGCAGTGATTTCTGTTGGTATAGGATGAAAAAGGACTAGAAGTCCTTACTCCCCCAAAAAAGGTGAACTTTCTCAAGACTGAAGTCACTGACATCCAAAGATTGTGCCCATGAAATTACCAAGCCCTAGAGCCACCATGGCTTAGCTGCTCCACTCCACAGGAAGCCCTAGCAGGCCCCCCAGAGAAGCACACCGGTGTCAGTGTGTCAAGGATCCCTAAATCAGGACAGCAAAAGCAGGGAGGAGAGAGAGGAGACAGGGAGAGCAGCCACCAGGGCGAGGGATTGCGACAGACAAGCCTGGCCTTTCACGAAGCCTCTGACCTCTCTGGGGTAAGTTTCCTCTCTGGGAGGACAGGAGTTCCGCTGCCCTCTGCCTGAGGTTGTTCTAGGACCCAGTGTGCAAACACTATCAGGGTTCGCGTTACCAGACTGGCACTGGGAAAGGGCGGCAGGCAGTGAGCTACTGCAGCATCAGAAACCGTCTGGAGGCCCAGAAGCTGAGCTCCGCCATTTAATTTAGTGCAAGGGACCCCCTGCTCGGGGACAAAGAGGAGGAGGGATCCTGTGTGAATGCCCAGGGCTTCTAGTGGGATTCTGTGCGACCCAGGCACAGAGGCGGGCAGTGGTCCAGAATCTCTGTGGCATCGTTAACCTCTGCTCTGTAGACAGGGAAGACTGGGTTTGGCACACAGGTCCCAGCAGGGAGGACACCCACTAGTGGCTGTCCAGACTCTCGGTTCTGAACAGATTCTTCTCTAAATCCAGAAATGCTGCCCTCCAGGCTATGCCGGTTTCCCAGTCTCCATCGGGCAGGATCTTCCCCATGAAGACCAATCAAGTGTGGGATTCGGGCAACAAATATTTAGAAAGAGTAATGGGGCTCTATTTCCCATTCCTTTTTTTTTTTTTTTGCAGCTGTTACTCCGACTTACCAGTCCCCAAAATAAACATGCTTTCAACCAGAAATGTCACTTGACAGACAGATGAGATGTAAACAGTGACCTTTCTGGATTTTCAGAATTCTCTGGATGCATTATTTATTAGCTCCCAGGTGCTGCATATCGTTACAAGGGAGACATCGAAAAGCCAAAGAAGAAAATGCTGAAGGAAATAAATTTCTAAGCATCAGTGTCCTGGCTCTTAAGGCAACAGTTCCAACAACCATGTAACACATCGCATACGTGTGCGTGTGCCTGTGTGTGTGTACACGTGCGTGCATGTGTGTGTGTGTGTGTGTGTGTGTGTGTGTGTGTGTGTGATTTCAAAATGTGATGAGTTCTCCATGTGAGCCTCAGACTTTATGGAGGCTCGGCATGTTTGAGTAAACAGGGAAACAATCCAGCTTTATGTTTTTAAAAGAAACCTAGTGTACTTAGGAAGACAAAGAGCAAACAGTAATGAATCTTATCTCCATGTAGTTTCCCAAATACATCTTATCTACTCACTCATGGACTGACTGTGGAAACCTCATAAAATAGCAGGGATGCTGTGCCTGCTGGTTAGCTCAGAGTCCTGAGTTTGATTTCTGGCACCAAAAAGGGAAAGAGAGAGAGAGAGAGAGAGAGAGAGAGAGACATGAGAGAATAGAAGAGGGAAAGAAAGAAAGAAAGAAAGAAAGAAAGAAAGAAAGAAAGAAAGAAAGAAAGAAAGAAAGAAAAGATGCTGATCTCAATGCTATGGAGACAGTCACAGAGCTGGCAAGGGCCTAAGTAGATGTCACAAGGTAATAGTGACGCAGACAGACTGGAGCCCTGGCCTCCTTTTTTTCTTACAGATAAAGGGTTTAAAAATAATTGTTTTTATTTTTCCCATAAAGGTCATGTGTACTCTTGAAAAAAATTAGAAAAGTAGAGAATAAAAATGATCCTTAGTCCTATCACTCAAACACAATCATTTTTTTTTAGCATCAATATTTTGTTTACCAACTCAAAAGAGAAATTTCTGAACCAGAAAGTAAATGGCTCATAGTGGATAGTTGGATCTGGCAATCTTGTTTGAACTGAACTATTGTAAAAATGTCTCATACTGGAGAGACAGAGGCCGCTTACGCACTGTGAATGATGTGGCACCAAAGGGGAGGCATTTGTGCCCACGTTCCCTTCTCCTGGGGCCATGATGAAGTTACCTAGGCTAAGCAATCCTGTGGGTCCCAAGCAGACTCCTATCAACTGCAGTTAATTCTCCTCAGAAGAGTAGCCCACCAGCACCTGTGAACAGAGGGGAATTCCTCAGATTATCTAGCTTGGAACATGGCTCTGATGGAATGCAATGCAGGGGGAGCAGCTGTTAAAATGAGTGTTAGGGTTCCTTTCTAAGCAGGAATAGGAAGGACAGTTAAAGAGCAAAATGTGCTGCTGCTTTTATTGTACCTGCTGGTGCCACCATCCTGTGATATGGTAGATTACATTTTCCAAACATGGAGACATCTATCCCATCCCCCCTGGTGCCCTGGGCCCTGAAAGGTGGGGTCAGTTTTCCCTCCCCTTTATTCAAGGTGTGAACCAACAACTGCTTGGACCACTGGAGAACGGTAGAAGTGACAGCTGCTATTGTGGCTTCCAGAGGCCCCAGTCACTGTGGAGCAGTCAAGCTGGCTCACTCTGCCCCAAACAAGTTTCAGAAGCCATGGGGCTATTAAATGGCTATTTTTGTGCCACCATGTCTGGGGGTAATTGTTACCCAGCCATAGGAACTGGTGCATACACAGGCATGTAAAACACAGCAGTGGCATCTGACTAAGGACAGAAAATCATTTAAACCAAGAAAACTAGTGTTCACTCTTTGAAAACTTATCGGAAGCCCCAACTCTTGAGCTATGAAAATTTTGATCTAAAAACCAAGATAAACACCAGGCCCAAGCAAGCTCTCCTTCCATGTGTCCTGACCAATTTCCCACTTCACCACCAGCACCCTCAAGCCAGAAGCATCTGGCTAAAGATGAGCAGGACCACATGGAGGTCACTGAGCTGCTGCTACTGTAAGATCCATCTCTCATCTCCCCTCTTTCTGTGTCTTATTGATGGAGAGAATGGCCCAGGGCTTTGTGTAGATATCTGGGCTCCCAGGAGCATTAGCATATCAGATGCTAAGGTGTAAGCTCTTGAGATCCCTATGCCTCAGCTGCCTGCCATGTTTAGTATTTTCTACCTGGCCATATGTAGGGCATGCTCAAGACTTTAAAAAAAAAAAAAAACCCAAATCACAAAGAGTGAGGAGCAAAAGTTCTACTGTCTCCTTTTCCCATCCCAGCAGTCAGCACCATAACACTTGGAAGGACAGTAGTGTGGCTGCCTGACACAAGTCCAGAAGGAGACCGACTGACTTTGGGTCCCAATGTTGCTGCTGTCTATCTGGGTAACTCTGGCCCTGGTTTCCCCTTCTGTGACATGGAGATGATTTACCTCAGTGGTTTACTGTGAAGCTTAACTGAGCTAAGGAGGTGAAGCACTTGGAAATTCTGACACAGACACTGTGTGAATTAACCATTATCACCTACTGCCATCACCACTGATACCATGATCAATAGATTTTCTGGAACGTTGGTGGGGTCAGGAAATGGACAATGGTAAAAGCAAATTTTGCTTAGGACTGGAAACAACAGGAAACTGTGGCTTAAAATAGCTTCTATGAGAAGGAAAATTGATGGCCTTATTCAGCCAAAAGAAGAGGGAGGGGGGGTCCCCAAATTGTTAGCTCTGGAATCACTTGGCTTCAAGAGATTTTTCATTCTAGGAAACTTTTCTGGAGTGTGCCCCTCCCCCATATTTTACCCTACACTTCATTGGCTGCAGTGTGTCACATGACCATGCCTAGGTCATGCTGACGGGAGGAGTGGAACTGAATCACCATGATCATTTTGGACTCATTAGTTGAGTCCAAATGCATGGACGTGAGAGAATAGAGGAGGAGAGGTGTGCTGCTCTTAAGTAATTGATCTCTCTTTTTTATTTCCAAAAGACGTCTATAGTGGCACGTCTAATTGGTTAACAATCAATACATTTAAGTGAAGAAGGGGAAATGAAAGAAAAGACAAGCATACAGAAAGTTAAGCCTTAAATATAAGCAAGTATCAAATATGACATCCTCTGAGTTTGCTGAGTGTGGACAGCCAGAATCTACTCATCAACCAGGGAGGTTTCTCCAGAGATTGGGGAGCCAAATAAAGCCCATGAATACATTCTTTTTTGGATCTTGGCAGTATTGCTTGTTTGCTATTTAGCTACTTGGGTATTGTGTGTATCCATCTGGTGCAACAAAATTTTTGAGGCCCAACACTTCACAAAGAGGTTCATTTTAGCTCATGGTTTTGCAGGTTGAAAGTTCAAGACCAGTTGGCCCAACCTGTTCAGCTTCTGGTGAGGGGCTGCTTGGCTGTATCACAACATGACAGAGAAGCACAAAAGGAAAGGGTTGAGTGCAGAAGAGCCCAAATTCACAGATGACCTTACTTTGCAGTAATCCGCTCGCTTAAGAACTAACTCTCTTCACAAGACCCATGTTAATCTCTTCCCAGAGCAGCACCCCAATGACCTAATCACCCTCCTCTAGGCCCCACCCATTAAAGGTCCAGGGCCTCTCACACTGTCATCCTGGGGACCAGCCCAGGAACCTCTATGGGACACACCTATCCACAGTACTCACCCACCTTCAACACTGAAATATTGCAAATTTTTTTCTGAAAATCTGAATTTCTGATTTTCATTTTTTTTAAATATCCCAAGATGTAACAACATCTGTCCAGTTTTCCCACTTTGCAGGTGAAAGTCACTGTCACCTCTAAACCCTATGTGTGTTCTCACAAGGCACTCCCAACTCTCTTTCCTCATATTATGTCTACACCACCCATGGACCTTTGAGAGTGTGATCAGAGCAAGACTCTGGGATAGAATCCACCAGTTCCCTAGGTGAGCAGGTGCTCCACCCTCAGCCCAGGCCTCACAGAGATGCCTCTGTGGAATGGAATGTAAATCCTTAACCTCTCCCTTGCTTACAGAGCCCAGGAGAGGCCTACAGGATTGCTTTTATTAAGGCTCTTTACAAAATCAGAGGACAGAGATGCGTGCGGGGAATCTTGTCACAGACTGACACAAGAGTAAGGGAGCCTAGGATTCTTCTAGAGAAAGAGTCCAGAATTGCTTCCTATCTGTGAAGGCTGGATCTGAAACAGAAGAATCCATCTCAATCACTGTGAGCCTAAAGAGAACAGAAGACACCCTGAAACAGAAACTAGATTTGCAGAACAATTTTTGACCTGAGAACAATTCTAAACTGCCCCATTATTTGGAACCCCGATTTTTTTTTATTTTATTTTTTTTTGTGCCAGGGATCAAACTCACTCACGACTGTACCATTGCAAAGCAGGTGCTTATGCCACTGAGCTAAATCCCCAGCCCTGGAACCCTGATTTTTGACTCAACAGTAAAGAGGGCTCAGATTTAAAGAGATGCTTTCTGCTTTCTGATTCAGCCTTTCTTGGCAGCCATGTTGTCTGGTCCAAAAATGTCACTGACTCCAGCAAGCACTTCAGAAATCCAGCCTGGAATGTTGTAGTCATACTCTTTTAAATATGAAACCCTTCTCCCAGAGCCAGGTAAAAGGTTTCCAAACAGATGTCCACACCAGTGGGGCTTATCTGGCTTCCTGTCCACCTCCACCCACACAGTGCTGATCCAGGAGGTGAGGTAACTCAGTGACTCAGGCAGACAAGAATGTGAATTATGTGATCGCAACCCAGATCTCACCCATGTAAGGCTATTGTTCAACCCACCAGAACAAGCCTGAAGAGAAGACACCATCTTCCTTCAAAAGGAGGCTTTTACAGCATTTTTGTGTTTGTGAAATGACAGTCATCCAGTTAGCTGAATGGCAGGACAGAGGGACAGGTTAGGCCCAGCCAGCAAACTTGCTTTTGACCCCTGCAACACACACCCCAACCGCACTACATTTCCATTTGCCACCGGTCTGCACCCACCTCCATCAGAATGGTGAAAGATCGCAGTGAACCGGATCAGGAACCAATTTATACAGATATTGAGTGAAGCAACTGGGAGCCTAGGACCCCGTCATGTGCCTCGGTGGGCTCTTGAACTGAGACCTGTGACACAGCCTCCATCCTGCTGTTTGGTGAGTAGTACTAGCTCTTGTAGGCCTCGCCTTGAGGGGGGGAGGGCAGATCCACTGCCAGGACCCAGTGGTTCAGGGAGAGGGAAGGACAGAGGGGAACCAAGAACAGCTGAGGCAGGAGGTCTAATGTCAAGTTGCCATCAGATCCTAGAGGGGAACCCCAGGAAGCTCCATCCTTCTCTACCTGCCCCCCTCCATCTGTGTCTCCTAGGTTCATTTTGGCAAGATTTTACCAGAGCAGAAATCCTAGAGGAAGAGAATAGAGTTTGCGGTATGGTAAGTTAGCAAAACAGCCCAGAGCTAGGCTCAGAGGACAGTCTGACTTGAAAACTCAGCCTGGTTCTGTGAAATCTTGAGCACTGTATCACACATACTGCCAGCCCATTTGAAGAACAGCAAAAGAGTGTGTGCTATGAAGGCAAAATGAGAAGTAAATCTGTGAATTTATCACCATTTCCCACCTAGGTGCCTAATCTCTGAAATGGACTGGAACCTGCACAAAAACAGGACTGAAATTAGCATGTAAAATACAGAGTTTATCCTAGACTGGAGTCTGCAAACACAAGGAATCAGTGAGAAAATACTCCTGGCCTGTCTTCATAAAGAATCAAACACTGTACAAACTTCAGAATCCACTAGGTAGTAACCTTAGCTACCCACTGAAGTAACTTTCAATGAAGTCTGCTATTTCTTAGCACAAAGAAAAATTAAGGCAAGTCAGAAAGTACTTGTTACATCTACAGAAAGAAAATGATATCTACAGAAAGAAAATGATAAAATAATGACTATTAAATAAGTAGTTTTTCCATGCTAAGTACTATCTATAAATGATCTTTCTCCCCTGCAATCCTTTTAGCTAGATAGTATGTCCATTGCAAAACTAAAGAAATCAAGATACACAGATGAAGGAACTTGGCCAAATTGCACAACTGCTAAATAACTGAGCACAATGTGAGCTTGGGTTCCTCAGGACAACAGTAAAGATAACAGCATCGCTCAAGTGCTTCCTGGTTTCTTACCTGCCTTGCTCCACCCGACTTTCACACAGCTCTTGTCAGGTACTATTATTATGCCCATTTTCCAGAAGAGGAACAAATAAGAAAGCAGCCCAGTTTCACAAGCACATAGAGGAAAGTTCAGCATCAGCCCCAGGTCGGGGTGGCCCCCAGCCCAATCTCTCACCCAGTCCCTCCACTGCCTCCCTCACCTCAACTACAGCAAGAGACATGGCATTCTCAGCGTTTCCTTCTTGCCCATGTTTCAAGGGCCCTTAGCCTGATGGAGACGGCCTGATTTTCCTTTATACCAAAGTCATTTTGACTTCTTTTTCTGCACAACGAATAGTTACTGGCAAATGTACTTTCCTGGGAAAATGTGTTTAATGTTTTCCAAAGTACACTGCTTTTAACCTTTTGCAGCAGCCTAATAAAATCAAGGTCATGGGAAATATTGTCCATAAGAACATGGGGCTAAAAGAAGAACAAGAGACGTTAAGTTATTTTGGATTTGAAGGGTTTTACCAAGAGAATACTGGAGTGATTTTATTTGAACCAATTACAAGACCTACAAGCATCCTGAAAGTTACAAGCCTGAGGGATGGCATGAGTAAGGCCGCCATTAACAAGTTCTACCAGTGGGATTCATTTGCGAATGGCGTCCACTTAAGTGAAATCATGACCCTCTAACCCCACAACTTCCTGCCAGAGAAACAGGTGAAGTGGGGATCATCAAAGCCAGAGTTCTCTCTCCACCCCAGGCTAGCTCTTTCCCTCAGCAGCCCTCAGTCTTTTGTTTTGACAAATATAGTCATTGTTCATTTCTGCCATGAAGGGTGGCCAACATCCTCCAGGCATGGGTCTCTGATAGAATAGGCACAAATTAGCATGTGACTATCCAAATGGAAATTCATTACAATTCAGGAAAATGTAAAATCCAGCCTTTCCATCACATCACCCGGCACACTGCAAGTGCTGGACAGCCACCTGTGCTGAGTGGCTACCGACGCGGTCAGATGGATCTGTAACGGTTCCATCATCCTGGGCAGGGCTTTGAGTCATGCTGACCTGGAAGGTCTGCTCTCAGGAACCTGAAACCCCCAGAGCTCCCCTTTCATGGTTGTTTGAGTTTGCATTTTCCAAGAGGCAGATTTGGGGGTAGGGATTAAAATGTGAGTAGAGGTATGGGGAAAGGAAGGGCAAGGTGGGTAGGGCGTGGGGAAGGGAGTCATTATGAATGAACAGAGAATAGATATAGAATCTGCATCTTGGAATTATCGCACCAAAGCAGCAAAGGGAGACATATCTGAGGGCTGCTTCCCACTTGGGAACATTTTAGTCCTTCTGGTCTACCTGTAGGTAGGCTGAGCGTGGGTAGAGAGGTCTCCAGGCTCAGAGGCAGAGCATATCAAAGTTTTAAGAGAGATGGGTGCTGCACAAAAGTGGCTGTTTTAGAGATCCCTACAAGTCACCTTTCCCCCAGAAGTTTGCCTAATACATTATGAGGTAGGAGAAGCTTAGGAGATGTCAAGGGAGAGGGGAAGACAGCACTAAGAGCAAAAATCTCAAGGATGCTTAGTAGAGCTGATTCCACATAGCATTAAAGGTCAAGTGATGGAAAAAAATAAGAAGGATAATGCACTGTTCCTGAGTGCTGGACCCTAGACATTGCAGGATGTGCCATAGAGGTCACAGCCCTAATCAAGCAGTGAGATACCTGAGTGTCTCACTCATGTGGTGGGTGTCCTACAATTAAGTTTCCCCTTCATCATGGAGAGGAAAGGACCCGGAAGTCCACAGTATCCCCCTGGTTGTAGGTTGAATTGTGGCACACGCACACACCCCCCAGGGTAAAATCTTAATACCCCATCCCTGTGATCATGACCTTACATGGAAACAGAGTCTTTGCAGATGGTCAAGTTAAAATGAAATCACTGAGAGGCACTAGTCTGAGATGACTTGTGCCCTTGACAAGATCAGCAGGTCTCGGGCACAATCAATTTACAGATGCACACAGAGGGACCATGATGGGAAATCACAGGCAAATGTCACCTGCAAGGCAAGATTGTCAGATGCTACCAGAAGATAAGAAAGAGGTGTCAAACAGATTTACTGTCACAACTCCCAGAAGAGTCTACTCTACTGATCTTGGACTTCTAGAATCTGAAAGAATGAGAAAACAATTTCCGATGGCTTAGCTGCTTTGTGGTGCTTTGTTTATCAGGCAGTGCTACGAAACTATTGCATCTCCTGAAATCTCCTCCCCTTTTTATCACCTTTCCAGGAGCCCTCTTTGGCCTAACAGCAGGACAGGAAGGTAAAGCTTTTGAATTCTGAGCCATTTGCATCCTGATGCTGCCGCTATCAGCTGTTTGGCCTTAAGCAAGTGACTAAAGTTCTTCATATTTCAGTTTCCTCTGGAGTAAACAGGGAGAATCATCAAATGACAGGATTGACTTGATTAGATTTGATTTGATTTGATTTGATGATAAGAATCAAATGAGGTAAAATGTATAAAGTATCTAAGACAAAACCCCAGCCATGGGATTGCGCTATGCCACGGCCCAGGCACCATGGGAAGGACTGCTGCTCTGGAAGGAAATCTTTCAGGTAGGAGAGAGCACAGGTCAGGGAGCTTACAGGTGAGTGACAGCTAGCCTGGATTCTCTCCAGAAGCCCGTCCAGAATGCAGAAGCTCATTGCAGGCCCAGGATATTACCCTGGTTTACCTCTGATTTCAGCCTTGGCTACAAATAGGCTCTGTCTGATCAACAGTGCAGCAGCCACCCCCCAGCAGCACCCTGCATTTTTCGGAGTCCCCTGCCTTACAGGGTGGGCTTACACACTGGCTGAGAAGACATCCTGTGTTTCAGTAAAAGAGGATGGGAGCGAATAGATTACTGCCCCCACTCCCCATCCTTGGCATGGACCGTGGAGGAAGACATTGTGTCTACTTCTGAGGTCTGGGTGGAACTGCGTATCACTGAATCCAGCAATGGCTGGGACCACCTGCTTACTGGCTATTTTCCCTGTCCTGTGTCATGTCCTTGCTTTCTCCTGCCTGCCTCCTCTAATCACCTCTCAAATAAACTTCACATCCAAATTCATATCTCAGGCTCTGCCTCTATGGGATCCCAAATTAAGGCAAACAGCAGGAGCAAAGATACAAAGGCTTGTGAAGGTTGGAACTAGGGCACAGAAAACTTGAGAAGCCAGCTTGTTTTACTGGTGGGTTCAGAAGCCAGCCAGGTAGCTGACTGTCAGGAGAGGTTGCCAGGTGCCAGATCACAAAGGCCACTGTGTGCTGGTAACATTCTTGGCTCTGTCCTGTAAGTAATGAAGAACACTGAGAAGCCCAGAAGGTCAGAGAAGAGCCATAATGGAGAGTGACCTGCTCAGAAGTGCTTCTAAAAAGATGAATCTGTCCTGTGTTTGGAAGATGGAGTTTGCAGAGCCAAGGTTGGGGGCATCAAGATACATTAGGAGGCCAAAGCAGTGGTCCAGATGAGCATCAAGAAGAATCTGTACTAGCAAGCAAGGCATGAAGATGGCAGAAGGAACAGGCCAAGAAATATTTTAGATCGAAAGTTCATAGTGCGGCTAAATCATTGCTGTGTTGCCAGGCCCTTCTTAATTTTTAGGTTGAAATTTCTGCAAACTAGGAAACCCCTCAGTCCCAGGAAAACAGAATGGTTTATCAATATAAATTCAGCAGAACTAACTGAATGGTGGCCAGGAGCTAAGGGAGAGGAAGGAATCAAGCATGACTCACCTGTTTTGGGCTTGGGTAATAGTAAAATTTGTCATCACCTGTGAAAGTTAACATAGGGTAAACTGGTTTTAAAATGAGGGGATGCAGTGGGTTTGGGACAGTCATAGGGCTGAGAGGTATGAGCAGAAACATTTGGGATTCAGGAAGTGAAAGGAGAAACTGTAAACATAGCTGAGATCATGCTGGGAAAGTGATAGTTTGAGCTAAGGTGACCTGGCATCTTATTTTATTGATAAACAAACCACATACTTCCCTGGAGTACTAGTTAAAAAATTATGATCATCCCCTGATATGTTATAAAGGCTATGCCAAATCTAGGAAACCAATGTCTCTCATGAATGTTTAGAACTTGTTTACCAATGCAGCTATTTGTCACCTAGCAGGACACTGAGCCCCAGAGACAGGGAAGATTTAATGCAACTCCTAGGAAATTGCAAGGTCTCCCTGCCTAGGAAGTCAACTGTGTGATAGAGAGATTTCCCCAGCCAGAGAATAGGATGTGAGTGGACTACAGGCGGGAGGAAGAATCTGATGGCAGAGGTACTCGGAGAAAGTGAAAGTATATGGCACCAAGCTTGGTAGGTGCAATGGGGGCCACACCATTTGAATCCCTCACTGATTTGCCCAAGACAGGCTGTAGCAGTTCTGAATTAATCTCCAGAATAGGGGCTGAGGGTGCAGCTCAGTGGTAAAGAACTTGCCTGGCATATCAAGCCCCTGAGTTTAGTGTCCAGTGTGACACACACACACATACACAGACACACACACACACTATAAAGCAAACTTCAGTCCACCTTGTTGCATTTCTCTATAGTAACTGTTCACATTGGGTACAGTCCTAGTTTCTGTACCTTTCTGGTTGAGACCCATAAACCAACCAGAGTAGCAATCACCATTATAATTGTTAATGCAGTTGATAACTTTCTGCTTCATGCTTTTCTAAGGACTTCATACATATTAACTGGGATAGTTTTTACAGGAACCTGTCAAGGAATTACTTTCATTACCATCTTTATTTTCACATATGAAGGCATTAAAGATTGAATAGGTCAGGCAGCTTGCCAAAGTCAGTTGGCAAGTTCCAGAGCCAGTGCACAACCAATATGGTGGCACTGACTACTAAGTAGGGGGCTGCACCTGGTGGGCTCAAAAGTCAGCAAGCACTGAGTCCAGCATATCTCTGCCTTCCCAACCCAGTGCTGTCAAGACTACAATACAACCTCTGCTCTCAGATGGACAGGGCTTTCTCCTGCCACCAAGCGCCAGCCCTTCCTCTTCATGCCACAAGCTGAAGCACAGGTGTCCTTGCCTTTACTGATCTCTTTTCAAGAACTTCCTGGGCTTCTCCTTTCTGTCTTTTAAACTAATAAACAGACTAATATCCTTTACTCTGTGCCCTTCAAGGTCATATCAAACCTTTATAGAGTATTAGGTTTGGATGGGGGGCAGGGAGACTTGGATTGCTAACTTGGATCGGGAGCTAGGAGGTCTGGGTGTCTCATATAGCATTGTCTTTTACTCTCTGTTTCTGTTTGTTTCTCTACTTCGGACCTTCCTGGCTTCTCACACCTAGAAAGTGAAGTGTTAAGTCTATCAATGATTTCCAACTGAAGGTAGAACATAGACAAGGGGTATCAGACCCCTAGGGTACAGAAGGTACAAGACACCTTCCAATCATGTGCTTCTAACCACCTTTGTCACAACGAACCTGTGCTGTCCCCTCCCCCAGGGCCCTGTCCTCTAAATAACAGGTAGCCCTCCTGACAGCTCCCACCCCACCCTGAGATCCCAGTGTGAGCCTCCCATCCACCCCCACTCTGAAGCAATGCTGCAGCAAGCTCCACCTGATGATGTAAATGAGCTGTTTTTAGGGTGCTGGGTGGAAAAAAATTATCTCGAATCCCTCATTGTCCCAGATGATCATTAAGGTCCATGACAATGCTTAGCATATAGAAAACTATGATTTATATAAAATGCTACTGTGAACAGCTAAGATTTATGTCACAGAACAGAGAAAAAGATAATTAGCCTTAAAAGAGTATAAAGGGTGGCAGAATATCCATGGGGTCATGTGATGTGTCACAGGCTTAATAGAATAAACCTAGAACACAATGTCATAGGCCACGCAGGGTCACCTGGGGTTGGAGGAGGCAATGTAGGGGTGCCCTAAGGCTCACTGGATAACCCCAACCCCCTCTCACCCTGCACCTCTGCCCCAGTGGCTCTCTCCAGTGGAGGCCCCGACCTCCACATTCTTCCCTACTTCCAGCTACCAGGAGGATCCGTCTCTTCTGCTGTCCACCATGTGGGCTGCTAGCAGTAAGGTCAAGTCCACGTAAGAGTATGCTAAGCATCTACGGAGCCTGGAGGTGGGAGAGATGGAGAGCAGGGGAAGTCGGAGCAAACACAAGTGGGCTCCAGGCCCACCTGTTCTCAGCAAGGTCACAGCCCAACCGCGCTGACAGCTCTCAAGGTAGAAAGGATAATACTTGTCGAAGCAACAGAAAAGGAGATGAGTGATCATTTATTTGGCCAAGATTTCTCAGGTGCAGAGGATCACATCCGATTCCATGTCATTGCCAACCAGGATGAGGCCAAGACAGCTGGTCCTCTGCCTACGCCAGGACGTTTCTGACTTGCCTGTGTCTAACGGTCCATCCCTGTCCAAGGGCCCCAGTGATGACCCATTTCCCTGCAGAGGGGACACTGTGAGTAGAGCAGGACTCCTCCACTTGAGGAAACTCAGAGCAGGGCTTCTAATGCCCTAATAAAACAAACACACCAGCGTCTCACTGCTGCTGCCTAAACGCTCTGCCTGCAAAACTGCGGGGTTTTCCAGTTACCATAGCAACCCCTGGGAACTGCGGACTCTAGACAGCAGAGAACCAGATTCACAACGGAGCACTAGAGAGAGGAGCAGGAGGCAAACTTGGCTGGGGCCCACCTGCAGCCCTGCTGGGGAGGCTCAGGTCCCTTGGGCAGCTGCATCTGCTTGCAGAACAAGCTTGGGAGGGCCGAGCACAGGGACACTGCCTGCTTTTCACATGGCTGACATGAGAATGGGCTTTTGTATTTTATTTTTTCTTCTTTCTTTCTCTTTTTCTTTCATTCTTTCTTTCTTTCTTTCATCTGTCTGTCTCTCTTTTCAGATCTAGGGGAAGATACGTTTGTTTTCAGAGGGTGTCATTCTGTGCCACAGCTTGAAAAGAGACCGGCTGCCAACAAAGCTGGACGTGGCATGAGGCTGAAACTGAAGAACCAGAAAGGAGTAGCTGCAAGGCCTGATGCCCTGTGCCCTCCACCCCCTCTTGGGTCATGCGAGCCATCCTTAGGTCTCTGTCCCTTCTAGAGCACAAGTCCAGGGATACAAGAGCCTCCATTCATGCTTCAGAAACAACCATGATAAACCAAACAAACAGGCAGAATCCCTAGGGCCCAAGTCAGATGGGTGAGCTGTTACCAAATCAGCCTTCCTGTCCGGAGACCTGCGTGCCACAGAATGCATCTGAGCACAGACTGAGTTATGGGCCGTGGTGAGAGACAAACTCGGCTGACCCAACGCCCAGAGCGTGGCTGACCCAATGCCCAGAGTTCTTGCCTCACTGCCTGAGTCTCCATCTAAACATTTACCACTTTAAAAAAATCCTGCAGAGTATGGTTCCGAGGGGAGCCTGCGGCAGAGAAGGGTAGGCTTCCTGCTCTAGTCCACAGTTTGCAGGATAGGTACGGATTCCCAAGGCAGGAAGTGTTAATAACTGCTGGAGAGTATGGCCGTACGGTAACCATCCTGAAAATGTCTCTAAGCAATGGCCCGCACATTCCTCCCGCAGTCAGGCAGGTGTATGGCGTAAGGACCTGAGTGGCAGCAACAGCAAAGGCTCTTCCCTTCTCTCTTCCTTTGCTACCTTCGGCACATCTGCCAGTGTCGTTCTGCAATGTCCTCTCCTACTAGAAGCATCTCTGGTGCCCCTTGCCTGGCCAGGAGCTTCTCCTCAGAGGAAGCTTCTCAGAAGATGTGATGTTTCCTGCCTGCAACACGACTGTACCACCAGTGGCTGGGGGTGTTGTGTCTGCCAGAAGGTGGCAGCGGAGCAGGGCAGGAAGGACCTACTTCTGTGGGAGCCACACAACAGCAGCAGTTGTCCCATATTAGACACATACTGTGGGTGACCAGGGCTTTGCTCTGTGCCAGGGGATTTAGTAATCTCATTACAACCCTGTTGCAGTTAGATGTTTACATCCACAGGGCACAGAGTTGGAAACTGAGGCTCAGGGAGAGTGAAGATCTCCAAGTAAAACATCTGTCTGAGAGCAGAGCAAGTCTCAAACCCAGGGCACAGGAAAGCCTGTCCTTTATCATGGTGCTAAACGGCTCCCTGCCAGGGTTCCCCAACAATATAGCCACGCACTCTCCCTGGCTTCCTTCCTCTTTTGTCAGACTGGGTCAAAATCCTGGCAGTAATGAATCAAGTGCTTGATGCCAAAGAACCGAGGCAGCCATTGCCGGCCTGTACAGAAGCCCAGGACTTGACTGGGAGGGCACATTTCTACATCCTGCCCCCTGGCTCCTATCCAGAGCGCATGAGAAGGTGGATGTTACAAGCTCTGCTTAGATTTCTGCAATCTCTGCTTTAGGTTTAAGTCTCTGCTTTCTGAGGTTTAACATTCGTTTTCTCCTATTCATAGCTGTGTTTCAAAAGAAGGCGTCAGGGCTGGAATTTAAACATGGGACATTCTCAGACCTGGTGGAGAAAGCAGCTGGCCCTTGTGGCTGCCCCGGACAGCCAAGGAGACATGCAGTTGCCAGCTAAAGGAAGAAAGCTCTGCACCTTTGTTGTTCTTCAACCCAAGTCCCTCCCCGCATGGCAAGGTGACAGCCACAGGCAGCTGGGCATAGAACCCTAGAGGAGGGCCTTTGGGCAGATTTGCCCCCTCAGGGAAACAGAGCTCAGCCAACATCTGACTTCTTCCAGCTTGAGATGATCGTCCTGGTGACACTTTGAATTCAGACTGGTGAGACCCAGCTCAGGACAATCAGCCACTCTGTGGTAGTCTATGGTGTAGCACAAAAATTACCCCGGAGTGCAGGGCAGGGACTAGATTTCCTGCTGGACCCTTTTTCTGCTTACCTCGAAGTACAGACAGCGCTGAGGGAGATCCTGGGAGAAACAACTGAGCCTTTGCAGGCAGGGGCTCCCCAACTCTTCATGACTCTTTCCTTGCAGGCTGGCTCCTCTATGGGCTCCAGAAACACACAGCACCTCCCTTAATTGATGCATTGGAGCCCAAGGGATGCATCATTCCGAGGGAAAGGCTTACCACCTTCTTGTGTCTCATATGACCGCCGTTCTTAAAAATATAGACACACTTGGCAGACATCCAAGGCTTGGGAAGCAACTGGTGCCACCAAAACTGTCACCAGAACTGCTTATCAAGAAGGGGAGAGGGCAGGTGAGAGGGGGGCTGTCCTTGTTGTTGTGCTCTCATTGCTGGGACAAAATACCCAACACCCAAAATGAAGGAAGGAAAGGTTTATTTAGCTGACAGTTTTTGGAGGTTTCAGGCCATAATCAGCTGGCTCCAAGGCAGGGTGACATAGCACTGGGGCAACACTTCAAGGCAGCAGCAAGAGCAAAAAAAGCAAAACAAACTTCTTCTCTCCCTTATGTTGTACACAGACCACGACCACCCTTTCAAGGCGAGTGCAGTGCTCACAAAGTCTCCTTGTCCTTTGCACACCATGAGGATATTTCCAAAGTAAGAACCCTGGCTGCCTGCTGAGACTCTCAGTGAAAACTTTGAACTTCTCAAGTTGACTGTATCAACCATATATATAACATGTACCACTGTATCGACCATAACAGGGGCTGTGACAGGAAGAGGAGTTCAGAAATGGGCACAGGTGTGAGCAGGACAGTGGTCCAGGAGCTAATGGAGATGATGTTAGGGTAGGACAAGAGGGTGATGCTGTGACAAGCAGCTTCCTAAACCAGGGTTCTCTAGTCCTGGGCATTTCCGGTTGATTCCCTCCCCCTCCCTGCTTCAGTGCTGCACTCCTGGTAGCAGTGTTTATAAACTGTGGTTAAGTCCTTTCCCTCCCCAGCTAGCAGGCAGAGATAACGGGACACCCTCTCCAGGGCATCTGCCCTTTAATAGGACAGTATGGGAACTCCAAAGGCCTTGGGATCCCACAAGAATGGATTGACCAATGATGAGTTTTCAGGTATCATGCTGTAGAGTGGAGAAGGCTCTCTGGGGAGAGTAAGATTCCAGAAGATTCCCACACTCCACCCCATGGACAGCCATCTGTCTGCCTGCTGGTTGGGGCCATTCCTGCAGCTCTCATTTTAGAGAACCAAGGTCTTCTCAGGTAAAGGCAATGGCACAGTAAGGCAGGGCCTGGTCTAGAGTTGGGCCCACACAGTTCCACAGCCATCAGTCAGCATGCAGGGATGTGGCCAGAGTCCAGGAAGGTCCCTGGTCTCAAAGGGGAAAGGAAGGAAGAATGACCTGCAGCAGAGACTGTGAGGACGTCAGATGGAAAGGCCAAGCAGAGAGCTTTGGGGAAGCAGTTTGACAGGGACAGGAGACAGAGGGGACAGGCCAGCAAGCTGTCAGGAGAGGCCAAGCCTGGGCCACTTTTATGCTGCTGAGTGAGCGTGGTGGCCTCCTCAGGGGCCTCCAACCTCCCTCTCCCATCTGCTTCCACACTGCTGTCAGATGGAGCTTTCTGAAACAAAAGTGATTCATGCGGCTGCCCCAGCCAGCTTTGTCTGCACCACACTGCCCCCGAGTCAACAAATGCCACATGGTCCAGGCCTTGTCCACTGCTTAGGAGCCCTGTGGGCACGTTGTCCAAGTAACCAAAGCTAAAGCGATGAGGACTTTATGTCGTGTCCCAGGTAGTCTGGTGTGGGCACCCGGAGCCAGAGCAGCAGCTCACCCCCATGGGTGAATTCTTGGTCCCCCTCCCTCTTCCTCTCCTTAGCACGTGGGCTTCCCACCTACTGTCACAAGAGTGTTGTTACAATGCCACACACATGTGCAGGCCAAGCGGGGAGAGGGCTCCCGGCTAGCCATAAGTGTGTCCTTCATTGGCAGAGCAAAGCATGTTTGCGCAGCCACCCACAGTGGGTATAAGCTGCTGTCACTGGCTAGAACTAGGTCACACAAACACCCTCACTGCCAAAAGGATGGAGAAAATGAAGACTGAGCTTTTCCAACTACTGTAAGATGTCAAGGGAGAAGGCATTGGGAATAGTGCCAGACTGGCCTGGCAGCCACGACGCCACATTGGCCTTTCCAACTCACGGGTGACCTCTTTCTCCCTGGCCACTGCAGTGATGCATGTGGGTGACAATGGTGGCAGGAACAGGGTGAGGGGTGGTGGCCTGATGAGAAACATCAGGATCTGGATATATTTTAGACAGGATTTGTTACAGAGTGGACATGGAATGTGAAAAGCAATGAATTAAAAACATCGGGTTTTACATCTGAAAACTGAGACAATAAGACAGACACAACTCCTGCCCTGCAAGAGACCCCACATCCAGGAATGAGTCACTGTCTTGGCCAAGTGCTGTGAGGAGGTTTGTGCTAGATGCCAGGGTAGAATCTGGGCAGCAGAGGAGGAGGGAGAGGAGGTACTGTCAGGCCAGTGAGGTGCAGAAAAGGACCTAGGGGAGGTGGAGAACCAAGGAAGAATGTGAGGGCTGCCAGTACCCCCAAGGTGCCAGTGTCCCCTGACAAAAGCAGCCAGGGAAGAGGAGGACATTGGTGGTCTCTGTAATGCAAACTGTGTTTCTGACCCATTTTCCTGTGGTTGGTTGTTGGAGTAATAGAATCAAATCTGGGCAATTCTAGTGGCTGCTTGTGGAAACCAGCTCAGCCTGGTTCCATTTTGTCCTGGGTTTCACTCGGGGCTGCGCTTTCCTCAGGAAGCAGTTTCATTACTGCAGACCAGTACTCCAGAAAAGTTGTGTCTCATCTGTTTGAGGGCAAATGAGGTAACACCAGCCATATGCAAGGGAAGGTGCGGATGGCCTTGTACAATTGTGAGTTTCTGAATAATTATGGAAGTGAACATGGGGAGAAACTTCAGCTCCTGGACACACAGCCATGAATGAACTTAATTTTAATGGTTGGTAATTTATAAATATAAACATGTACTCAAGGTGGAGATGCACTATGGAGCCTAAGATTCTATAACAATGCTTATGACCCAAGCTTTCATTCTTTTTTTTAAACATTCATCTGCAGAGAATACAGATTCCATACTGAAAAAGCTGTCGTGTGAGTCTGTATTTCAAATTTTAATTTTATCAATTCTTAAGAGTAACCTATGGCAAAATACCTTGAGATAAACAAGGAGCTTCATTTTGAGGATATAAATTATCAACCTCAATGTGCTTGGTGCTACATTTGCAGATAGACCATTGCATAGACAGGATAACATGAAAGAATCTGAAGAACAGAAAGGTAATTCTCATACTTGCATAGTTTTAATTTTATGAGCAATATAAAAATGTAGTAGAATGTTTCTACAATTGGGCTTTTATTAATTAAAAAAAGCTATCACAAACAATATGGCTGTGCATTGCCCAGGTCTGAGGAGTGTAGTTTAGTCAACGTAACACTGAAATTTCACTATTTCTGATTCTCATAAAATAAAGTTCTGGATATGTTGGCATACTGACTTTCCTTTTTAAAATAGCTCTGGTAGCAAATAATTTACAATCCCATTCTTAAAAAATTTCAGGCATCTGCCTGACCTGAATGTTTATTAGATCCTTCTGAAACTTTCTTTAAAAAAAAAAAAAAAAAAAAAAACAGAAGAAAAACCTGAAAATCATAAAATTTCCTTTAAAAATCTTTTGAAAATTGATCATGATTTATAAAACAAACAGTATATTTTTTCAAGTTGGACATACAGACTTTACTGCTTTGCTAACTATACCCTTTTTAAAGGACTAGAACTCAACAATTCTGCTTAGGTATTAATTCTGCTAAGTTTCTTAAAAAGCACAGTCCAATTTCAATTTCTGTTGAACTTGATATTAATACTACCAAAAGGATTAATAGAAGTTGTTTAGAAATCACTTTAATCTTGATAGAAAAGGAGCATGTGAGTTAAAAAATTGCATCAACAATGTCTAAAACAACTGACTCAAATTTTCTGATAGATCCTGATTTGAGTAATTTGATTTTTCCCAGTGTTGTGATTTGGTTGAACGTATAGTTCAGTGGTGCATTCCTGTAACCCCTGAATTCTTGGGAGACTGATGCAAGAGAATTACAAGTTTGAACCCAGCATCAACAACTTAAGGATTTAATAAGATTTCATCTCAAAATAAAAAGAAATTTAAATAAAAGGAATGTAGCCCAGAGAGAAGGCCCTGTGTTAAATCTCCAGCACCACACAAAAAAGTGTAACTTAACGACAGATAATATTGTGAGCTTTTTTGTGTTGTTGTTTTTTCATAAAATCAAATTCAGAGATTGGATTCCTTGGACAGACCACACCAGCTATTTTTTATTTTGAGGAATACTATCACTGTCATTGTGGCCTTTCGAAAACTATACCCATGGAGCCAATGGGATCGCTCTGATTTTTCCTGATTTCTCGGGAAAAACACCAAGGCGAAAGGGTGTGTGGAAGCTCCATGGAGCTGAGAGGGCCTGCTTGGCTTCCACACAACTGCACTTCCAGGACGCAGGCTTCCACCATAAGGAGGGGGACCCAGGCTCCAAACAAGGGCATCAGCCAGCGAGACTCAAGCTGATGCCCAGGCCCGACACAGGCTGCTGCTCCATCAGCCCTCGGGCTCATGAACACCTCCCCTGTGCAGGGGCCCATGGCACAGCTGCAATCTTGCCCTGGGGAAAACAAAGAGCTGTCAAGGTGAATCCCAGTAGCAACCAGGAGTCCTGAACCAGGCTAGGCTGAGAGGTGACAGCATAGTGAAGCCTGGACTGTCCACAGTAAGGGGCCAGGTGCAGGACTGAAGGACAGGCTTGCTGCCCCTGCCAGTCTTGAGCACCTGGAGTAGGTTAGGTAGGCTCCTTGAACCAGAAGCTTGACCCCTGGGCATCTTGAGGGAGACCCCGCACACATCCAGAGATAGAACCCAGATCTAAAAACTATGATATATTATCTACTATCATAAATAAAAACATTCACCCTGCCTTCCTGCCACTGTTCTTCCTCTCCCTTCCTTAGAAGTCCAGCCCCATTACTCCCAGGGAGAGGGTGGGGAGCTGTTTCCACGGGTTCAGAGACAGTCACATTAACATGGAGAAGGGACTCGATGCTCCTAGTCGCCACCATGAGTTCTAGTTATACAAGTGAGAGGGAAATCTCATAAACAGACCCACATTCGGCGTCTACCTGCATCCATCTGTACACAATAAAAACCTGCTCTTGCGAAACCAAGTGTGGATCCATATGTATGCGTAACATGTAGCAGTTGCCTGAACACAGTGTAACCTTGGATACCAGCAACCCAACTTTCTCAGTCTCGTTGCTAAGGCAACTAGACAGAGGTGGGTGTGGGTAGACCAGCATAGCTACAGACTGCTGTGCTACCAGCAGGAAGCAATAGGGTGCAAGGGAGAAGGAGAGCCATGGGCCACCTACCCTCCTGGGAAAGGCTGCAGGACAGCGCACTTCCCTCATGTCACCAATGGCCAGTGAGACCCCTTATATCCTCACAGAGGGGTGTGGGGTAGATAAGATGGGCTGGAAGGAGGGGTACAGATTGTGGGCAGAAGCAGAATAGGAAGAGGGATACCAGTACACTGAGGAACGTGGGGTCAGGAGACACAGCTGGTACCTAGAGACATGGGGCTGGGGTCCAGGAGAAATGGTGAGTGAGTCCAGAACGCAATCCGAGCCGTGGAATTCACATCAGTGCTCTACGCGTGTTAGCCTGATTAATCCAGCAGTGAACCACCATGAATAGCAGGAGGGTAAAGGTGAAGCTTTTAGAATATTCTGAAGATCAAATAGGAAATGAAAGTATTAAGACAGAAGACTGCCTGCCCCTGCCCCATCATAGTCTGACCGTCCCCATCAGACGGGACCAATGTCCTCTCCATGGTTAGGAAGGCATCTGTCTCATTTGCTTCCAGAGCTCAGAAGGGAAGAGGCCTGGATCCCTGTCATGTGCCCTCCATCCAGGCAGCCCCTCCTGACCCTGAAATATCTGTCTTCATCCTCCTCATGCAGCATTCGAAATGTAGGTAATGTGTTATCATGATTTATAGCTTTATTACAATATCATGACTTCACAGACGCAGAAGCAATGGGCCATTAAAATAGTCATTAAGTGAAAATCCATGAAAGTTTAGATGTGGGGGAAGGTCAGCCAAGCAGTAGGCAAGAATGCTTGAATTGGAAAACTATGCTGAAGATGGTTAGTAAAAATTTAGCACAAAAATCTAGGTGTCATGGTGCACACCTGTAATCCCAGCACCTGGGAGGCTGAGGTAGGAGGACTGTTGCAAGTTCAAGACCAGTCTGGGCTACGACATGAGTTCAAGGCCAGCTTGAACTGCATAGCAAGACCCTGTATTAAAAAAAAAAAATTAGCTCAAAATTTATGGCTGAGCTCTATGGCAACAAAGTCTATACCAGGGACCAGGGAGGTGCTACTGGCCTCATCAGAACTGGAGGTGTCAGTCACCTGTGCGATGCACTGTGCATGGCTCCCTGGGCCCTCCCATCCCCAACCTCACTGCACTCACAGCGGTCTGGGCAAATGTGACCCCTCTGAGCCCTGTCCATCCATTCACACAGCCAATAGCTTCTGAGGACTGAGAATGTTCAAGCTCACTGACACTTGTTAGATATGCAATGGTGGAGGAGACACCATGGTCTCTGCCTTAGGAAGTTCCCTGTTGCAGGGAAGAAATGATGAGGCAAACACTTCCCCCTGACTAAGAAGACTTCCATGTACCAGACTCCTCTCAGAACCTTCTCAGAAGGGGTAGCCAGGGGAGCCACGAGCTGAGAGGCCCTGCAGGGAGGCACTGGCCCTGGTGGGGAGAGCAGGGGAGTTGCAGAGGGCGCTGATATGCAAGGAAGACCTCCTCCCATGGTAAGGCTGGAGGTGGCCAGACAGGAAGAGAAGAGCCTTGTTGCCGGGAACTCTCTGGATCTCAGGAGACCCGCTTTAAGCATTACCTTTACCTGAGCTCACTTGAGTAGGTTCCTGTCCCTGGGAAGCAAGGGCATCTAGATTATAACTCTTGCATCCTTTTTTCTTTCTTTCTTTCTTTCTTTCTTTCTTTCTTTCTTTCTTTCTTTCTTTCTTTCTTTTTCTCTTTCTTCTTTCTTTCTTTCATTTATTTAAAGAGAAAAGCATGTAAAAGGTAAAGATAATACAGAATTTCAAAAAAAAAGATAAACAGTAAGAAATCACTAGTTGATAAATTACATATTGTCCTCTTAGAAATAGTTGTTCAAGTTACAAAATTAAAGCATACAAAGTAGATATTCAAACAGTGAGTCTGTAAACAGCTACGCATGCATGAGTCTCTACATGTATTTCTATCCTTTCTGTATTGGAGGGAAAAACAAAACTTAGCAAGACAAAACAAAACAAATTCCTATAAAAACATGAAACCAAAAAGTCGTGTAAAACCACAGTACAAGGTGATCTACAATGAGTACAGTGTTATTTCTTATTATCTTCAGTAGAATTATCTATATCATCAGGCATAATTGAATATAGCAGTATAATTGAATATAACAGTACATAACAATATTAGTAAAAAATAAAACATTGTAGACAGTATAAAACATTGTAGACAGTATAAAACTTGTAGGCAAGTAATAATCAAACCATAGTGAATATTCTAGTGAATCTTATCATCTTAAGTGCACTTGCCTATACTCTCAGACTTGATACTATCAATCATAACAGCTTTGAATAAAATCTATCAATACAAAACAGTGATCTAACAAACCAGATTTGATTACAATCAGTTGTGGTAAAGCAGTGTAGGTTTTACATAGCTTTAGATTAAGTTAATAGGAAATTAAGGATGATTACCTTACTATATCCTGTTATTTTCAGGATAACTGTCTGTGCCCTCAAATCTAGTACAGGTAGAATGACTGGAACAGAATATAATACATCTAAGCAAAGTAGTGTGAGTAATGTGAGTTTTAAATCCTGGTGCACTATTAACAATATAGTGTATCAAGGCCATCTATGTTAGAGATTCTAGCCTTCCTTCTCTGCCTCATTTCTACTATGCTATTTTTCTGTCTTTGTTTGTCTAGTTTTCTCCATCATTCTACTGCCTGCCCTGCTCACTGAGGCCTTTCTGCCACTGTTCCTAAAATCCTGGTATTTTTTTCTGTCTCTCTAGAATATCCTTCAGTATTCTCTGTAGGGTTGGATTGGTGGTCACAAGCTTCCCCAGTTCCTCTTTTTCATGGAAGCATGTTCTTTCTTCATTAATTTCTAGTGTCAGTTTCGCAGGGTACATCAATCTGGGTTGGAGGTTATTTTCTTTCAGGACTTGGAATACTTCGCTCCAAGCTCTTCTTGATCTGTTGGTCTGTGTCGAGAAGTCAGCCATGATCCTGATGGGCTTACCTTTATAGGTAATCTGTTTCTTTTCTCTGACGGCTTTTAATATTCTGTTTTTATATTGAATTTCTGGTATCTTGATTATTATATGTCTGGGTATAGCTCTGTTTTGGTTCTAGGTGGCTAGAGTTCTGTATGCCTCACATAACCAAATGTCATTTTCTTTTCCCATGCTTGGGAAGTTTTCCTTAATTATTTCCATCAATAGCCTTTGTAATTCACCTGTTTGTATTCCTGCTTCTTCTTTCACATTTCTTATTCTTAAATTGTAGATTCTCTTGTCATCTTCTAGCCTTTGTATTGTTATTGCCTGTTTCCCTGTTATTTTTAAGAGATCTTTACTTTCATCATCACACATTGCAAACTTGTCTTCAAGTTTTGATAGTCTATCCTTAGTTTCTTTTAAGCAGTTTTGCCAGCTTTCAATGGAGTTTTTAATTTCCTGGTAGTCTCTTTGAATCTGCTTCATGTATTCTATATTTTCTTTATATTCTTTATTGAATGTTTCTCTCCTTTTTTTGTGTTCCTCCCTTCTTCCATCTGTATCTTCCTGAGAGATGCTTAGCATTTCTTTTATTACTCTACTCATATCTTGCTTTACCTGATTTAATATTTCAGTTTTGAGCTCGTCTACAAGGTCCTGAAGATATCTCTTAATGTCCATTGAAGCCATGTCTGATGTTTTGTGTTTGCTGCCCTCAGTCTCCCTTGCTGTTCCTTCTCCTGGATCAGTGCTCTCAGGGTTCTGGGCTGGGGGCCTCCTCCTGCCTCTCTCTCCTGTCATGGTCCCAGCTTCCTCCACACAGGTGTACAGTGCAGGTCCCAGCCCACTTCCCTGTTGGCCATGGTTCCTCCAAAGCACACTGGCAAGTAACCTCCAAACTCTTGGCATTCTTAAAGAGTAAGGAATGCTTTCACTGCATTGAGTACCAGGTGGTGTTAAGGGGTTGCCTTTGCTATCATCTGTTCTGATGTACTTATCTCCCTGGCAAGACAAAGACCAGGTACTCACAAATGCCCTGGGTGCACCTCTGCTGGCTGAACTCACCCATCCATCTTGCAAAGCTTCCTGGGAAACTCACCTCCTTCTGGAAGCCTTCTCTGATCCTCTCCTATATGGTCTCCTCCTTGCTACAGGTGTGCCTGGCCAGCCCCACAACTGTTATGTTCACCTTCTTTTCCTAACTGTCCAGCAGGTAAAAGTCCTCAGCAAGTATTCTACCTATCTGTCTGTCTATCTATCTATGTATCTATCTATGTATCTATCTATCTATGTACCTACCTATCCACCTATCTATCTAACACAGACAGTACAATCTGGGGCCACCAGATGTCTCCTCTCCACTCACCTGAACCTAAGAAATACCCTAGGACCAGCTCTCTACCTCACCCCAGAGTTCACCACACAGAGTCCAGATAAAAAAATCAATGACTCCAAGCCCACCCAGGAAAATTCCAGACCAAGGTGCAGGCACAGGAGACCTCCTGGGGTGCCCAAGAGGTTCAGTGTGACCACTGCAGGGAGCTCTAGGCAAGAGACCACGCAATCTGCTGGACTTGTGGTTGGAAAGCTGTGAGGGGCAGCAACAGCCACACTGTCATGCAGTGCAGCTGGAGCGTGAAGCCAGCACATGGGACATGGAGTTGAGAGGTGGTGAACAGAACCCTGGCACTGGTGGCCTTGTTTGTGATCCTGCCGAGCTCTGCCTACAGTGAGAGTCCTCCTGACTGTTTCAGTCATGTGATCCACTGTGTCCAGCTGAGGCTTAAGGGAGTCTTTGCCTTTTGATTTCACTGTGTTTGTTATTGCCACAGGCCTGTGAAATCATACTAAAGAAAGCTATGCATTATCTGAGGTCGGGATGACCCTCAGAGGTGGGGGAAAGCCAGTCATCAGGTCATGGGCTGCATGTGCAGCTCAAAGGACTGAAAGGGGGAGCAGGTGAGTGAGAAGCACAGGGTAGTGACAGGTCTAAATGAGGCAAAGAGAAGAGCTCACGGCCCTCTTTGTTTTTGTTTCCCACGTGGTTAAATTCCCATGTGGTTAATCTCCTGGGACTTCTGTATTTTATGGCCAAAAAGTGCAACATAGTGTCTTTTCTTTCATAATTTATGACATTGGCTTCAGGTTTCTTTGAAGTTCTATCATATTCCCCAGAAACTAGAGTGATGCACTGTCAGCCCTCCATCCCTGCAGCCTCCCTATCTGTGGATTCAATCTAGAGATGACTGAAGTACACAGGAGGATGTGCATAGGTTCTGTGGGAATACTACAGTATGTTACATAGACGACTTACAGATCTTGAGCCTATCCTGCATGGATACCAAGGGCTGGCTGTACCACCATCCTTTTCCTCACCCACACAGTACAGCAACATGGCACACACTCATTCTGGGACACTTTATTGTCTCCTTCCATGACCAGCAGCTACAGCAGGATTTTCTACGCAAGCGCTATTTTGTCTCCAAACCTTACTGTCCCCATTGACTGGTTGACCATCAATGGCCCCATTTTCCATCCCTCTTAAGTTCTTAATGTCTGGTAATGGAGCAAATTCCCTGTTGCTTGTATGCATGCCATTTTCAGGCTCAATTCCATAACTCACTTTATGGAACTATCCTTAAATGTGGTTGCATCTTCCTTGTATTTATAGCTACTTTTCAAAATGTGTGTAGAAGAACATGAGTCCCAGGAGATATTTCTTGCAAAGAAAGCTTGAAAGTCAATTTGGAAAACACTGAGTGTCATAATCTCCCTTAGAGACTGATAACACACCCAGCATTGCCAAGTCTCTGAAAGGTCCTCTGATCGTAATGTCCTGAAGCCTGCCTTTTTTCATATTTTATTGGCAAAAGATTATTTCTAATGTCAGCGCCTATTGATATTCTTCAGAAAAGGTATCTTGAGTATAGTATGCTGTGAGAGATGGGGATCTAAAGTAGAACAGCCTGTGGTCACTGAGTTATATACAAATCTTGTATTGATCGTACAACTGGTATAAAAATGCAATAATTTGAGGAGGAGTGGGCATGCCAGGAAGAGAACAAGACAGTGTCTCCCAAGATCCACCCATGTTGGAACTTGGGGGGCTGAGCAAGAAAGAAACGAGCCCTCCTTCCTGGTAAGTGGCGGCAGCGCCAGCGAGCAGTGGGTGAGCCAGGAAGAGAACATGTCAGCGTCTACGTGAGCCTACCGCCACCCTTTTTAGCAACTGGATGGTGTCAGGTCAGCTGGAGTTGATAGCAACTAAGGCACATAAAGCAACTAAATGCTTGTATTGTTTGGTTGATTACGCAGGCCTGGGACCAGAGGTCTGAACATCTCTTGGGAGGATGACTGTATGCAATATAGCAAATACAGGGGAATTCCTTCTATCTTCTCTTTGAAGGCAAATATTATTTTCACTGTTTTGCTTTGTTTGATTAATTGTTTTGCTCTATTCAATATTCTGTTCTGATAGATTTTATAATGTTCTGTTTTTGGTTTGATTTTGCTATACCTGATTGAATGGACAACTTTCGTGAAGATAACAAGATATATTATGGTACCTATTACTGTTATCCCAGTAACCTCCTCTGAAGTTCTATACGAATTTCACTGCATTGTCTTGATTGGCTTTGTTCTGTCTTGTTTTGTTGAATTTTACTTCCTTCAAAATAAAAAAAATTTTTTAATGCAAATAATTTGAAACGGAGTAGAAATATTCTTCTACTTTGAGGAAAGCAAATGCTTTTTATGTACAAATGAATGTGAATCTATCATTTTCACCCTTTTTCTTTAATCCTATGGCTCAATTTGTGTGCAGTAACCTGAAGGAAGTCAAGGGATGGCCCTGGGCAACAGGAGCAGGAAGAGGGAAATGGCAGAAAACCTGAACCTGAGGAGTGGGGTGAGAGGCAGTGTTGAATCTCCAGCAGTGCCAGCCGCCTCTGCTAATAGGGATGCTATGTACTTCTCCGCTATTGTTCTCTTCTCCCCAGGGAACAGAGGAGCACAGAGCCAAGGAAATGATGAGACAGAGCCTGCACAATGACCAGGACAAAGCTCATGGTAGACGAGCGTCCCTCCTGGTTCCCCCAGGTGAAGCCATGTATAATGGCCATGTTTTCAACACTGTGTGCTACAGGTGTGGGAGCTGAGAGCTTGATACGCCTTAATCCCCACTAGGGACCTGAGAATCTCATGTATCACCACCTTGAAGATGAGGAGACTGAGATTTAGAAGCTGACCTAAGGTTACAACCTGGTAAACTGGTGGGTTCCCATCTCCTGTCACCAAGATGTAACAAGATCTATGGTGACTTGGGAAGCATCCTGCCAGCTCATTGCACTTGGTCCCCCAGGGTGGCAGGAAGTGCTGCAGGTATGCCCAAGGCCTCAGACCCACATTTCAAGGAAGCTGAGCTTGTGCCAAGTGACAACTATAGTTTGGGACCTGGATACCTGAGCCATCTACAACCATCTGGATGTCACTAAAGACTGGGGAGTAGTTTTTGCAGTATCCTTGTGATGTGAGGGGAGAAAAGTATTTGTCTCTGTTTGACTGACATTTTTTGTTTCCAGTAGCAATACAAATGTATTACTTTTGTAGGCAAAGAAGGCTGTTTGAATTTGAATAAAAATATAAAAAAGAAGGAGGAAAACTGGTCTTTATTGAGCAAGAAGCTGTGTAATAATTAACTACTAGTAAAAACAAAGTGAAGGTTTTAATGACTTTCAAGCTTTCATAGATTAGGGGATTTTCATGAGAATGAAATAAAAGATTTCTGAACCATAGCCAGCCCTGTCTTTAGTATGAGGGTCAGGAGATGGACAGAGCAGACATGGTAAAGGGGAATTAAATGGAAAGAAGATTTGGAAACAAAGGGAAGGTGGTTTGGAGAAAGGCAAAACTTGTGGGAAGAGAGGACAAGAAGGGAAGTGAAACCAAGATCATCTCTCATTTCTGCTTCACTTCTTTTTAGTAACTAAGACAATATGCAGTTAAGACAATATGGCAAATGTACATATCCTTTATCTTTCTGTTATTTTAAAATTTAATATACAGACCTTAAGTGTTTGGGAGGTATGGCAGGAGTCACAAATGCTTTTGCTAACAAGCATCGCAGAGCTGAGTTGCTATCATCAGCACCTTAGAGAAATACTTCCCAGGGGCCTACACAATACTCTGGTGAAGCTTTCCTAGCTGTTTCTGCCTGGGCCATGTTTTCAGAGCATCCTGCAGAAGGTGACCAGAGAACCCCAAGATGACGGGGATACAGTGATGGCCTAAGGTGCCCAGGATGCATCTCGGCTGAGGCTGTTTTCTTGTCCATGTTGAAAGGCGGGTGGGATGGTAGAGGGATCTCATCTGGGAGTAAGAGGGCAGAGGTGGAGTTCAGCTCCAAAAGCACGTCCTCTTTCCTTCATTAAACATCAGTGGGCATTTGGTAGTTCTTAGCATTCTGAACAGGAAACTCAGGAGGATGTCAGCAGCTTAAATAGAGTTAGATGTAGACCCAGGACAATGAGGAAACCAGAGGAAAATATATGCCCAGAATCACTGGGATGGGGCACCTGCAGCCCAGATGTCATGAGTTTGAAGGGAGGCTGCTTTGCTAACTTATTTCCCTGAGTACAGGGAGCTAGAATGCTCACATGGTAGTCATCAAGACAGCACTTCAGTGGTCTGGGACTTTAAAACTTGAAGACACTCAAAGATAACAGGCTTCCTCAGTGGAAGTAATGAACCTGGAGCAGGAATCTAGACAAACCAGCTGGTTCTCCCTGCCTTCTCCTCTGTCTGTAATTTCATCAGGAGACAGAACTGGGGGGAGTGGAAAGTACTAGCTCACTCTCACAGAACAAGAATAGTTTTCTAATATAACCAAGATCTCTTGCTTAACTAAGTTAGAAATAATGACCCCCCTGAGTGGCATCCAAAAATCTACCACCTGAGGCCCCTCATCCACGATGGATCCCACCAGGTCATCCTTCCCTGAAGATATCCCAGAGCCCCAGAGGGCTGCCCCAAGCCAGGGGTCAGTGATGTGCTCCAACTTTCTGGGAAGAAACCAGAAGTCCAGTCATTCTGTAAAAAGGACATCTCGGTGGTTGTTACCACTGCATGCCCTAACTAGATGTTAGCAACCCTGCAAGTTTTTGTCTACTTAAGACAGACCCAACCCCAAGAAGTGTCTGTGGACCTGTTTCTGCATTAAATATAAAGATAGTCCTCTAACTACATTAAAATATGCTTAGTGGACTATCTAATTGTAGCGAATCATCTGTTACCCAAAGGGCATTGTTTAAGTAGCTTGCATCTTGCAGAAGGAAATGAAGCAAGATGGCAGCAGGATCAGGTCTGTGCTTCAGAAGACAGTTTTGCCTGCCATGTGAGGAACAGATCTGGGTGTGTACCACCTCAGCGGCTGGCAAAGAGAAACTGTATCTGAACAGCTCCCTGTGAACCTCACTGTGTTCACTCCCCTTTCCCCTATGTCTTAGCTCCTTTACACTATTGTAACAAAATACCTAGGACTACATCATGGATAAGGAACAGAAATTTACTGCTCACAGTTCAAGTCAAGACCCAGAGTTTGGTGTCTGGTGGGGACCATCAGGCAGAAGGGTCAAAAAGGGCAAAAGGGATTAAGACTGCATCCTCATACTGTGGGAGAGAGCAGATGAAGGAGGAGGGCATGTTTCTTCAAGTTTTTGTATAAAGTGTCTATCCGAGCCCCAAGAAAGGAGTCCTTGTCATCTAGTCACATCCTGGAAGCCCTGCCTTCCAATACCATCTCTTTGGGTTTGGGTTTCAATGTGCAAAGCTTGGAAGGTGTTATGGTTTAAAGCTGTATGCCCCACCAAAGCCTCATGCTCCCATAGGTGGGCTGTTGGATGCAGTTGTATTACCAGGCCGTGATGCTCAGCAGTGGATTAGTCTACCAGAGTTTATAGCTAAATGTGATGTTGGGAGGTAGAGTCTTGTCAGAGGGTCTTTCCCTATTTCTCCTTTCACTCTAACTCTCTGCTTCCTGGTCCCCAGGCCACAAGCAGATCTTCTCTACCATGTGTCTCTGCCATGCTGTCCTGCCTTGGAACCAGCTGACTACCCATGAAAGGTGAGCCAAAATAAAGCTTTCTTCCTATCAATTTTGGATGTCAGGTATTTTGTCCCAGCCACAAGAAAGTAGCACCATGTGACATTGCCATCCTCCTTCCAAGGGTTAAGCAAATGTCTTCATCTCTCTGAATCTGCCCTAGCCTGTGACATGATTTTATCAGTAATGGGATCATGCAGTGAGTGGAGCCACATATGACTTCCAAAGGTTGGTTTTAAAGACCATGAAGCTTCCTTGTTTCTACCTCAGGATCTCCAAGGCCAGCAGGACCCCTGGGCAAAATGAAGGGAACTGGAACACCTGTCAGATGGCCTGTCTAACAGCTCTCTGACTATACAGCCAGGTAAGGGAGACCAGGCAAAATCAGTCATATATTTGTTTGTTTTAAGCCACCAAGTTTGGGGGAGTTTTGTCATGCAACACAGATAACTAATATAGATAATGTGTGCCCTGAACGAGGGTGTCAGTGGGATTCATTCATTCAAGAAATTTTTTGAACACCTATTACATGGCAGGGTCTAATCTAGGCATTAGGGTTACTGCAGAGACAAAACATTCTTGCCCACATAGAGTTTGTATGTTAGTGGGAAATATGGAGAGGGAAGATGGATTTGGGAAATATTTAAGAATTATATTTGGAAGGGGCTCAGTTATAGTTGATACATTGTGTCAGCTTGAGAAGTTTAGAAGTTTAACTAAGAAATTCAGCAGGGAGCCAGGATCCTTACTTCATAAATATCTTCATCTTGTGCAAGAGGATGGCACAGAGATTTTGTGAGTGCTATACCCACTCTGGGAGGGGGGTGGCCTCTGCACAATATAAGAGAGGAGAAAAGGCTTCTTTATGACTTTTGGCTCTGGCTGCTGCTTTAAAGTGTTGCTCCAGGTGTGCCATGCCACCTTGCCTTGGAGCCAGCTGATTATGGACCGAAACCTCCACAAACAGTGAGCTAAACCTTTCCTTCCTTCATTTTGGGTATTGAGTGTCTTGTCCCACCAATGAGAGAAAAGTACCTAAGACAGGCTCTCAACCTATTGGCTATGGGGGGGGGGGTCAAAGGAAACAGTAGTAAAGAAAGAGTGGACCCTTAGGCTTCCAGGTTGAGAGATCAGAATAATCCAGAGACAAGTAGACAAGACTGGAAGTTGTCCAGTTTGAAATACATGGACGTCTATGGGACAATGAGATGGCAGGTAGACACAGGTGCCTGAAGCTCAGAAGAGGTGCTCTGGATAAGTGTTTTAGAGTCATTTTGTCCTGCATAATTCAATAAATATATATTAAGTGATAGTCCTGTGCTAATCATTTGGAGACACCAGGAAATACAATGACAAACAAGATGTATATGATCTATCCTTTTGTGAAGCTTATGGTTTAGGGGAAGAGACAAAAATATTCATTGTGGCAAGTGGTTTAATAGAGACAATGAGGGTTCTGGGTGACACAGGCTTCGAGGAAATTAGATACAGGCTGTGGTTGAAACCACAACATTGAATAAGGTCTTTATGGGATACTGAGGAAGAGAAGTAGATGGGTTGAGGGACACACCCTGGGAAACATTCGACACAGTGCCTAACAGTAAAGTGATTAGTGTACAAGAAAAGGAAAGTTACCAGGAAAGAGGGAGGGGAAGGAGGAAAGGGACAACCAGGGAGAAGGAGAAATGAGTCACCATCTGTCACGGACCAGGCAGCTGGTGAGGAACTCACTAGCTGACCACTTTCAAGTTGCTTTGGAGGTGAAATAGTCTTGTGCTGTGAACTCTCTGGCAGGCTGCAGAAGGACCTGAAGACTGCTCTGCGAAGAGACTGCCTCCTGGGAAATTCTTCCAGCAAGTCCCTGAAGAGCTCTGCTTCCTGTCATTACCGTAACCTCTGCTGTTTTGCTTCCTCAAGCACAAGGCTGGATTTCCTTCAAGCTGGGTGATTTTGCCCTTTACTTCCTTTCTTAAAGAATGTGATGGAGCCTAATGTTGCATGAAGCTCTCCTCCTGGAGAGCCTATCATTCCATGAATAGATCCTTGTCAGAGTTAGTGAAAGGAGGACACAGAGCTGACTCCAGAGCGAGCATTTATTGTCTGCCCTAAGGAGGAAACAACACCCAAATAATCCTGTTAGTATGTGAACCATGTTCTCCCCTGACCACCCCCCCAAAAAAAAACACCCATATATATATGACTCCTGGATTCCTCTCAGGGACCTTATGACTTTATGTGGAGAAACAGTCTTTACAGAAGTAGTCAAATTAAAATGTCACTATAGTGGGCCCGCTCCAGTATGATCTGTTATCTTTGTAACAGAGGGAATTCTGGACACAGAAACAGCCGGATGTGGTGGTGGACAACTGTAACCCCAGAACTCTGGAGGCTGAGGTGGGAGAATGGCTGTGAGTTTGAGGCCAGCCTGGGCTACACAATGAATTCATAGCAAGGCCCTGTCTCAAAAAAAAAAAAAAAGACTGGGGATATAGCCCAGTGGCACAATGCCTGTTTGGCAGCACAAGGTCCTGAGTTCAATTCCTGGTAAAAAAACAAAAAAGAAAGGAAGGAAGGAAAAACACCATGTGAAAAACAATGTTATGCAAGCTAAAGTGAAGATCTGCCAGAGGCAGGAGGGAGTTAGAAGGGACTATTTCCTAGCACCTCCAGAGAGTGACCAGTACAGCCGCCATCTTGATCTTGGACTTGCAGTCAGTTAGTTTGTGGTTCTTTGTTATGGTCACCCTAGCAAATGAATATACATTCCTTATTTGAATGTGCCTAAAGCACTTGATTGGATATTTTAAATGTGTCAGAATAGGAATTTTATCCACTCAGTTTCATCTGGATAAACAATTATGATGAATTTGGAAGAGCACTAAGCCAGTTTTGCTGCTGTGTCATCACTATGTTTTCTGAGTAAGTAATACAGAAGAGAAAGCCTAAACTACCTAAGAGAACAAGCTGTTTTCAAACCCTCACTTGGGTTTGGAGGTAGGTGCTGGTTAGCAGTGGTTCTTATTGACTGATTGAGGGAGTCACCAGGGAATGTCCCTGTTTCTGGTGCTAATTACACTTCCGCCTAAGCCAGCTGGGCTTCCTTTGATTGGTCTACAGTTCAAACTTTGTATCAAACTGATGGCTCTGTGGTTATGAGGGACAGCTGAGTTTTTAACCCCAGCTCTCCTAAAGAGTTTCCACTGGCCTCTCGCGCCCCACTCCGCACTCTTGGTAACTGAGCTACACAAGATGAAAACAGAAGGAGCTGGTTTAGCCTGGAAGAAGTATGGAACAGAGGGAGGCCAGGACAGGCATGTGCTCCCTCCCTGGAGATGCCGTGGGCAGATAGCATTCCTCTGAGAAGGACAAAATTCCTATGTGAGTGGCTGTCCACATAGCTCCCCTTTTAGGACTTTGAGATTCCTCCCTCCTTTGACCCCTTCAGCAATTAGGTTGCCCTTCTAGTCACTCATCACTTAAGGATGAGATGTCCTAAGACACATGTCATTAGGCAGTTTCCTCCTGGTAGCAATATCCAGAGTGTACTTACACGAACCAACATGGTATTAGGTTGTCACCTTACATGGCCTCTTGCCACAGCTGCAGCTGCAAAACATGGGGCTGAGTGTCACAAAGCATCCTGCTGTACAGTAAACACTTAAAAAATGAGTGGTAATACATTCTTCAATGATGATTAAAAGGAATAATGTAGTAAATACTTACACTAGTAGGTAATCACTTGTTATGGTCAAGCATGAGGCATGGTACCTAGTTGTGTGTGCTCTACTTTTTATATGACTGATAGCACAGTGGGTTTGTTTATACCAGTGTCACTATACCATATGAGTAAAGCATTTTGTTAAGATAGTGACTGTATCACTAGGCAACAGGAATTTTTCCAGCCCCATTATAATCTGATGGGACCGCAAAGGGTACATAAGGTCCATTACTGACCAGAATGCAATTACACATTGGCAACATTCTGATGCCCCTAATCTATAACCGTGGGCCCTTTGTCTCTGCCCACACTTTCATGCACACCTGTAACTCTCTTTTTATTTTTAATTTAAAAAATGTTATTAGTACATCATTATAGTACATAATGATTACATTCATTGAGGAGAGTTGGTACATATACATAATACATCTTAATTCTTTTTACAAAGACCTATCTCCCTGTTTCCTGTCATCTAGCTTTTATTTTGTTCTTTAAACTATTTATACCTTGGGTTTCTCATATAAAAGAATGCAATATTTAAGCCAATGTTCCTGATTTATTTCACTTAACATTATTGTCTCCAGGTGCACTTCTCCCAAATGACTCAAATTTATCTTTCTCTATGGCAGAGTATACCCTGCTGTAAACAAGTACCATATATTCTTTATTCATTTGTTGATGAACATATAGGTCACTTCCAAGATTTAACTATAAAGAACTGCACTGCTATAAACATGTGTATGATTTTAGTACTGTAATATGATGTCTTTAACTCTCCCAGTGAGATACCTAGAAGGAAAATAGCTAGGTTAAATGGAATTTCTCTTTTTAGTTTTTGAGGAATCTCTATACTGATTTCTACAGTGGTTGTACTGGTTTACACTCTCACCAACAATGCAGAAAGGGGTGTTTTCCCCACAGCCTCTGAACATTTGTTATTATTTGAGTTCTTGATGATAGCTATGCTTTCTAGGGTCAGATGGAATCTCAGTGCTGTTTAATTTGTATGTCCCTTAGTGATCATAGATGCTGAACGTTTTTCCACATGTTTGTTGGTCATTTGTACTTCCAAGAAGTGTCTGTTCATTTCAGTGGCCCATTTTTTTATTGGGTCTTTAATTTTGGAGTCTAATTTTTTAAGTTATTTATATATTCTAGGTATTAGTCCTCTGTCTGAGGAGTAGCTGGCAAAAAGATTTCCCCCCTTTTTTTAAAACACCACTTCAGACTGCCTTGTTTGAGCTGCTGCTTGGTTTAATGCAGCACAGAAGTAAAATCTGGGCCTCCACTAATAACACTTATGCCTCCACATGCCTGAGGTTGTCCTAAGAGCTTGCTAAGCATTCACTCATGTAATCCTCATAACATCTCTGTAGGGTCAGTACAATGACAGTATCACATTTAGAGGTGGGAAAACCAGAGGATCAGTGGTTAAGTTGCTAAAGCAGCAGGGGACTGAGATGCCCTTCTCTCCGCCTCACCCAAAGTCCCTCCCCTGGAGTCTGACAACCTCTCTGGCATCTTCGGAGTCCTGCCTATCTCAAAAGCTTTGCACAGAGCAAGCGCACTTTGGCCTTGTGGTTTAGTTGGAATGATATTAAACGTCACTACATTTCTGGAGCAGCAATGGACAGATTCTGACAGAAAACTTGAGATTCACCTGGGACACGAAGGACATAGCATTTGAATTAAACATTTGCCACAAAGTTGCAAAAAGAGACATCCAACTAGAATCACCCAAAATGTGGCTTTTGTAAAAACACTAATGAATGTTTGGGTAGAGAGAAGGGAGCAGGAGACGTCTGGGAACATGCCACTCAGGGAAGTACCAGCGTCCTTTTGCAGTGGGTGGCGGCCTGTGCAGTCTTTAGCCCGTGGGCTGTTCTTGACAGCAGGAGTGGTTCTTTACAGACACTGATGCCCTAGATGGCCTTGTGAATGTTTCCTTGCCCAAACTGTCATCCCTCACTTCGAGTTCAGAGAGTGAGCTATGGATTTGTTGTTAAGGGAGACCATGCACATGATTCCTGGAAGATAAGCTGTCAGATGGGCTTGCCTCCCATCAAGATCCTGAAATTCTTCCAGTTTTGTGTTGTTTGGGAGATTTTAATAGTATTATCATATTTTCTATTTTGTTTGGTATTTCTTTACATTTTCAAGCTAAAGAGCCTCCCCTGCCTGATGGCATTTAAGGTAACAGAGCTGGAAAACCTGCATCTCTGGAGCTCTCTCCCCTGCCAAGGCAGAAACCATTCATGCTCCACAGAACAAAACAAAGGCTGATCTGAGCACTATTTCCAGTCCATGGGCCTGTAGGTGGGCAGAATTACAAAAGCCACACACACCCTGGCTCCACCCAGGACTAACATCCTGAAATCAAAGCTGAGTGTTCTTCCTGAAACAGTTGCAAAAACAGGCTTTCACAAGCTGTGGTCCTGCAGGGCCAGTGTCCCAGATACTGTTTGCCAAAATACAAAGTGCCTTCTGTGATAAGTGTGTAGTTTTGGTGTTCTTGCTGCCAAAGAGGAAGGTAATGCTGCGTGATCCTAAGTCTCACAGAACAGTTCCACCTCTAGATAGCTGCTTCTCCCTAATGAATCTAAACATTCAGAAGCCACAGTGAGAAATATCCATGATGACTTTATGGGAAGTGGATCTAAGAGTTAAAGAGCTTCAGAACTGAGCAGAACCAACATGAATCATCTGCTTTATGGGGGAATGTTGTGATATGCTGGAGCATGTCAGCATGCTGAGGACTCTGAGTTAAAGGACAATTGAAAAGAAAAAAGAAGCAAAGTTTTTTTCTGACCTTCTCTTGCTCCCTCTTGCCCCACCTCTCTTGCTCCTCTAAACTGAGTCATAGAAACCAGATTCCTCTTTCCCAAAGTAGGTCATAGAAGCCAGAACTCTTTTTCTCCAAACCAAGCTATAATGCCATAGAAAAACATGACTCAACCTTTCTATATATGAGCTAGCTGGTCTACCTGGTCTGAAGGTAGATCCTATACCCTCATTGCAGAAGGACACTTGTCCCCTACCTAGGAGAACACTGTACAGAGCAGCCAAGAAGAATCTGAAAACAGGCCTGCCAGGTCCACCACTCATCTATCCCCTCAGGTTGCCCCCTTTTCATTCTCTCCCATTTCTGTATGTCTGTCCATTCTTCATCTAATTTAGGCATGCAAGGTATAATTGAAACATACAGCAAATGTTAAATCTAAGAAATATCATCAGAGTAAAAGACACATTATTATTGACCCCTCTTCAAAATACTCCTCATTTAGAACACACTTATTCCATCGTTCTTCTCACTTTTGGAAGCAGTTTCAGAAATCCTCTTTTGAGTGTCTTTATGAGATAAGAGAAAGAATACGGTGATGGTAAATGCCACCCATAAAAAAGGCAGGCTTGTCAAAACAGTAGAGTGTTCTCATCTGCCTTGTTCACTGAATCTGCCACCGTGTGACTTCTGGCTCTTCTCCAAAGTACAAATGGCCATGAAAGGTAAACATTTTAAATTGATTTGGGACATCAAGGCAGCCATAATAGCTCAACTAAAGACAGTTTTTCCTGGATCTTGGGTCTTTAACCTATGATCTTCCATGCCATTATAAGTTGAATAAGTGAATCTACTGTGCTTTCCTCTTCTAATGCATCTTTTTGTTATTGGAGTCTCATGACCCTTACAAGGGGTGAAGAAAAGTGACGGACCTCTTACACCCCTACAACACCAAGGCTAAGTCACTTGCCAAGTTGCAGTGGGAACAGGAACTCATGATTTCAAATCCAGTGCCCCTTTTGTGACATTCACCATACAAATGATGACAGAGCTGGAGAGACCCCTGAGAACATAGCCAGAGTTCTGGGTCATTTTTTTTCTTGCAGTCACATTCATCGTTGCAATCCACTCATAGCCTAAGTTTGACCATCCTTGTGATCTAGAAGTCTCTCTGCCAAGGACATCAACTGGAAAAGAATATAATGTGTAGGATTATAGCTGATGATTTGGAGAAGTGTGCAAATTCAATTGATTGAGTGCAATTTGTGGTTCTCGGTTTTGTTCATGTTTTTCAGTTGGATGTACAAATCATAAAGACAGGGAAATTATGGTCTTTTAAATATTAGATTTTTCATGCTTTCCTTGAGAATAAATGAAGTGCCTAAAGTATGGCTAGCACTCCAAAACACTTGTTGACTGTGTGATTATTATGGAATATTAGCATAAAAACTAGAAATACATAGGTTCCAACCTATGCACAATACTGGTATTTTCTTAGGATGACATAATTATCAGGGTTATTTTTCCATCTTCAGATGCATTTATATGTTATTATTGATTTGAAGAAATTATTTACTCTGAACTTTAATTATATTGTTTTAAAAATTATTTACTCTGGGCCTTGCTTTTTACTGTATTATAAATTTCATAAGGTTAAGGACTATTTCTGCATTATTTTCCTCTTTGAGCCCAAGACTTAGCACACAGTAAGCACACCATAAATAATAGTTGCTGTGCTTTTTTGTTACAACCCAATAAAAACCCTTGCCAACTCACCATTTTGTGATTGTCAACAAGATTTGTGGCTTTTTACCCCAGTACACTGGCTGGTTTCAAGACTTTGTAGCTGCCTTTAACTCTCAGATGAAAAGGAAATAAAGTAAGCTCCCTAACTTTGGGCTAGATAATCCCATAGCACTTATAAATACAGTAATAATCAAAGTGTCAGTGAGAGTACTGGATAGCTTAACTCAGAAGACGTAGGAGTTCCATAAGCACTCGATCAATAAATCTCCCTTTTGCTAATAAAAAAAAATAATAACTTTGGCAGCTAGCTCACCAACTCTAGTTTCTCATCAGAGAGGAAAGCATTTTTCTGAAGTATTTGTTCTTTTGAGAGCTTACAGATGGCAGTGACTTACCAGCCTGTTTAATTCTAGTAACACACTGCTCCTAACAAAGTTCCACATGGCATCAGTGGAAACTTGGATGCTCACACAAATGCATGCCAAATGCCTGTCAGTTACTCTCTGAAATACTAGGCCAAGCTGGGGACCAAAAAGGCCTGGCCCAGGAATGACATAAAGTTAGGTACAGAATACGGGTTGTTTGCATAACATTGAATAGACTGGCATCAATAAAACAAAGTTTGTGAACAAGGGATAAGATGGAATATGTGGCTGGAGTCCATAAATTCCTACTTGAAGTCTTGATTTATTTTTTTTATTTTATTGTCTGGTTGGTTTGGTTGGTTGGTTTGGTTTCTCACAGTGCTGGGGACTGAGCACAGGATCTCATACATGCTAAGGTGGTGCTATATCGCTGAGCTACATCCCTTAGAGCCCTGCTCTAAGGAAGGCTTTGACTTCCACAAACTACTTAGCTGTTATTACATATCAAACTTGATAAAACTCTGACCAGTGGCTTAAACCAAGGGGCATTTATTATCACCCACAATAATAATATTGCCCAAAACAAGAGTGATGAAGTTTTTTGGGCCTTGGCTCAGCTTTGTTGTGCTTCTGCAGGTTGCTGTAGGTGGGAATGGCAGTTCTGCTGATCTTGGCTGCTCCTTCTCACATAAGTTGGTGATTGGCTGGCTACAGGCTCAACAAGGAGAGAGGTAATATCATAGACCTGCACCGTTCTTTATAAGGACTTGCCACGAAGCTGACCCTTGGCTGATACTTGGGAGCTGGACTTCAGAATGTTCCCTGACTAATTATGTTTATTTTTCCACTGCTGATGTCGCAGATTACCATCAAATTTCTGACTCAGAACAACACACATATATTCTCTAACAGTTCTGGAGAGCTAGGATCTAAAATCAGGGAGGAGGATTGCATTTATTCTGGAGGCTCTAAAGCACAGTTCATTTTCTTACCTTTTTAAACTTCTACATTCCTTGGCTCATGATCCTTTACTCTACTTTCAAAACCATCAGCATAACATTTTTAACTACCCTTTCCCTTCTTCTTCCCTTCCCTCAATCCTTGGATAATCCAGGAAAATCTTCCCATCTCAAGAACCTCAGTTTAATCATAGAAGTAATGTCCCTTTCATAATTTTAGGTAATGTATTCATAGAGTCTGGCTGCTAAGTTTAGACACTAGAGAGACTGTTATTCTCTCCTGTCTACCACACCAGCTGATAAGCCTGCTTTGCATACAGGGACACAGTTCTGCGCTGCCAGTTTGCCTAGACTGGGCAAACAATGTGATGTACAGCAGACTGACATTTCAGTGACTGCACATGGTCAGATGGACACCTCATGCTTATGTTACCAGTTCCCAGTAAAAGCCCTGGACTCAGAGACTCAAGGAAGCTTCTATAGACAGAAACACTCCTACACATTTCTGGATCTCATGGGTGGAGAAAGAAGTGGATTCCATGCTATCCTCCTCCTGTGCTGGAGGGAGGTGCTGGAAAATCTGCACCCAAGACATTTCCAAATCTTTCCAATGACTTTTTCCCTGGTGATCCTGCCATGCATCCTTCACTTGTAGGTTAATTAGAACCATGCGTACAACCTCTGGGAGCCTGGGAGTCTGTCTAGTGATAACCATTCATGCAGGTGGTCATAGGACATTTCCTCACAAGCCCAAACAAGGCTGCTGAGATGAGACTCAGCTGGAGTAGTGAAGTCTCCCATGTCCCACTGATTCTTCCAGGCTTTCGTATCACAGGATGCTCTGAGCCAGAGCAGAGGCACCAAGGTCTCTGGCACCTGGTGAATTCCTGTGTATTCTGTTGGCCAAAGCAAATTAAAGGCAAGCTCATATTTGAAGGACAGAAAAATAGACTCCACTTTGATGGAGGAGTCTCAAAAAAATCTCACTGTAGAGTGAGCAACAAAATACAGAGCCTCCCGGGAGAAACAACTCATGTGCCAGAATAAAACATCCCAGAGAGACCCAGACAGAGGGAGATGAATACTCTTGACATGGGAAGCAAATAAAAAAGCTTGTCAAACACTTTGGGACTACAACTGAAACAGCTAAAAATTATGGGACACAGCGTTTTTGCTGAAGCCCACCAAGTTTGCACCGGCCTGAATTTGCGCCAGCTTGAATCCACACCTGCCAGCAGAGCTGCTCAAATTTGTTCCCGCCACCACTCACAGGAACCACAGCAGCCTTGAAGTTGGGGGTTGGTGAGCCCAACAGATAGTGGAGCCAGCGAAGGGACCTTCATTAATCCACGGTTAGTGCTGGGAATGAGATCCCCCCCAACGGGAAGGGCACAACCAAATGGGTGACATCTTGGAATTGGGCAGGAGGAGCCTGAACAAGAAGCAACAGTGACTTCAGTTGGTTGCTACCTCCCCAGAGCAGATTCATGGGATTTGCTTGGACTGGGTCCCTGGCCGGGACCCAATGAGCCATCCCAAATTGATTCTTTGCGCCTAGCACTCACTAACCAGGTGAAGGCCCCTGAAGTTGGCTGGCCCAGTGGGGAGGGGAAGGCAGGAGAGGGAAGAGGTCCCTCACCAGCGTGCTTCGGAGGAACCGTGGCCAACAGGGAAGGGGGCTGGGAACTGCACTGTACACCTGTGTGGAGGAAGCCGGTACCATAACAGGAGAGAAAGGCAAGAGAAGGCCCCCAGCCCAGAAACCTAAGAGCACTGATTTAGGAGAGGAAAAAACAAGGGAGACTGAGGGCAGCAAACACAAAACATCAGACATGGCTTCAATGGACATTAAGAGATATCTTTGGGACCTTGTAGACGAGCTCAAAACTGAAATATTAAATCAGGTAAAGCAAGATATGAGTAGAGTAATAAAAGAAATGCTCTCAGTAAGCATCTCTCAGGAAGATACAGATGGAAGAAGGGAGGAACACAAAAAAAGGAGAGAAACATTTGATAAAGAATATAAAGAAAATATAAAATACATGAAGAAGATTCAAAGAGACTACCAGGAAATTAAAACTCCTTTGAAAGGTGGCAAAACTCCTTAAAAGAAACTAAGGATAGACTATCAAAACTTGAAGACAAGTTTGCAATGTGTGATGATGAAAGTAAAGATCTCTTAAAAATAACAAGGAAACAGGCAATAACAATACAAAGGCTAGAAGATGACAAGAGAATCTACAATTTAAGAATAAGAAATGTGAAGGAAGAAGCAGGAATACACACAGGTGAACTACAAAGGCTATTCATGGAAATAATTAAGGAAAACTTCCCAAGCATGGGAAAAGAAAATGATATTCAGTTATGTGAGGCATACAGGATTCCAGCCACCTACAATCAAAACAGATCTGCACTCAGACATATAATAATCAAGATACCAGAAATTCAATATAAAAACAGAATATTAAAAGCTGTCAGAGAAAAGAAACAGATTACCTATAAAGGTAAGCCCATCAGGATCATGGCTGACTTCTCGACACAAACCAACAGATCAAAAAGAACTTGGAGTGAAGTATTCCAAGTCCTGAAAGAAAATAACCTCTGGCCCAGATTGATGTGTCCTGCAAAACTGTCACTAGAAATTAATGGAGAAACAAGATGCTTCCATGACAAAGAGGAACTGGGGAAGTTTGTGACCACCCATCCAACCCTACAGAGAATACTGAAGGATATTCTAGAGGGAGAGAAAAAAAATACCAGGATTTTAGTAACAGTGGCAGAAAGGCCTCAATGAGCAGGGCAGGCAGTAGAATGATGGAGAAAACTAGACAAACAAAGGCAGAAAAATAGCATAGTAGAAATGAGACAGAGAAGGAAAGCTAGAATCTCTAACATAGATGGTCTTGATACACTATATTGTTAATAGTGCATCAGAATTTAAAACCCACATTACTCACACTACTCTGCTTAGATGTATTATACTCTGTTCCACTCATTCTACCTGTACTAGATTTGAGGGCACAGTTGTCCTGAAAATAACAGGATATAGTATGGTAATCATCCTTAATTTCCTTTTAAGTTAATCTAAAGCTCTGTAAAACCTACACTCTTTTAACATGACATTGTAATTGAATCTGGTTTGTTAGATCACTGTTTTATATTGATAGGTTTTATTCAAAGCTGTTATGATTGATAGTATCAAGTCTGAGAGTATAGGCAACTGCACTTAAGATGACAAGATTCACTAGAATATCCACTATGGCTTGATTATTACCTGTCTTTGAAGTTTTAAACTGTCTACAATGTTTTATTTTTACTAATATTGTTATGTACTGCTATATTCAATTATACTGCTATATTCAATTATGCCTGATGATATAGACAATTCTATTGAAGATAATAAGAAATAACACTGTAATCGTTGTAGATCACCTTGTACTGTGGTTTTATATGACTTTTTGGTTTCATGTTGTTATAGGAATTTGTTTTGTTTTGTCTTACTAAGTTTTGTTTTTCCCTCTAATACAGAAAGGATAGAAATACATGTAGAGACTCATGCATGTGTAGCTGTTTACAGGCTCACTGTTTGAATATCTACTTTGTATGCTTTAATTTTGTAACTTGAACAACTATTTCTAAGAGGACAATATGTAATTTATCAACTAGTGATTTCTTATTGTTCATCATTTTTTTTGAAATTCTGTATTACCTCTACCGTTTACATACTTTTGTTTCTCTTTAAATAAAAAAAATCTCACTGTAATAGGCATAGTTTTAGTGATGTTATTAATTGGAATTATCAATGCAGTCAATTCTGCTAAGTACTTGAATACTATTCAATAGTGATGGGAATTAAAATTATTGTTTTTAAAACTGGAGAATAAGATAATAATTTCAGGTTCATGAACTGTTATTGGAGAGTAAAAGCATAAACAAGGAGAAAGTCCTAGAGATATAGTAGTTAGAAAGCTATCACAATTATTTGGGAGTGAAATAAAGAATAATTGATCCAGTGAGAAAACCAAGTTCCCTACTTGAAACTGATGAGGAACTGTTAATAAAATGAGTTTAGATAGAGCTTATGGTGATTATATTTAATCACTGAAATATTCATTGAGTGTATACTATATGCTGGGATTATAGCAGTGAACAAAACAGACATGTTTCTTTCTTCATAGATTGAATTTCTACTTGGATGTTTCTATGAAAGGAATGGTTAAGTGAACTCTAATGAATTAGAAGGAGGAAGCCCCACAGAGAAGAGTTCCAAGCAGAAATAATAGTATGCACAAAGCCCTGACAAAGAAACAGTGATGTCCTCTGAAAGTGCACTCAAAATTCTCTGGGGCTAGAGTAGAAGTGCACCCAATGATGCAAAGAAGATAAACAGAGAGCAATCTACAACCAGAGCTTTTCTGACTACAATAAGGAGTCTAGATCTTATTCTAAGCACAGGTAGAAATCACTGAAAAGATATGTGCTTCTAAAATGACAACTCCAGAACTGAGGGACAAGTGTGGAAGCAGGAAGATTAGAGTCTCTCTACTCCATGCAGTTCACAGACCAGTAGCATCAGATTCAGAGAACCCTTGTTGGAAATGCAGAATTGTGGTCCCCTTCTTAAAACTACAATCAGATTCTGCATTCGAACAAGATCGTCGAGAGATTCTTTTGCACCTCAAACTTTGAGAAGTGGTGATTTGAAAGACCATGCTAGCTTGGCCTAAAGTAGTGGCTGAAGAGATGGAAAAATAGAGGAATCATCTTAAAGACAGTCATGAACCTCAGGATTTGGATTGGAATTAAAATCTGGTACAGGATAGTATTGAAGTCCCCCGGAGATGGTGGTTAGATGCAGGTGGGGAACACTGGTGTCAGTCACAAATACCTTCAGGCAGAATCCAGTACCCTGGAGAGCTCCCGTAAACCAACTCATCATCTGAGAATGAGCATCTAAAGATCTAAGGAGAGGTGGCTTTTAAACTCAAAACTGAGAAGTCTTCTTCATGTTGATCATCAAATTAAGTGATCTGATCCTATGATTGCTAGGAATCTTCTGACATTTGAAAACCCTCGATGTCTCATCTAATACACATACATCCACAAAATTGTAATCCTAAAGAAAGTCAGAAGACAGAGATGAACTCGAAATTAGAAGGATGCATGTTTCTTAATAGTATTTGCTCTGAAAGATTCCTTCACCCTGGAAGTAATGGCACACACCTGTGATCTCAACATTCTTAGAGGCCAAACCAGGAAGATTGCAAGGTCAAACCCAACCTGGGCAAATTAGTGACTGAGACCCTGTTTCAAAATTGAAAAAGGATGGGTACACAGCTCAGTGCAAAGCTCTGTGTTCAACTCCCAGTATGACAAAACAAAAAAAAATAGTAAAAATACTTTACTACTGGAACAGGACTTAAGTTTTGGTCCAGGGTCAGGATTCAACCTTAAAGTAGCAACTGCCAGAACATTAACTAGTGTGATAATTCTGAACATGGAAAATGGGTCAGATTTCCCTAAAATTAGCAGAGCAAGGTGAAGGAGGAGGAGAAGGAGAGAATGGAGTGTCAGAGCCCCTAATTGCTACCAGGCCCCTCCTCGTGCTCTCATCTGTCCTGCCTAGAATTAAGTAGAGCAAATAGGTATTCCATTAAAATTCCACAGACTGTATGGAATATCATCCATGCCATTCTCACTAACATGATTAAAAGAAAGACAGGTGCAAGTGAGGATGTGGAACAATTGGAGCACCATACACTGTTGGTTAGAATGTAAAATGATACAACCACCATGAAGAAAGACCTGATGCTTTCTTATGAAGTTTAAACACATGGCTACCATATGACCCAACAATTTCATGAGTCAGGGAAACATATACATAAGTGGATCCATAAAATACTTTCAAAACCTATGAAATACTTTTACAGAAATCCTTACAGCAGCTCTATTCAAGTAGATTGGAAACAATCAAAAAGCCCCTCAACTAAAGAACACATAAACAAATTATGATATATTTGTACAATAAAATGTTAATCAGTAAAAATATGAATGTTGATACATACAACAAAGATGAATCTCAAAAAGCATGGATAAATAAATTGTGGTATATTTACATAAGTAAATATTACTTAGCAATTTAAAAATAATGATCTATGGATTTTTAAAAAATGAGGGCAGATCTCAAAAACAAGAAGCCTGATATGAGAATAAATTGTACCTGCTGTATGATTGCACTTATATGAAATTATAAAAAAGGCATGTATGATGATGAAAGTCTGGACTACTGTGGTCTACTAGAGGGAGCAGAAATTGAGGGTAAGGAGGCAGAGCACAACTTCTGGGTTGTTCCACCCAAAACGGGTGTTCTTCATCTTGATTGAGAGCTGATTACCCAGATGTATACCCTGGACAAAATACATCCAAATATATACTTAAGATCTATGAGTATTATTAGATTTAAATTTTATCTCCATAAAAATAAAATTTTAATGAACAACTACAACCAATGCTTCTCCTGGTATTTGTTGCATTCCAAGAAGCATGAGCCTGTCAGCTGGCTTGTTTCACCCTGGACAAACCTATGAGGCCACTCAACACCCCTTCCTATCCCGGGAGGGCTGGCAACTTGCCCAGGCAGTTGGTGCAGAGCTCAAGGCAGCTGGGTTTTAGCAAAAGCTCTCATGAAAACTGAGAACAATGCCTATAATGTGTGATCATTAAGTGGCCACATCCCCACAGGAGCCTGAGTGTCACTGAGAATCTCATTTTGAGGATACTCAGACCCCTGGCTAAGCTGCTGGGCTAGACAAATCAGTCAGCTGCTCTTTCAGGAAGTCTCAGTTCCACTAGCAGTTGGGGGAGGAAAGAAAAACCCAGATTTTTAGAGTGACAAAAATTTAGCCTAGTGTAGAAGAGCAGCCAGAGAACAAGACTACAAAATAACGAGGCCATATGCTCCCAGATCTGCTCTTCTTTTTTTCCCATCACTAATTTAGCCTCAGTTCTAGTTGGGCTTCAGAACATCTCCTTCCCAAAGAGGACTAATTCAACTTGCATGCTGTATTTGCCATCACTAGGTGCTGGGCCATGTGCTTGCAGTTCAGATAAAGGACAGGTGCTGACTTTTGAGAAACTCAGGTGGGTGGAAGCTGGGTTGCTGTCACACCCATCACTTGATCCTACAACCTGCATGAGAGGTGAACGAAGCAGGAATAATTATACCTCCCATCTCACACATGAGTAAAGTAAGATTCAGAAATTTGAGGAGTTGCTCAAGGTCATACAAATAGGAAAGTTGAGATTTGAGTCCAGGTGTTTTTAGACTGGGTCCCTTGATCTTTGCAATGTATGATAAAGATGTATATAAAATGCATAGTCCTTTCTCCACTAAAAGTTCATTCAGACCTTGAGTCTGAAGAATACTGAAGAATAGGGAAGGAAAGGAATCAGAACCAGGCTGATCCTAGTTCTCAGGAAGGTGTCGAAGCCCTCAATGGTCCACTCTGAATGGACATTAGAAGTCCAGGCAGAACCCAGACAGGTGTCCCGTGTCCATGGTGATGTGATCAGGTGGATGGATGGCAAGTTGCAAAAGTATTCAAGTCTACTTAATTGTGTACTTTAAAATGATATCTTAGTCCTTCGTGCTGTGCCATGACCCATGTGGTCCTTGAGGTTCTTGGGGTGAAGGACCATGAGACAATGAGAAAACAAAAAGGAGAAAAAGCTGGGGTCAGGTGGAGTCCTTATCCTCCTGATGGGAGGAAAGGAACTGGCCCCTGAATGCAGGGGCGTTTGTTTATACTTTTTAGCAAGTGAATGTCACATGACACCCTGTTGTCCTAGCAACCCACTGTTGAGACTTTCCTGGGGCAAGGTGTTCTCTGGGCCGAAGCAGCTTCTTCACATGGCTCGCCTCGGGCACTTTTTCTCCAGATGCTCATCCTCCAGCCTTGCACATGTGGCCAGTTTCCAGCTTCAGTGGCTCCCAACATATCTCTTTCTTTTATTTTGTTGCTGCACAGGATGGGTGGTCTGTTGAAACTGGAGGAGCTGTTAGAAGAACTCCCACAGTTTAAACCCTGCACAGTCCATGAATCCATAACAGCAGACAGTTACCAGTGTAGCCAAAAATTGTCAGAAGGTGTTAGTGATCTGAGCTTCCTTTATAGCTAACATATTACTATGGCATTGTTATACCTCTTGAAGTTATACTTTTCTGCAGAATGTTCAAAACCATGTTAAGGTGAGAGCTATATTAAATTTGATTAATCTCTAGTTATCTGTCAAGATCAGTTAAGCGTCCTCAGGAATTACCTTGGAACCATGCATAGCACCTCTTATCTGTATTGTCAGTGTCCATCATCTGGATGAGTCATGGCCACTGCTTGACCAAGTTGCTTTCCATGAAAGCTTGGGAGATTTTTGCTCCTGGTGACTCTCCTTAGGCACACCACACACTGATGATTACTTTCCTCAGTGGTCTCTCAATCTTCTTGATCAGAAGGCCAGGGACCCACTGAGTAGAGGACAACATAGCAGAGGTTCTCTTGTGTCCTGGGTCCTCATTGACCTTGTAGGGTAGGGGGCCAAAATATTGGCTATCCTCTTAGCTCATCTAGCTCTCTAATTTTTGGACTCTAAACTTCAGTTGTTGAACATCCAGAAGAAAAGACAGATAACAGTACAGTGTAGTAGAGGCAATAAGTTTAACATTACTATTTCCTCTGAATATGAAGCATCTTAGAGCATTAAGTGAAACCATTATTTCTTATTAATTATGGATGTTTTAACATTTGAATGCCTGTAGAATGTTAACAAACAGTTGCATATTTTACACAGAATAGGAGAAATCAAAATCATACCTAATATAGCATAACAATAATGATGACATTTTTAACACACTTGAATTTGCATTTTTGACATAAGATACCCCCTTTAGGGTTAATCCTCTCTATCTAATACCTAAGAAGTTTTTATCTAACTTGATTACTTTTAGCGAGATGTATGTCTAATAAGCATTTGTTGAAGGCAGAGGTCTGAATCTGAAACAAAATTTTGTCACCATAAACAATCTTTGTTTTACATTTTGAAAGACTTGTACATCTACAGGTATGAATACACCATGAGGTTAATCATAATCTATCATAGCCATGTGATGGGTATTTTTAAATAAAAAATCTTATTGTATTATTTCTTTTGACTATGACCAATGTGAACATACTACAATAATATTTTTTGTAACTTTAGTTGGAGTATCTTCTATAAAGCTATAGAGATCATTTGGGCTTCTGATCAATGGTTAAAAATGTTACCAGGCAGCTGTTTTCTTATTCATCAATTGAAGTCCTGTCCAATAATCTCACCCTACCCCAAGGAATTTTGTTTACTCATATTAATAATTTTTCTGATAACTTATGAAAAATCCAACCATAACATTTTAATTTTTAAATAATGAGAGACTCTCAAGTCAATAACAAATAACAATATATATTACAGTTACATAACCAATCCTTGTATCATTTTTGACCAGCTGGCAACCCAGGGGAAGCGTGTTTTTTATGTCTATGATCCAAATTAAACTTTGATTAAATTATTCAAAAATGCAAAAGAAAGAAAAAGAAAAACTGTTGAGCTCAAGTAAAAAGAATAGATGTTCACAGAATGGACAAATGGACAAACTTGGATAAACAATCTATACAGTTTCCAACAGACATAGAAATAAGCACATGGCTTGTTGGTGTCGACGAGAACTCTCTAACTTCCCTGGGGGCTATTTATCACAGCCCTTTGCTGAACTAGCTCGCTCCTTACACCCCATGTTCTCAGGGCTAGAACACCTGTTCCCCTCCAGCACCCCATGCCCTCAGGGCATTTCTCAGGCTCCCTGTGCCACTTGGGTCCTCTGTATGGGCACTTGTGCATTTGGCTCCATATGTGTGAACGATCATTAGCTCAGTGACTCCCAACAACTGCTTACAAACAGACTGGGACAAACAGAAAACAGATAGATACACAAGCAGAATAACAAACACCTCACAAAAATAGAATGATATACAGAAACAAATTTCCTTACCTACCTTATGTCAGGCACAAGTTCGTGTTCTCTAAAATCATTGTTTTAGGAGCAATGGAGGTTAAGAGCAGAAATACTTATTGACAGAAAGAAAGCTTCTGTCTGAGAGAGACAGAAGGGGTCCCAAATGGGTTGCCAAAGATTGTGTATCTTCTAGGGATTTTTATAGAGTGGAACCATGAGCTGAGGTGGATCTAAAGTAGGGAAAACTAGGAACTTGCAAAGTAGACAGTCATGAGTTGGGACAGAACTATGGTAAACCAATAAGCTTAATTGTGCAGGTAAAACTGACTAAATTAGGGACAAATGGGGAAGCGAGTCACATAGTAAGCAAGTATGCTTAAGGATCAGTGACTCTTCCTATAGGAGGTTTGGATGGTGACTCCTGGCTTCTCAAAATGATCCATACCTAATTCCTAAAGTTTATACTTAAGGGTGTGGTTATATTTGTTTTGCCTTCTGTCTTGAGATGTGGCCCACAACAAGAGGTGTGTCTCCTCCAAGGTCACAAGACTTTTGGTCCTCTGTGCTGGCTTATTTGAGGGCCTAGCCCTGTCTGACTGCCTATATTTCTCACTAGCTCAGCTGCCTGTAATAAGAGTGCACTCAAATATATTTTAGCCAAATTAAATTACAATAATTTTTTGTAAATTTGGAATTTATAACTATAAACTGATTTGTTTAAGGTCAATTAGTATAAAAGGATTTAGAAAAGACAAAATCTTATTATAACATTTTTTTATCTTAAGAATGCTAGTAATTTTTTGTGTCCCCTTTCACTAAACTTTTGGTTTAGTTATCTCTGTATACTCTTATCATCTATTTAGACCCTTGGTCCTTGTTTTTTGTTACCATCTTCTGGGCATCCTGCATCAATTCCTTCAACTGGTTCCAGGTCTGGTCTGACCCCATCCTTGTCTATTGGTTGTGACGTGGTTTCTGAGGCATCACTGTCATAGGACTGAGCATCAGCTTCTTGAGACGTGGAATCAACTCCTTTTCTGAGTTTGGGTCCATGATACAGCCGGAAAGCACACACTGGCACCCAGATGTGCCATTTAGCATTTCCTGGAAAAACACAAGCATACTCTCGACCCCAAATTAGTAGTGGCCTGGGTGCTTTGTCCGGCATAATGATCTTTCTAAAAGACTCTTTTAAACCTTTACCTGATTGCATTATCTTTTTGCTGGAGTAGTTTCATCTTTATTAGAATTCTAACAATTTTTAAATAGTATACACTGCCAAGTGCAATCTATTATGAGGTGAACTCCCCCTTTTGCTTTTTGAAATTTAAATTGTGAGCATGTTTAACTATTTAGGCACCCAGAGCTGTTTGTTGTTTCCACATCTCAGGCTGTTGCTCCTAATAGAGGTGAATGAAATTCCTGACCTATATGTCCAGTATGATCAAAGAATGAATTTTAGGAACAGTGGAGGTTAAGAGCAGAAATATTTATTGAGAGAAAGAAAACTTCTGTCTGAGAGAGAGATAGAAGGGGTCCCAAGTGGGTTGCCAAAGATTCTGTATTTTCTCGGGAGTTTTTATAGAGAAAAACCATGAGCTGAGGTGGGTCTAAAGTGGGGAAAAATTGGGAACTCGCAAGGGAGGCAGGCATGCGGTGGGACAGAGCTATGGTCAATCAGTAAGTATAATTGTTCAGGTAAAACTGACCAAATCAGGGACAAATGGGGAAGTGAATCCTGTAGTAAGTGAGCATTCTTATGGATCAGTGAGTGACTCTTCCTATAAGGTTGGGATGGTGACTCCTGGCTTCTCAAGGTGATCCATATCTAAACCCTGATGTTTATCCTTAGGGTGTGGTTGCATTTCTTTTGCCTTCTGTTTTGAGATCTGGCTCACACCAAGAGGTGTGTGTCTCCTCCAAGATCACACAAGACATTTGGCCCTCTGTGCCAGCTTTCTCAAGGGCCTAGCCCTGTCTGACGGCCTGTAATATTTCTAATATTTCTAGCTCAGCTGCCTGTAACACTCCATCTCCCCACCTTTAGGCAGTGGCTGTGGCTGGCTGGTGTGCAGCAGGCCTCGGGAAATCCCGGGCCACTGTGGGGGTGTGAACAACATGACCATTGTCACCACCAGTTGACCCCAGCCCTGGGCAGGCAGGTTGCACTCCTGATCTGGCCCAGCTGTCCCATTGCTTTGGGGGGTTAGAATGCCATGGTGCCAGCACCGGTGCCTTGTAATCTTTTGGTATGTAAAGCACACATGCAGGTGATGGGAAAAGACGGAGGTAGCTTGGGTGTGCCGGAGCCGTGTCCCACCTAAGCAGAGCCATGTGCCACCTGCTTGGCCCTGGGCTGACTGCTGCTTATACCCTGGTAGAGTTTGTCCCTCACAAAGAGACTCTCACGGTCTGCTATCCCTTGCACGAAATACCCAGAATAGGCAAGTCCTCAGCGGCAGAGAGCAGATCTTTGTGTTCAAACAATGGGAAGCAACTCATAATGAGGATGGTGTTTCCATTGATGGAGATGAAACTTTCCTGGAACTGGACAGCAGTGATGGTTACACAGAACAGAGAAAGCCTTGAAGACTACTGCACGGTGCACTTCAAAAGGGTGAGTAGATGTTACATAATTTTCACCACAGTTGCGAACAAAAGCATCTTTTTACAATCACTTCTGCATAACTGCATACTAGTCATACAGAACAATGAGTATGTGGACACAGTGCTACAGGCAGCTGAGCCGGTTAGAGATATTACAGGCCGTCAGGCAGGGCTGGGCCCTCGAGGAAGCCGGCGCCGAGGGCCGGATAGCTGATGACCTTGGAGGGGACACACACCTCTTGCTGTGGGTCAGATCTCAAGACAGGAAGCAAAACAAATGCAACCACACCCTTAAATATCATTCTTAGGGCTTCAGTCTGGATCACCTTGAAGTCAGGAGTCATCATTCCAATCCCTAGGGAAGAGTCACTGCTCTCTAAGAGTGTCCGATTTCTACGTGACTCGCTTCCCCATTTGTTCCTAATGTAATCAATTTTACCTGAACTATTGATCTCATTGGCTAACTATAGTTAGGTCTTACCTTGAGTCCATAGTTTTACTCTATAAAAGTCCCTGGAAAAGACAGAGTCTTGGGCAACCCACATGGGTCCCCTTCTGTCTCTCTTCAGACAGAGGCTTTGTTTCTCTCAGTAAATATATTCTACTCTTAAGTTCCATTGTTAGTAATTTCATTCTTCGATTTTAGAGAACATGAGCTCATACCAGACATAGTAGGTCTGGAGTCTCATTCCCTGTATCAATAGCATACTTTGATCATTTCCACCCCTCCTCACCCTCTGTCTGCCCCATTTCCTTCCTCTTTTTTAATTATGTCCCTTCTACTTTCATGTCCCAGAGATGGTTTCACAAATAAGCTGTTCCAGCGATTTAAATCTAAATGCTGCAACTGTTTTTAAAGTTAACCACCACATAACAAACTAGGCTCAAACCATAATTAGCAAGTGGAATCCTGCCAGAGAGACAAGAATTCTACTTACCTCTGCTGCTAAGCCTGGGGACTTACTGACGCAGCCATGTCAATGGTGACACACAACTGTAAAGATTCAATAAACATGAAAATGCATCTTTCTGGAAAAGGAGACAGAACAAATGAACCAAAGCACATTTTGTGCCTTGGCTCTGGATGTTATAGTAAAAAGAGATGTTTAAACCAATTCTCATTTTATAGACAAAAATGGGATGCTCTGGAAAAGTCACATGGAGTTGAGGGTTAGATCTAAAACGTGCCCCCTGCTAAGTATGGTGACACATACTTGTAATCCCAGCACTAGTGAGGCTGAGGCAAGAGGATTACTTTGAACTCAAGGCCAGCCCGAACCATACAGTGAGACTCTGTCTCTAAAATAAAATAAAATAAAAATGTTCCCAAAAGTTTCATGTGTGTGGAAGGTGACTAGGTGCACTGTGCTCATCGATGAATTCATCCATCAGTGAATTCATAGCTAAAGGTGCTGTCAGGATGTGGAGTTTGTTTGGAGGCAGGTCTCTGGGGAATAGCCTGGAAGGTATATTCTTGTCCCTAGCTCTTTCCTTCTTCCTGTTTCCTGGCTGCCATGATTTGAACGGCTTTCCTCCACTGTGCTATTCCACCAGGCATTTCTGCCTCGCAGCCAGCTCAGTTTGGATTGAATCCACTGCAACCATGAGTCAAATATACCTTTCTTCCTTTAAACTGCTGGTGTCAGGTAGTTTGTTCCAGCAATGAAAAAGTAACTCCTATAGGTACTAGTTAGCAGAAGAGCATAGCCAGAAAGAATCAGTGCTCCATCTCTTTCTACCACATGATGTTCATTGTCAGGATAACCCCACAAACATCTTTCAACTCAGCTGGAATCTGAATGTTTATTAAGCCAGAGAGGACTGTATTTCTCTGCATATCCTCAGGGCTACTCAAATACCTACATTGGAAAAAAGTCACCTATCTACATTATTAAAATAGCTCCTACCCTTATGCTCTAAATATTAATTTGTGTCACCACCCGAGTTAAAAAGCTGGCTTTTGGGGTACTACTTCTCTACTCTACATCCTATGTTCAAAAAAGCAGTGTCCAGCCTCCTAGTTTTAACCTTAAAGCATCAAGTGAATTTGAACCCACTTTTGTTCACATCATGGTTTCTTAACCTTGTATTTAGGTTATTACATACCCCTCCTAACTGCCCAGTGTTATCTATGATTAACTCCAGCACTGACTCGGGAGGCACAGGAATCTGAAATGAAGCAGTTCTAAACAGTGTGGCATCTGCCACTGTGTGCAGAAGATAAAATCTGAGTGCAGTAGTATTTTCCTCCTTGGGTCTGGTTCCAGATCAACAACAAACATCAAAATAAGCTATAAATAATTTTAAAAGATTCATATCTCAGCAACAGCAGCTGAGGCAAGTCTCAGTACCTTTTTCCTCCAGATGCACAAAGAACAATTTTGGCTTAATGTTTCAAACAATATAGGATTATTTGGTTTCCTTGGTAACTGGAAGTTCTGCCCTAGGTGACCGTCAAAGACTGTAGGGGCTCCAATTTCCTACTAACTCCAAAAATTCTTATTCTCTGTATATCTGGGGCTGGGGAGAGCCTACTGAAAAGACATTGGTATGAAAGTAAAACTAATAAAATATAAACTATTAAAAATTAGAAGCACAGACAAAGGTGGCAGCCTGGAAGGCAATCAGTCCAAAAGACAGGCTAGGTTTCTTTCATGGGCAGAAAATATTCTCAGAAGCATCTGTAGTTTTTTTTTTCTGCCTCTTGGATGGAACTCACAACCTCACGTTTACAGAGTGGGGCCTTACCCAACTAAACTAAACCCGGGAGCACTATCAGGAACATCTGACAGCAATCTACATTAACATTATCAAAAGTGTAAATTATGCTTCCATTAATTCATGCACAGTAATGAATACAGAGTATTGCAAGCTTGCTTTTTATATGACTGCAATGTATACATGTCAAGATTACACTGTCAGATTTGGAGGAGACATTCTTATCTATAACTGCTCTCTAGTAATGCATGATGATGAGGGATTGCTGTATTGTACTACTGAGCGTTGTAAGCACAGACATTCAGCTCAGAGGCCAGAGGTTCAGATCTGACCCATCCAGCAGTGCATCCAGAACAGAACAGGAAATAAGAAAAGGGCAGAAAGGGAAGTAAGAAAATCATCAAGTGGGGCCTGATACCCTAGAAAGTACCATGTCTCGTGTTGGCTTCCAGGCAGCGCTAAGTGCAGCGTTAAGCATAACCAGGGTTCATGAGCAGCAAAAGCTAAGAGTGGTTGCTCCCTTTTTAGTGAGAGGTGCAGTTTCATGCTGAGAGAATGTGAACAACAGCTCCTGGCTAAGGGCCTCTTTTCTGTACTGCTCCTCTTAATGTCTCTTTCGATAGAAATGTCTCTGTAAAGAATGTGGGAGGTAGGTGTGGTAGTGCATTCCTATATCCCAGAGCTCCAGAAAGCGGGGTGAGACTAAAGGAATGCAAATTCAAACCCAACCCTGGCAATTTAATGACTTAGCAAGACTCTGTCTTAAAATAAAAAAATGAGAAAGGACTCAAGATGTAGCTAAGTATGAAGACCTTGGGTTCATTTTCTAGTTCTGGAATGGGGTGGGATAATCTTGTCCATCTGTATAACATATAAGCCAGAAAGACATGATTGGTGGATCTCCGCATGGCACTGGTCAGGACAGTATCTCCCCTGGCTTGAAGTTGAACCTGGCTTACAGAGATCTTAAAGGGAGCCCCATAGAAAGCCGACCCTCTAGATAGAAATGCATCACACGGTTAACTAAAATCAAACTTTGTTGCTGCTGAAAGCCAGGTTAATGTGTTAGTCAGCTTCCTATTACTACACCAAATGCCTGAGATAGTTAACTTAAAAAATCACAAGTTTTATTTGGCTTACAGTCTTAGAGGGTTCAATTCATGATTGGTTGGCACCATTATTTTGGGTCTGGAGTGAGGCAGTGCATCATAGTGGAAGTGAGTGGTTAAAGAGAATCCCTCAACTCAAGTGCAGAAGGTGAAATATGGGTAGAGGAATGGGAAAATCAACACTATGGCCTTCTAGGACACATCCCACATCCCTAAACACCTCCTACTTGGATCTACTTCTTAAAAGTTCTGCAACCTTCTATTACCTCCAGGCTGTAGACTAAGCCTTCAGCGCATGACCTTGGGGAATGCTTACAATCTGAACTATAGTGGTTATGAGGAAGAGCTCAGGTTAATTGTCCAACCTCAGTCTGTCAACCTCAGTCCAGATGGGTTGGCCATGACCTGAGGAAGTAGAGTCTGCCAAGCAAACACACTTTAAGTGGTGATTTCTTACTGGAAGGAAGAAAGACAAAATAAATCTTACCCCAACCATATTAAGGAGCTTCTGGAAATTTACTGATCTCAACAAACCAACACTACCCAGCAACCCTCTCCATTCACCATCCAAGGGTTCTTCTACCCCTGATACACTACAGAGGAAGGATTGGGGTGACAGTACTTGTAGTTATGAAAATCCTTCACCATATCGTCTGGCTCAAGAGAAGACACAGGCCCATGTTTTTCCAATTCTGAAAGGATGATAGTCAAGAAACTTTGATAATCTTTACCAGTTTAAAAAATAGGAATATTGGTATCCTGCTAGCTAAGTTTTGGGTCCTAAAGACTATTCCTTTTGCAAGATCTGCTTTGCCAAGGCTTTGAGTCAAAGAAGTTTAGCAAGGAGTGCTCAGAACAGCAGGTAGTGGCCATATCTAAAATGTGGTTTGTACTCAGGGCAGAATGGCTAGCCCTACCTCTGTGCCAGTGTCTGTGAGAGCCTTGCACAGTAGGCATTCTATTAAACACTATTCTAATGATGTGTAATAGAAGACCAGGGACAATGGTGTTCTGCCCAGAACCCTGGCTCCTGTTCCCATTATAGCTTTTTTGGAAGGTGAAGTAGCCCTGAAAAACTGATGGCCAGTTTTCCTCCCCCAGGCTGGCTCCTGCCAGCTCTTTTCCTGGCTAGACTTTCCATCCCCTGCATTGTTAATACTCCCTGGACACCACCAAGGACCTGAGAATTACTGTCACTATATTCTGGTTCCTTTGTCCCTTCCTCCCTCCCTTCCTCCTAGGCTGAGATGTGGGGACCAGATTTCTCCCCCTCGAGTTTTACTGCCACTTTGCCTATAAGGCAATGAGAGCTGGCAGGAAATAGCTAATTTCCCTCCCAGCAGGCATTGGCCTGGCCTGGCGGGGCTAGGGAGAATTAGTGGGGCAAACCTTTTAGGCCCTTTGTGTTCAGCCCTCTCTCCTACAGTATGTCTCTGCCTCTCTCCTTTTCAATTCTTTCTTTCATTTTTCTCTGACTCATCACTTTTCTGTTTTCTCTCATTGGACACTTTTCTTCCTCTTTCTAATTTGACTTTCCCCCCTGCCTTACTTTCCTTTCTCCTTCCAGTCTCTTATACTCTCCCACACATAGCTGTAATCTAGTTGCCTAGTTTTGAAAATGGCCTCTTAAAAATCTCTCTGCAGATCGACTTCACACCACTAATTCTTCCTTTCCCCTTTACCCAGAATAACCCCTTTATGTCACACACTGATTCAAGACCCTGCACAGAGTTCCCGGTGCCCAGAGAAAGAGCCTGAACTCCAGTGTAGCAGAGAGTTCTCTTCAAAGTGTGGCTTGTGTCTATTTTTCCTTTTTCCCCTCAACTTTGGTCTGTTGGCTCAGCAAACAAGTGAATGTATATACCTAACACAGTGTCATGGAAAGACACTATACCAGGAATTGGAAATGAAATAAATATAGAATGAATACAAAAACATTCACAGAGGAAACAATAAGATGTCTAGTATTTGCTTCAGAATACCTTGGGAAGTAGGAAATGTGTAGACTAAAGAAAGTTGACCATGAGTTGGATAATTATTGGTCCTAAGTAGTGAGTGTGTGGGCTCATTATATTATTGTCTCCCCTTCAGTATCTATGTGAAATTTTTCTGTTAAAGACATGAAGGGTTGTCAGAACCAACGTGGCTCTAGATCCCTGTTATGGCTCGTGTCTGGATGTTCCCCCAAAGCCTCATGTGTTCATAGGTGGGGCTTTCTCAGAGGTAGTTGAATCTAGAATGTGTGACACTGGGAGTGATTCATGGTGCAATGCTAGGATCAAGAGCACAAGGATTAAGGGTATAAGTGCTACTTGTCCTAAGTAATCTGGACAGGAAGAGCTTCAGTCATCCCTCACTTGCAGGAGGATCATTGCGAGTTCGAGACCAGCCTGGCCTACAAAGTGGGCTCAAGGCCTGCCCAAACTGCGTAAAGAGAACCTGTTTCAAAAAAACAAACAAAAAAGAGAAAAATCAAATAATCATAACACAATTGTAATGGGGGACTTCAATATCCCACTGTCACAAAGAGACAGATCAACTAGACAAAAAAATCAACAAAAAATGTCAGAACTGTACCAAACTTCTGAACAAAATGACTTAGTAGATATCTACAGAGTTTCTACCCCACATCAGAATACGCAATCTTATCATAAAATTCTCATGGAACTTTCTCCAAAACATGCCATAATAAGGGCTGAGTATACAGCTTGTGCCTGCTTGCCAGATGCAAGGTCCTGAGTTTTATTTCTGGTACCAAAAAATAAATAAAACAAACAAAATAGACCATAATAGCTCATAGAATAAGTAAATGCAGAAGAATTGAAATTGTCCCATGCATGTTTTTAGACAATGAAATTGGAAATCAATGGCAAAAGAAACCACAAGAACTTCATAAGCATGTGGAAATTAAATAACATCCTCCTCACCAATGAATAAAATTAAAAGAAAGAATTAGATAGTTTCTACAATTAAGTGATGATCCCTATACAACATACTTGATGGGATGCAATGAAAGCAGTCCTAGGAGGGAAATTTACAGAGATGAATTCCCACATTAGAAAAACAGAGATCAAATAACAACCTAATATTGAACCACAAGCTTCTGGAAAAAGACGAATAAGTCAAGACAAAGCTCCTCATATGAGGGAGGAAGTTATAAAAAGCAGAGCAGAAATTAATGCAATAGAATCTAAGAAAACATTACAAAGAATCAATGAATCAAAGTATTGGTTCTTTGAAAGATTAAATAAAATTGACAAACTTAAAACTATCAAAAAAGGAAAGAAACAACTGAAATCCATGACTAGGACTAAAAAGGCTGAAATCACAGCAGATCCTGTAGAAATACAGATAATTGATACCTACTTCTAGAACCTGTATTCTAATAAAATGGAAAACAAAACAAATGGACAGATTTATAGATAAACACAAATTACCAAAGCTGAATCAAGAAGAGATAAAAATTCTAAATAAACCAGTATCAACTGAGATGTAATTAAAAACCTACCAACAAAGAAAAGTCCAGGCCCTGACACATTCACTGGTGAATTCTATGGGGAATTTTGAGAAGACCTAATGCTACTTCTCAAATTCTTTAATGAAATTGAAAGGGAAATGATACTCCAAAATTCATTCCTGGAAGCAAGTGTTACCCTGATACCAAAACTAGAGAAGGCCCCAACCAAGGAAGAGAACTACAAACCAATCTCCCTAATGAACATAGTTGCAAAAATCCTTAATAAGATACTAAAAAATAGAATACAGCAAATCTTTGAGAAGATTATACACCATGACCAAGGAGGATTCATCCCAGGCATGCAGGGACGGTTCAACATATGCAAACCAATAAATGTAATAATACATATTAACAGAGTCAAGGACAAAAACCATATGATCATCTCAATAAAAATGCAGAAAAAGCACTTGACAATGTCTAAAACTCATTCAGGGTAAAACACTGCAGAAAATTTGAAAAGATGGTCTTTATCTCAATCTGATAAAAGCCATATGAAAAACCAACAGCCAATATCATTCTAAATGATCAAAACTGAAAGCTTTCAGCTCTAGAATCAGAAACAAGACAATGTCACCTTTCTTACTCAGTATAATCCTAAAAACATTAGTTAGAACAATTAGATAAGAGAAGAAATAAAAGGAATAAAGATAGGAAAGGAAGAAGTTAAGTTATCATTATTTGCAAATGACATGATATTCTACATAGAAGACCTCAAAAACTCCACCAAAAGACTTCTAGATTTAATAACCAAAAAAAAAAATTTTTTTTTTGTCTTTTTGAGACAGAGTCTCACTATGCAGTTCAGGCTGGCCTTGAGCTCGCTTTGTAGCCCAGGCTGGTCTCAAACTCACAATCTTCCTGCCTCAGTCTCTCGAGTGCTGGGATTACAGGTGTGAGCCACCTTGCCCAGCAATAACCAAATTTAGTAACATAGCTGGATGCAAAATCAGCAATCAAAAATCAATAGAAGTCCTGTACACAAAAAAATTCGTTGAAAGAAAAATTAGGTAAACAACATCTTTTACAATAGCATCCAAAAAAATAAAATTCTTAGAAATCAATTTAACGAAGGAAGTAAAAGACCTTTACATTGAAAAGTACAGTACTTTGAAAAAAGAGATCAAAGAAGATATCAGAAAATGCAAAGATATCCTTTGTTCTTAGGTAGGAAAAACAAATATAGTGAAAATGGCTGTATTTCCAAGATAGTTTTACAAATTTAAAACAATCCAAATCAAAATATCAATAGCATATATCACAGAATTAGAGAAAACAATCATAAAATTCATTTGGAACCAGAAGAGAGCTAGAGTAGGAAAAGCAATTCTAGCCAACAAAAGTAAAGCAGGAATCATCATAATTCCTGACTTGAAATTATACTACCAAGCTACTGTGATAAAAACAGCATGGTACTGGCACAAGAAAAAGACTCAAGGATCAATGGAACAGATTAGAAGTTGCAGAAACAACTCCAAACACACTCAACCATCTTATCTGTGACAAAGGAGCCAAGCATGTTCACTGGAAGAGAGATAGCTTCTTCAATAGGTGGTCCTAGAAAAATTGGTTTTCAACATGCCAAAGATTAATACTCAACCTATATCTTTCACCATGCACTAAACTAAAATAAAAATATATTTAAAGATCTAAATATTAAAACAGAAACACTAAATCTGCTGGAAGATAGAGTAGGTAGAACTCTTGAAGACTTTGGTGTAGGCAAGATTTTATGAACAAAACCCTGAACCCACAGGAAATATCAAAAAAAATAAATAAATAAACAACTGGAATCTCATCTAATTAAAAAGCATTTGCACAGCAAAAGAAACCATGAACAGAATGTGGAGACAGCCCACAGTGAGGGAAATCATTTTTGTCAACTGTTGCTCAAAGGACTACTCTCTAAAATATATATTTTATAAATGCAAAAAAAAAATCAGAATCCCCCCCCAAAGTTAAAGATCCAATTAAAAAGTGGGCATCTGAGCTACTCTCAGATGAAGATGTACAAATGGAAAATAAATATAGGAAAATATGTTCAACATCACTGGTCATTCAAGAAATGAAATTAAAATATAGCTGAGATTCCATCTCACTCCAGAAAGAATGGCTGTTATCAAGAAATCAACCAATAAAAAATGCTGGCAGAGCTGTAGGGAAAAAAAACTCTTTCCTACTCTTGGTGGGAGTGTAGACTGGTGCAACCACTGTAGAAATCAACGTGGAGATTCCTCAAAAAAAAAAAAAAATAGGCTTAGAAGTTCCATTCAACCCATCTATTCCCCTTCTTGGTATCTTCCCAAATGAATTAAAAGTATCATGCCACAGTGATATATAAACACCCATGTTTATGGTGGCACATTTTGTACTAGCTAAATCTCAGAAATAACCCAAATGCCCATTAACTAGTAATAGATAAAGATGTGGGGTTTTTTATAAAATGAAGCACTACTCTTCCATAAAGAAGGATAAACCTGAGATATTTATAGCTAAATGAGTGTACAATGAGATCTCACTCTTACGTGAAATAAATCAGACACACATCTTTAAATACCACATTATTTCTCTGGTGTGAGAAACCAAAAATGTAAATAAGGAATAAAATGTATAATAGAAAATGGGAAGAAAACATTCAAATGAGAACGGGAACAAAGAAGAGGGGAGGAGTAAAGTAAAGAAGAGACAAAAAAAAAAAGATAATAGAAAAATTCCTTCTGGCTCGGCATGGTGGGGCACACCTATAATCCCAGGGCAGCTGAGACAGGAGGACCGATCTCGCAGATCAGAAACCAGTCTGGGCAGTTTAGTGACTCAGCAAAACCCTGTGTCAAAATTTTAAAAATAAAAACAAAAAGTGGCTGGTGACACAGCTCAGTGCAAAGATCCTCAGTGTAACCCTTAGTACTGCCCCCCCAATTCCTTCAGTGAAACATGTAATAAAGCACTTTCATAACACAAGATGAAACAAGTCAAGGAAAGACCTCTGCCCAGTCTGCAACCAAAAGGAGTTCTGACAACACCCAGAGCTTCAGGCGAAAAACGTTGACAGTGCAGCCTCCTTTTATGTCTGGGCAAGCAGAAGACTGAGCATTGTCAGAGGAGCAGACTACAAGACACACAGAAACAGAAACCTGTCTGCACGGCTTTGCAGTCCGCACCGTGGCGTGCTGTTTGACTCCGGAGACTCGTTATTGCTGGACATCTAAGTTTCATTATTTTTAGCAATCTTGCTGTGAATGTTTGGTGCTGAAATTTATGTCTTCACACTAGAGGATGGCTTCTGTGCAGCACATCTCTTAAACAAATTGTTAAACCGGAGGATACAACTATAAATATTCTAAAATGTCTGAGAGCTTCTCCAAACACCTGTTGCTGAGTTCCTGACCTGTGAAACTACCCAGGTCCTGAAGTTCTGTCCCCTACTCTGCCCATGGGTGGGGCTGCCACTCCCCTGTGAGCCTCTCAGATGCCCCTTCCTGCCCTGCGGCCCTGGCTCCCCTTGCAGGGTCCCAGGCTGCTGCTGGACTCCTGAGCCTTTCTGAACCGCAGGAGGCAGCACTCAGTGCACTGCAGTCACCCCTGCCTGTTGGCTGTCTAAAGGCAGCTCCTACCTTTCCCTCTGACCCTCTTTTTCTGACTGTTGAGGGATACATAGAGTCCCACGCCATGACAATTACTGTTACATCTTGGCTCTTACGCTATGCCTGGCCCCATCTTTGATCTTCATCAGGCCACCTCCTTGGTCATGAACTCTTAACTGTAAACTGCTAATTCTAACCTTGGCCCCTTAACAAGCAAGGTCTTATAACAGTCAAATACGTAGCATGAAAACTGGATGGCAGCTACTAACAGCTCACTGAGAGACTAGCAATTCTACTCCATAAATTTTATTTTTATTGGTGCGTGTTTGCCATGCATAATGATTATGTTCATTGTGGGGAGTTGGTACAAGTTGGGAATTGATACATGTACACAACTCCAACCTAATCACAAAAGAATGACATTTAACTTTTTTGTTTGTTGTGTGAAATACATACAATGTGAAATTTACCATTGTAATCATTTCTTTGTTTGCTTGAGACAGGTTCTCTCTAGGTAGCTCAGGCTGGCCTTGAACTCACAGCAATGCTGACTCAGCCTCTCGAGTGCTGAGATTACAGGTCTGTGCCACACGCCCAGTCTGACCACTTTTAAAGTATAATTCCATAGCATTAAATATTTACATTGTGTAACCATCACCACTGCTTAGTTCCAAAATTCTTTCATCATCTCAAATAGAAATGCTATCATCTCCTGGCCCTAGTGACTTCTAAGCTACTTTCCATTGCTATGGATTTATCTATGCTACATACTTCATATAAATGGAATCATACAATACCTTCTCTTTGTGTGTGGGTTATTTTATTTAGCATAATATTTTCAGTATTCATCCACATTGTAACATTTAATAGAATTTCTTCCCTTTAATGACTAAGTAATATTCCATTATAGATAATGCCACATTTTGTTTATCCATTCATCTACTGATGGACACTTAAGCTGTTTCTTCCTTTTGGCTATGTGAATAATGTTGTTATTATTAAATGACTGGCAATTCTAATTACCCTAATTATAAAACAATGGTATTTAACCTGTTCTTATGATTCATTTCTGTTCTGAACCCTTCTAATTAACCATATTCACTCTGAATAATCGGTGATTTAAACAGAACACCTAACTAATCTAATTTTATTTTATCTATGAACTAGCCTCCTTCCAGGAATGATTGGAAAAATAAGCACAGCTGTTCCCAGCATCGAATTAAAAGAGGATTAGGGAATTATTCACCTCATAGGCTGCATCTTCATTAACTCCCTTACACTGAATGCAGACTGGGTTTCACTGTGGCTGCTACTCACAGGAGGATGAAGGTATAACAAAGTAGAATTTAGGGGGAAAAAACTAAGAGGCGGTAAGTGAAAACTTTCCAGATAGTCAGATCTTTACCCCAGGGGCGATACTAGATCTTAACAGAAATGATCTTAGCAGCATATTCTCAGGGATTGCCTCTTAGTCATTTCTTACACCTAAATTTTTGATAAAGTTGAGGAGGTTGAATTTTCTGTGAAGAACCCACAGACCTTTTGGCCATGTTATTGATTAAGGAAACACTGATTTATGGAGCTATCCTCTAGCAGGAAATAGACTTGAGATCCTTGTATTAAACTTAGAAGGCTTAGACAACATCACATGTTGGTGAGGCCATGCTGCAACCAGAATTCTCACATTGTTATTAGGAATGCAAAACACTATGACCACCTTGGGGAAATATGTGGCCTTTTCTTAAAAACTAAACATGTATGTATTACATAACTTAGCCCTTTCACTTCTATGTATTTATTGGAGAACAATAAAAACATGCATTCATGAAGAACTTGCACAAGAAAATTTGTGGCAGCTTTGTTATAATAATTTAAAAACTGAGAAAATTGTGGCTTCCATCAATAGAAGCATGGAAAATAAACTGCAATATGTCTAAATGAATAATTCTATTTGACAGTAAAAAGGAAGAATAACTGATATAACCAATAACAAAGGAGATTTTCAAAAACACCTGATAAAAATTTGGTAGAAGAGACAAATAACATGAAAACAGAAAAGTGTGCTGGAGTTGAGTTAGGATATGGATTGTGTCCAGTTTTCTGGCCCAGGACATATTGCCTCCATGTGCCATAGGGAAAATGGGTATAAGAAGTAATCTCTGGTTGTGGTAATTTAATAAGCATAGGTGATATTTCATTTTGTGTTTGTAAAGTTTATATCTAGATTATCTGTCTGTGCCTTTGGAAAATGGTACTGCTTTAAAAACACTCAGTAAAGATCACTGCAGGACAAGCTAGGTGCAGTGGCACATGCCTGTGATACCAGCACTTGGCAGGCAGAAGCAGGAGTATCACTGTGAGTTCGAGGCCAGTCTGGGCTACACGGTGAGACTCTGTCTCAAAAAACTAAACAACAACAACAGAATATCAGTGTGGGACAATTATTCTTATTGTTCGAAACAAAAATCATAATGGTTTGTCAGTGATAAGAGAAATTTTAAAATATGACTTAAAGAAGGCATTCTATAATACAAAAAAAAATTATCGAGTGCAAGAAGGCTTACCAAAGAGTTCATGCTGTGGGCTTTTGTGAAAGGAGGCACAAATCAGATCTGTGGTAGATCAAATAAGAACAGCAGGCTCCTCTGGTTAGTGGGTGCAGAGATTCACTGTGACAGGGAAGAACAAAGATTTCTGGGGGTAGTGCTAACATTCTATAATTTATAGGAGGCTGCATTGGGTCAAAATTTATTAAGTGGTACTCAAAATTTCTGCATTCCACTTTATGTAAATTTTAGTTCAAAATGAGAATAATTATTACACATACTAAGCTCTCATTGGTGAAAATCTTATATGAGAAGGGTCTACAAAATTTAAAACCCACTATAAAATAAAGATGAATGGAATGATAGGTACAAGGATGATAAAACAAGTAAAGCAAATGTTACTGGTAGAATTTAGATGGAGGATACATCTAAATTCTATGTGTAATCTTTGCACCCACTCACCAGAGGAGCCTGCTGTTCTTATTTGATCTACCACAGATCTCATTTGTCCCTCCTTTCATGAAATCCCACAGCATGAACTCTTTGGTAAGGCTTCTTGCACTCCATAATTTTTTAGATGGAGGATACATCTAAATTCTACATCTATGTGTAGAGCACATAAAGCTGTGTGCTCTACAATTCTTCAGCATTCCTGTATACTACAAAGTTTTGCATTTAAAAAAAATCCAAATCAATTAGAAGTCTTAACCAAAACTTTTGCCCAAAGGTAGAAATGACCACAAAATATGCCTGTAGAAATTATATAGGAATGAACATTGTTTTTAAAAAACCATAGAAGTGAGTTATTTGTCTTTGGAATTTTCATTGTTAACCTACTGTGAATTTTTAAAAGTTCTTATTAATACTGTGTCAATCTTTCAGGAAGTTTCAAATGGCATAGTTCCAAAAAAAAAATGTAAAGCTCACCTGCTATGTTTAAATCAGGATTCGACCACTGCAATTTTAAGTGAAGTCCACAGGGTGGCAGAGAAAAGGAGTCACAGATGTACACATTTTAACATTTAGTGCATAATTCAAAATAAAACTGCTTCTGTTAACAGAAAAGATTTGCAGACTTGTAACTCAAGTTTCACTATCCAGGACACAATATTAAATTTCTTCCTAAATCTGAACTCTACCTGAAGATATTCATTTCCATAAAATGGTGAGGATGAGGATTCCAGTGCTTGTTTGCACATTGCTCTTCAGTTTTAGAGGTTGTCTTTTATTTAGGAGTGAGTGACTGACCACGTAGTGAGCGGCCTTCTCACTGCTCATGTGACAAATCAGGTGCCTCCACCACCCTATTTATCTTCGTGCACCCCAGCCTCCCCGACTTCTGCCTCTAAACTCCTGGCAGAATGTTTAGGTTTTTCACACTACTGACATGTAAGCCTCTTTCCTCTTATGCTGAACAAATAATTTACTGCTGTGTTGAATATTTCAAAATGTCAGTGCAATGACTAGAAGTACATGATGTAAAGAAGAGAAAAAAACCCTGCGACGTAATTATAAAGAGGCCAATAAGTAAGCAAACAGAGCATACTTGAGTTACTCACAGGGATGAATGTAATACATAAGATAACCTCATATTACGCTGTTCAAGCAGTTCTTGATTTGTGTCCTAAAATTCCCCAAACTGATTCCTAAGTAAGCCAATCCCTCCACTTATCACTTCTCTGACACACACCAGAATGGCAATGAGGTGGCGATGTAGCAGATGTTAGCAACTGTCTGACTAACTTTGTATGAGAAAATCAGTGAGGGAAAAAAAAAATCAAATCTATTGAGCCAGAATTCCTTTTGCCAGAACACTGTATATTTTGGAATTATTGACAAGGACAGTGCATACAGCAAATTCTGCAGGTATATCATGCTACCAGAGATTTTCTGGTGTGTCATGCTACTAGAGAGTTTCTGTGTAAAGGGATTAGGAATACAACATGGATTGCATCCAGGTATCAGATGCAGAAACAACAGCCCGGGACTCTCAGATACTGCAGCCAAAACACCAAACCTGCTTTATCAGGAAGATAAGATCCCATAGTCTATTTTACCATGGAATGGAAAGTAAACATCCCTGCCCCCCCCCCGCCTTAAATCTGGCAAATGTCTTCCTCTGGGAACACATGAGAACTGTCTTACAATTTCAGATCTACATGTAGTCCCTGTTGGGCTTGTCTTGCAAGTTGACTCATCCTTTTCTTAAGAAGGCAGCAAACAGATGTGTTGGTGCCAGTTTAGGAGCACACCTTCCTGTAAATGCTTATTTAGCTACATTTCTGACAATTTGGACCTGCTGCCTTTATTCACACTTCAATATCTGTTCATGCCCTGACGTTTGAGCTTGACCACTTCACTATCACAATTCAGGCTAAACATTTTATAGTATGAGAAAAGGAAATGCTGTACCAGTGAAAAGATACACCGTCATAATTGCAATAATAATACAACTGTCAAAAAGATGGTTTGTCTGAAAATGGAACTCAAGACCTATCAGATTGAAACAATGTGCATTTTACTGAATAACAAGAAAATTCAGAGATTAAAATGTGTACATGTGTCCCCAAAATTTTTGAATCAAGAATAGAAAAAAAACTCTTCCTATTTATCTTCATTTCTTTCTCTTCCCCCATAATGAATTGTGCCCAAGACTGAAAATAATTTCTTTTTTAAAAGTCAAAACTAGTTCTTAGTCAATACCATGATGATTTTTCATATTGAGTACTGTCTTTCCTTCCAGTTAATTTGGTTATTTTAATAATAAGTCAATTGTTTGCAGGCAGTCTTCTATAGGGTAATGTATACTAAGGAGCAAGATTGGTTGTTGCTTTTGGTTTTTGTTTTGTTTTGGTTTGGTTTTTTGTTTGTTTTTGTTGACAGAATCTCTCTATTTAGCCCAGGCTACCCTTGAACTCACAATGTGGCCCTGGCTAGCCTCCAACTCATGGTGATCCTCCTGACTCAGCCTCCTGAGTCCTGGAATTGCAAATGTATGCCAACAAGCCAGGCCAGGGGAAAAGTATTTACAGAGATTATCCCTGTGGACAAATTGTTGTAAAGTAGTATGACTTGTTCAGATTATGTAAAAATTTCTTATCTCCTGACACAAAAATCATCTGTTAGGACAGTTGAGTAGATTCTAAGGCTAATAATACAAAGGCTTGGGGCAGGAGAGAGAAAACAGTGTTACAGTCACAGATTCCAGTGAGCTAAACATCTGATGCATGTAAGTCACTTCTTGACAGATGGGTCTAGCAAAAGAAAGCTCTGTGTTTAGACATCCACCCACCAACAGAAATGCAAACTCCATCTAGGACATGGCTTGGTGACATTATTCCTGGGGTTGACATAGACACACACCCACACAAGCTGGGGAACCTTGATGGCTATGTTGGAAAACCTGCATGGCATGCTGAATTTATCCCAAATGCCACATCATGTGTTTATTAAAGACACCCTGCATTTATTCATACTTTAAATTTCAAGCCACTAAAGATAGCTCTCTTTAATGTTAACCAATTCTCGGTGTTCTTTGTTGATTTTCTGAAATTATGTGAAAGAAAAAAATGTTAAAATGTCAGTTAAATAAAACTAACATTTGGTTATTTGGGTACCCCAGATCTACTTTGGAAATAAGAAATGCATGAACAGTAAATTTCTCATGCATTACTTAGCAAAGCTCTAATCACCTTTTCATAATACAAAAGAAATGTACTACAAATTATTTATATTTCAGGTTAAGAAACAAGAGGCAGAGATATTTCCTCATGCAGTCTAGTAAAGCAGCCAGATGTGCTCGTGACAACAGAAAGAAACTTGATACCTCTGGTCATTGTACGTCTGATACAGGTACCTGGTTCACCAGGAGGAATTCTCCACATTGACATCATACCCAAGGCAACACGGCTTTGGGGGAAAGAGGTTGGGATTTGGAATTAGATAGGTTGGAATTCTCAATCCTGGCTCCATTACTTGCCAACTTTCCATTTTCTGGCTGTGTGACAACAAAATAAATCTCCCAGAATCTCAATCTCTGCATCAATTAATTGATTTATTTACCAGCGATTATCAACTCTTCACTGAAGGTCTGATGTGGTTAGGCACGCACACAGATGCTTAATAAGTTGTAGTTATTGCTATTATCTTCAGGAAGCTTTAGTTAATAATGGATTGGCTCAGGCGTGGCCTCAAGGAGCATGTTATATGAAGTGTCTTTATTCTGAGGCATCTGGTCTCACCCAGGGGTTTGATGTGCAAACATAAAATATTGGAAAGCTATGTGACTCTCATACAGACTGCATTAAAAAAGCAGGGTATCAGTTATACAATGTAAACAGCTTAGGGTTGGCTTAGGATTGGCCTGTTTGAATAATTCCAGTGAGCTTTGGGATATAGGAGCAATCTTTTCTTGCCTGGTGTCTGGCTTAGGGTGATTTAAGGAGGAGGAACCATTGCATTGCATGGGAGAATTAGATAAATGAGGTGGCCGTGGGTATAGCCTTGGAATTGGTTGGTTCGTGTCAGAAAGACACTGTACTATGTCTGCTGTATTGTGTACAGGAATGAGCTGCTCCTGGGAGAGGGACAGTCTCTCTTGGAGGTGTAAGGACCCCAAACGGTCAAATCACAAGATACAAAAAAAAAAGGAGAACATTCATGTTTGCATGTTTGCTGCACTCAGAGAACTTCACAAAGCATCTCCCCTTAGTCTATGTTATTTTCTGTTTCTTCCTCAATCACTTAGTCCTCCATGGAATACAGAAATTTTGGTTTTGTTTTTATGTAAAGAGTAAGCAGTTTTAGTTTTAAAGTTTCTTACAGATAGAGTTCTGGGCAATTCTCTCTCTCTCTCTCTCTCTCTCTCTCTCTCTCTCTCTCCCTCTCTCTCATAAATAAAGTTTATTTACAACCCCTGAAGTTCTTGTTGGGTCACCAAATCATAGAAGTACAAGGATGAGACGGGGTCTGGAAGTCACTCAGAGCAAATCTTTCATTTTCTCTCCAAGAAATCGGTCGTTAAATTTCCTTGCTGCCTGTCATGGCTTATGTATCAGTAAATCAAATGTGGAATATAATTATGCAAGCAATTAAGGGAATTAATAACCACATTCAGCCAGAAGTGCTTAAATTTCAGAGTATAACTAAACATTTTTTTTCTTTTATTGTTTTTCTTTCAAACTAAGCAGGGGAGTTTTTTCCTTTCTTTCTTTTTTAAGTCTTGGCAGAGCATCAGAAGTTGAGAGAACTTACAGGAGCCATTCTTGGGACACATTTTTCTATATGAGCTCATCCTGTTGTCACCAACACAGCTAGCAAACCTCAGACAAAAACAAAACCATTCATCCATTAGACCGTGACAAATATATAGCATAAATCAAGGCAAAGTCCCCACCCAATAGCCATCTGTATGAATGCCGGCCTGGAGAAAAATGAATCACTCCAGTCTTGATTTTCCAGTTTGGTTTTGTTCCTACCTCTCTGCTTAAAAGTAATAATGTAAAGACAGCAAAAGTGGCCACATTAAATTTAGATATTCTCTTCTCTCTAGTTCATTCTGTTGCCTACAAGCTTAGTAATGAGAATGATATGCGGAGAACTAGCAAAACAGACAGTAGGGCACAGAACACATTCTTATCTAGAATGAAAAGTAGAAACCGGAATTGCAAGCAAGTGTCAAGAGTGCTAACAATACCTGGCCTTACCTGCTATTTTGAAGTCCAGAGCACATACTAACTAGAAGTAAACAGGCTTAGAAGACCTTTGAAATAAAAGCCATTTTGCTAATTTAGTTTTTCTGTTGTCACAGTAAAAATGCACACAGTTTAAAAAATGTAACTTGTCCAGCACCAGTAATTCTGCACAACAGCAGTTTCCCACCTGCTCAACTCCTTCTTCTCAGCAGCAGCTGCTTACAATTGCTTCAGTCTTCGGTACACACGTGTACATTTCTAAACAATGTTCTTATGTTACTATTTCTTTAATTTCTCCCCTCCTCCCTAGCTTTAGGCATTATTTATGGTATCCAAGCATGAAAGATGACAATATAGCTCTTCCAGCACCTCCTTAGAAGTGGACCCTACTGTACATAAAGACTCCTTTTTCCTCTATTCTCCTAAGACACATATTTGCAGTTAAGAGTTGCGGTTAGATCCATACTGACATCATTATAGCTCTGTCAGTGCAACTTATTGCTGAGCCATGGATTGCATTATGATGAACTTGTCTTTCTTGCACAATTTTTAATCTTCCCAGTAGCTGATGATTGTTTTTGCTTATTCTTGGATTTTCTTCAGCTGTCCTTAGTATAAATTAATGCAAGTTATGCAACTTTTCCATAAATTCATTCTCATGATTTAACCCATCAGTTTCACTGACTTGAAATTTCTCCTGCATCTCACTGGCCCGTGGGCTTCTGGAGGCTGCCACCGTGGGATCTTCTTGGTCTTTTTGCATTATTTCCTTCATGGCTCCCTTGGACTGGATTCCTATTTCTCGGATCCTACATCATCCACTTTCTTTGTTTACTTTCTTACTTTGCTGGACCTCATCCTCCAACTGACTAACAAAGAAGGATGAGTAGGAGGGCAGTAGTTTGATACTTTGTATGGTTTCCTCTGTTGGTTTCTAAAGCTTGATATTACTGTTAGGAAGTCCAGTGACATTTTGAGTTTTGATTCTTTCATGAAACTAATGTGTTTCTCTGGAAATTTCTAGGCTCTCCTTTGTTCCCAGTATTGTGCCATTTCATAGTCAGGGGCCGTGATACGGGTTTTCCCATACATTATACCAGGATTCCTTGGGGCCTTTCAATTGACAGTTCAATATAGTAGAATTTTCATAATTATCTCTTAAAAATTATTTCCCCTCCTCTTGTTACTGTATTTTCGTCTTTTTAGAATTCTAATCAATTGGATCTTGGGCCTCCTGAAATTACCCTTTAACTTTGTCTTTCATATTTTCTCTCTGCTCTTTTATCCTACTAAGTTATATCAGTTTTATCTCTCAGCTTTTCACTGAGCCTGTCTTTCTACTAGTGAATAGATGGATAAAATTTCCCAATATCTTTTTATTATTGTTCTCCGGTGTTTCTTCATTTTAAAATAGCATCCAAGTTGTACCATGTTATTTTCCTGAGGTTAGTTTCTCTCTTATGGTTCTCCTGATGTTTTCTTCTCTCAGCATAGTGTGTATTCTCAGTTGTTTTTGCCTTCTTTGGTAGTTTGGGGTCTCTATGTCTCACATAAGCAGCTTTCTTCAAAATTTTAGTTTTTCTTAACTGATCACATTTAAGAGCAAGGCACTAGACATCTAACTGGAAGATCTGTGCATATAGGGAGAACTTTTCAAATGGATTTATTGCAGGGTCACCATTTCATTGGGGGAACCCCAGTTATTACTATTTTTAGGTATTTCTATTGGACTACATTCTAATCCCCTCCAAATTCCTCAAGTCTCTTGGCTGGAAGCATGAGGTCATCTCTCATGCTCTGAGCTCAGTCAGGGAAGAAGGCAGAAGAGTCTCTCCATGTTTACTTTAAACTTCCACTTAATCCCTCTATTTGTAACACAGAACTGCTGCCCTGTCCTTGCCTCTCTCCTTTCCTAAATCAATTTCCACTTGGCCACTTGCTCTGGAGTTTCCCAAGTTTTGCTCTATAGGTTTCGCTTCTGCTTTTCCTTCGTGAGTTTATGTCTTCCTATAAACTCTTTTACCATTGTAGTTATTAGGAGCCCAAGAGTAAAAGTAAATGCATATGCTGGAGCTTCCATCTTTGACTGGATAGTAGGGTCACTTGTTTTCAAACACTGGCCCCACCAGTAGTCTTTGATTCTTGTTATTTCATTCATAATCTACCACCTCTAATTTATCCATTCACATATACTTTTTTTTGTGTGTCTTTTTGAGATAGGGTCTCGCTATGCAGTTCAGGCTGGCCTTGAGCTCACTTTGTAGCCCAGGCTGGTCTCCAATTTGCAAGGATCCTCCTGCCTCAGCCTCCCGAGTGTTGGGATTACAGGCGTGAGCCACCGCGCCCGGCTCACATATACTTATTGACTACTTACTGTGTATCACCAGGTACTGCACAAGATGCTGGTCAACAAGATGTAGGTCAGAACTGCAGGAAACTATATAGGTGCAGCCAGCTAAACAGGCAAACATGAGGAGATAACTGCTAATGTTAGGGAAGAATAGCAAGCTCAAGAATATTCAATAGGCCTCCTGACCTACTTTAGAGAAATCATTTAGGCATTTATTCATTCAATAAATACTTAATGGGTGTCTGCAACAAATATTATGCTAAATGTCGGCTACAGGGGTGAAAAGAACACATACAGAACACACCCTCATAGTGTAGCTCAGCCTCTGGAACCAGACTGCCAGCAGCCAAAGCTTAGATTTTCCACTTGCTAGCCATATAGTCTTAGGTGACTTACTTATTTTGCACTTTAGTTATCTAAGAGTTGTAGAAAAGATTAAATAAATCAAAATAGGCAAAGCACATGAAACACTGTCTGATAGCACAATGTGTCATGTCACTATTTTAGGAATCAAATGGAAAAGAAAAGGTCTGAAAATTTATATATGCAGTTGATCCTTCATTTCTGTGGGCTCCACATCTGCAAATTCAACTAATCATGCATCAAAAATACTTGAAAAAATGTGTCTGTACAGAACAGGTTCAGTAATAGAGCTGAAGGACTGAAAAGTGCTTACCCTAATGACCAGGCTTTGAAATGGTTACACCAGTACAAGGAAGTGCTGTTCATCGAAGAAGGAAGGACCAGGCTAGAAGTAGATTTGGAGATAGCTGGGAAGGGAATATTGGACACTGCATTTCTCTTTTTTTTATCGGTACCAGGGATCAAACTCACGACCACGCGCCTGACACTGCATTTCTCATTACTGTAAATCACACTTTTTTGTAAGCACATATAATTTATGTATAATTCACGAAGCACATAGTTTACTCATTTAAAGTGTACAACTGAAGGATTTTTAGTATATTCACAGGGCTGTGTAATAATCACTATAATCAATTTTAAACATTTCCATCCTCCTTGGGAGAAGGTCCTCAGTCATTGCTGATAACTTCCTATCTTCTTCACATTTCATTCAGCGCTAGACTAACCTACTTTTTACCTTTAGAAATTTGCCTATTCTAGACATTTTGTATAAATCAAATGATACACTATATGTTTTTTGTGATTGGCTTCTTCCACTTAGCACACTGTTTTCAGGGTACATCCATGGTGTCACATGTCTCAGAACTTTGTCCCGTTTTGTGCTTGAGTAATGTCCCATTTTACAGACGTGCCATAGTTATTCACCAGCTCAACAGTCGGTGAACACTTGGCTTCTATCTACTCTTTAGCTAATAATAAAGCTGCTTTGAGCATCTGTATATAAATTATTGGGTTGACCGTGTTCTCGTCGAGCATATACCTAGGATAAGAATATAGTGACTCTGTACCCCACTCCCTCTTTGTAGGAATCGGGCATCAAATCAGAGCCTCACACACTCCAGGAAGCACTGTGTTACGGAGCTGCACCACAGTCACGATTCATTTCACTAAGGCACTTTCCCTTATTGCTCCGAGGAATGAACTAAGGGCCTTGCACTTCTTAAACATGTGCTCTACCACTGAGCTTCAAACTTTTTTTTGTAATAGTACCAGGGATCAAACTCATGACCTCATGTTTGCCAGGCAGGCATTTATGCCACTGAGCTAAATCCCCAGCCCTGATCTTCAAACTTTTAACGCTTTCAAGGAACTGCCAAATTGTCTTTCAGGAGCAGCACCATTTTATAGTCCCCTAGACATGTCTGACATCTCCAATTTGTTCACATTCTCTCTAGTACTGTTGCAGTCCCTCTTCTGCTTATGGCCGTCTTAATGAGTGAGAAGCACTGTGTCCTTTTCTGACTTGCATTTCCCTGTTGGCACATAACCAGAAACATCCTTTCATGTGGCTATGGGCCATTCGAATATCCTCTTTGGAGAACTGTCTAACCAGATCTACTGTTTTATGTTGTTGTTTCTTTGGGTTTGTTTTTTTTTTTTTTTTTGTTTGTTTGTTTGTTTTGAGACAGAGTCCAGGCTGGCCTTGAACTTGAAGTGATCCTCCTGCCTCAGCCTCCCAAGTGCTAAATCCCCAGCCCTGATCTTCAAACTTTTAACGCTTTCGAGGAACTGCCAAATTGTCTTTCAGGAGCAGCACCATTTTATAGTCCCCCTAGACATGTCTGACATCTCCAATTTGTTCACATTCTCTCTAGTACTGTTGCTGAAAGACAATTTGGCAGTTCCTCAAAAGCGTTAAAAGTTTGAAGATCAGGGCTGGGGATTTAGCTCAGCCTCCCAAGTGCTGGGATTACAGGCACGTGCCACTCTGCCCAGCTAGTATTGTTCACTTTAAATTTCTAATTTTTAAATTAAATTGTTAGAATTTCTTAGTCTAAATTCAAGTCATGTATTAGTTACATAATTTGCAAATATTTTCACTCATCCTGTGAGTGGGCTTTTCATGTTTTCTGATGTGTATCTTTTTAAAGCACAAATGGTAAAGTTAATTTTAACTATTTTTTCTTTTGTCCTGATGCTGTTGGTATTATGTCTAAAAAGGTTTTGCTTAACTCATACTCCTATATTTTTCTCCTTGGACGTTTATATTTTTAGGGCTTACATTTCAGTCTTTGATAGATTTAAACTTAATTTTGATAGATGATAGGTGGTTAGGATGTGACTTCCTTCTTTTACACATAGGTATCAGTTATTTCATCACCATTTGTTGGAAAGGCTATTTCTTTTTGTCACTGAATATTTTTGGCACCTGTTTTGAAAATCAGTTGACCAGAGCACGTTTATTCCCAGGCTCTCAATTCTATCCCATTGATGTGCCTACCTATTGCTAGTACCATACTATAGTGTAATTACTGTAGTTTTATAGTGACATTTGAAACTGGAAAGTACAAGCTTTCCAACTTTGTTCTGGTTTCAAAATCATTTTGGCTATTCTGGGTTCCTTAAATTTCTGTATGACTTTTAATGTAGGCTTGTCAGTTTATGCAAAAATATCAGCTATGATTTTGGTGGAGACTATGCTGAATCCATAAATTTGGGGGTTGCTACCATCTGTATAATATTAAATCTTTATAATATTAAATCTTCTGGTCTCTGAAGTTGAGATGCATTTCCATTTATTTTAGCTTTAATTTCTTTCAAATATGTTCTTAGGATTCAGAATAGAAGTTTTACATTTCTCTTTGTAAGTCCATTGCTAAGTATTCTACTTTTTGATACTATTTTTAAAAATCACATTAGTTTTCAAGACCTATTTTTGACATTTCTGAATTCAAGATATATCTTACAACCATGAGCATTTTAGTATGATGTCATAAATCAGTTGGCAGTATCTTCCTTATCTTAGTGGACATAAATATGACTTACAACCACTTAGCTTCTTAGATTTAGTACAATATGGTATTAAATGTAAAATGTCTATGAAACATCACAATGGAGATAAAGGTCGGCATTTCTGACAGAAATCAGAACAGAAGTGAGACTAGAGATAGAGATGTGAGGTCATCTGCAACTTGATATGTAAATCCATAAGTGATAAATGAGATTTTTGCTTTAAAGGGAAAAAAAGAACATAAAGAAGACAAGAGGAAATCCTACCAAGTACAAGTTGAGTAAAAGAGGAAAAGTCAGCAAAGGGAAACTTGTTTTTTTTAGTTTATTATTGTCATTATTGATCTTATTCATCACTAGTTCTACAGGGACTGGATTTTGTCTTTTTTTTTTTTTTTTTGGTACTGGGGATCGAACTCACAACTTTGCACTTGCCAGGCAGTCACTTAAGCCACTGAGCTAAATCCCCAGCCCTCTTTTGCTTTCTAATAAACCATCAAGCAGAACTCTTTAGATACTAACCTATATGCCACAGATAAACTGGATAAAGTCATTCAGAATAGCCTATTTGGTAAATAATATATTGATTTTTCACCAGCTCATTCGCCCTGGAAAACCTTATATAAATACAGATAAATAAGCGTTTCACATCTTCAGAGAAGTGTTTTAATCTGATTGTAATTTTGGATAGAAAACAGGAAAGTGATTATTGCATATTAACCTAGAGAAGTTGTCCAAAGTCAGAAGAGGAAGAATAATCAGTAGAGTACCATAGCATTCACATTTAAAACCAGAAATGTGCACAAACTCCTTGCAAGGAGCTTGTATATCATTTGCTGTCACATTTCTACAACATAAGCAGTACACCAGCTGGTACTAAAGCTATTTCATTTGCCTTTCATTTACTGTTTGTCACTATACAGATGTTGAATCTTACCCACTTTTTTTTTTTTCTATTTCAAAGGCCCCAACCATCACAAAATGTTACCATTATACCATATCCTGAATGACTCTTAACCAAAGGAGGCTTGGACCCCCAGGGAATGGCTGACAACATCTGAAGACCTTTTTAATTGTCACAACTGAAAATGAGATGCTACTGGCATCAAACAACAGAAAGGCAGAGCTTCTGCTGAACATCCTACAATCCCCAGGACAGACGCAAAGCAAAATCCCAGCAATACTGAGTTTCAGAAACCCTACCTAAGGGGATAAGTTTTTATGTGCAGTGTGTATGAATTTTTGGAGAGCAGTCTAGCTTTTCCCAAACTGTCAAAGGAAAGATGACACAAAAATGTAAACACTGCTCTTCATGAATATCTCATTTTGGTCAAGATTTTTAAAAATGACCTATTGATTCAATTTCACAGCTGAAGTCACTTCTCTAGTTAAGACCTTTCTTTGTCAGCCAGATTTTACTGTCCCTTTCCGCTGTCCTTCATGACAAGACAAACAGCACTTTGAGTTTTCAACTCTAGTTCTTCCGACCTCATCACCTGCCAGCTGGAGCAACACAACAATTATGGTTATGGTGACTAGTAATGATTAAGCTTCAACTTTGTGACATGTCAATTTTAAAAACTCTTTTATTTGGTCAATATTCATTTGTTCATTTCCTACCATGCTTAACACCCTGGCAGACATTGGGGTCTGGCAAAGAAAACGAGTTTACAACTTAGTACAGGAGAGACATTAACAAAATTTAAATATGTAACTTAAACTGCAATGGAAGAGAGTGAGAAACTGAGAGCAGCTGGAATGAGGATGAGGAGGGAGGGCTGCTCATCCACGTAACTGTATACACATTTCATCCAGTATTTGATCCCATCCAAATGCAACTCTTTCCTGGATAAAGAATTCCAACAACTGTATCCCAGTCCAGGTAATCTGGGATATACTCTTAATTACTTGCTCTGTGTGACAGAGACTCCAGGTTATTGGCCTGGTGAGCCCCTCAAATACAAGAAGCTTCGTCTTCCTTGTTTGCGGCCAATGCTTCTAATTAAAGTTTTAAGAGAAAGTGTAAGAAAAAAGCTGAAAAATAAAACCAATGTCTGAAATACTGATTCTAACAATTAATTACAGTACTACAATCACCAGCCCTTCTGATAGGATATTTGAAGTTCACTGCTATGACCTGTGAAAAAATGAACACTCTCTTGAAGATCTTAGCAAGTCAATGTATTGTTCGCAGGCGGGCTAAACCAGCCAAGCAGCCCGGGCAGCCGATTTTTAATGGAATGTCAAGCTTAATTGAAATCTCGACTTCACTGAAAACCTCCGGTTAGTGAAATAACCCAGGTTCCCGGGGGTGACGCAAAGGGCAGCTGGTGAGAGAACAAAGGCCGCGCGGCCCGGGCCTCCATGGGGACGGCGGCCGCGGGTGCCGGGAGCAGGCGGCCACTGACCCCGGCCGCGGGGCCTCGAGCAGCGGGCGCTGGTGCGCAGGCAGGAGGCGGGTGGGGCGGGCCGCGAGGGCAGAGGTCTGGCCCAGTGAGTCGATGACCGTGGGACAATCGTAAGAGAAATCACACGGCTGCTAAAGCCGGGACAGCCGCCGCCGGGACAGCACGTGGGCGAGGAGAGCCCGGGACAGAGGGCGACGTCCCCAGCGGCTCTCTCCACTGGCCCCGCCCATCACGCTTATGTAATAGGGTCGTACTCCCATTGGCCCGCGCGACCGGAAAGGCACTGGCGCGCACGCAGGGTGGGCGGGGATCGCGGCAGGAAGGTGAGGGGGCGGGGCTGCGCGGCGCTGGCATCGCTGAGGCGGCTGGGAACGCAGCGCAGCGTGCTCGCGCACGAGGCGGGGCGGCCGGCCTAAGGCTCCGGCGGCGGCGGCGGTGGCGGCGACAGCGGCGGGCGCGGCGACAGCGGCGGGCGCGCGCGGTGGTGGCAGCGGGCGTGGGAGGCGCGGGCTGTTGTGCTCCCGGCGGTCCTCTTTCCCCTTCTCGACGCGTGAAGGAGGCCGAAGCAGTGCTGGGCCCTCACCCCTTCTTCCGTGACCTCCCGGCCATCTCGCGCTGCGCGGCCTCCCCGACGTAAGACTGTCCCGGCCCGGGTGAGCGGCGGGCTGCGCGGACCTCCCGGGCCCCGGAAGCGGGGCGGCGGGCGGCTGGCGGCAGGGCGAAGTGGGGCGGGGCGCCCCTCGGGTCCTGCAGGTGGTCGGGTGCGGCAGGTCACCTCGCCAGCTGGCTGCTGCCGGCCTGTGCTGAAGGCCGGAGGGGCCAGGTCAGAGAACGGGGCCCCAGGGCAGGAGCCGGAGGGCTCCCGGGGCAGGAGGCGCCTCGGGCTGCGGCCCGGTCGTGGCGGGCTTGGTGCTTCCGCGAACCTGCCTTCAAAAGTTGGGGTCAAGATGCGGAGCTCCGCCTGGGCCGCTTGCTTTCAGATGGTTACCGAGAGGAGTCTACTTCCTGGATCCTAAATCCTTGTTTTGGTCGTAAAAAGGGTTTTAAAGGCCAAGTTTTCTTGTAGCCTCCGGTGAGAGCTCCTGGTTCTAGGACTCATTCGTTAGGCCACTTCCTTCTTTTCAGCCCCCTCGGAAAGCCACCACTAAGTCATAGTGAAAACCAGCATGTAGGTATTTGTGGATGACTCTTGCCCTTCAGTTTGTCGCTTTTACTCAAGAAGAGGTTGTGTTTGACTTTGGTAGAAAATTCGGTTGGCTTCAGAGCAAGTCCTAAGTTGAGCTGTCCAAAGCAGGTGGCTTGTTCATTTGCATTTCCACTTTCAGAAAGGAAATCAATGCAGTGTGCTGTCAGAAATTGGGGGCCTACCCCAAGCTGTTACCCTGTCACATTTCCTTTATCTGCTGCCTAATAGTTACTAAAGCTCTTGGGACTTTCTTATTACTGTTGTTAGGTGACAGTGGGTTCAACTTACCGTGCAGTAATACATTTTGCAGCTTTACCTTGTATAAATCACAGGATGAAAATCTTATCAAACTAGTTGACAAGTTCCAGATAACAAGTTTGTGGGATTCAGGGCCTGCCGTTGTATTCAGGGTTTTTGTGTATATAACTAAGATTTTAATTGAAAAAAAAAGTGTTAGTTTGATACAACTTATGGTCTAAAGCAGCGCATTAACATAAATACAACGTAATAAAATACATAATATAGGAGTTAAGATGCATCAGAGTACTGAAGTCTAACAAAGTTCTGATACTGAGACAATCAGGCATTAAAAATGTACAGGAACATTTGTATACATTTAAGGTTGAATGCCTGTCATCATCCAGATATGTTTAAATGTACTTTTCGAAAAATGCCATTTGGCTTATAATTAATATGGTAGGTTTAAAAAAACAAAAGTAGAAGCTTGGCTTTAACAACTACCACAGATGGTAATATTTACCATCCTTAGGAATGGTGTTCTTATATTACAGTAGCATACTAAACAGTTTTGTAATTGGTAAGATACTTTCTAGAAAAGCATTGATCTTCTGTATTGTATCTCTCAGTTTATTGTTTAATGTTAGAATTTGCCCAATTAATGCATTTACTCAGTAGTTTCCTTTGTTTGGAGAGGAACTGTTTCTGTGAAATACTTTGACCTTATGTATTATATACATTATCTGTTTAGGGTTCCAATAAAATGCCAGCAAGCATTCTTTCCTGGTGAAATTGATGTCCAGCATTGTATGTTCATGTCCTGCAATGCTTTAAAAATTTTAAATTTAATTACAGTGCCAGTCAAATTTATACATAGGAATTCTGCTTTGGATTCAGTTTGAATATAGAGTACTTCACGAACAGGTTTAGCTTGTATTGTCTAATAAGGTCCTTAATGGGAACCAAAAGTAACTTTTCAGTGACTTGCTTAACTCATTCATGCTGTCTTCAGATAATCCGTAGTAAAAACTTGTACCTTTCAGTTTGGCCCTCAACAGGGAACTAATTCAGTGTTTTATAACTAGTGAAGTCTAGCAAAGACCAACTTTTTAGGAAAACTTAAAATAGCGTAGTGGTTTCATGGAACCTAAGTATTTAAGAGAATAGCTCCTCTGCTCTAATGATCTCCTTTTAGGGTTAGTTGACAACTCTTGTTTCTCTTAAAATTGAATGTGCCCTAAGTTACAGAAGTGAACACTAGAAGAGTAGCTTTGCAAGGTAACCAAGTAAGTAAGTGATAGGGGACTAAATTTTTTTTTAATTTGAAAGTTATATGTAGTAAGCAGTCAGGTATGTGTCTTAATGACTTTTTTTGCATGTTACCTGGGGATTGAACCCAGGGCCTTTACACTGAGCTACATCCCTATTCCTTGTATTTTTTAAACTTTGAGTTGATCTCAACTAAATATGTTAGGCTGGCATTGAACTTGTAATCCTTCTGCCTCAGCCTCCCAGAGTGCTGGAATTCTGAGTACCACCATGTTCTGCTAGCTCAGTGAACTGTTACAAATAAACACAACCATGTACCTCTTACCTAGTTCAGTAATTAGAACGTTATCAGCTCCCTAGAGAGCCCCCTCATGTCCTTTCTTTCCAGCTGTTCCTGAGGAGACTATATTGTTTTGTTGTGGTTTGCTTTTTTCTTCTCTTTTCTTTTTGCATAGTGTGGTGGGATTCAACCCAAAGCCTAGCAGCATGCTAGCCAAAATATTCTACCACTGAGCCACACCCCCCAGCCCTGATTTGCCTATAGTATTTTGAATTTTATATAATGTGTATTATTTTTGGAACAGGTACTGTTGACCATTCTTGGTGTACATGTATTTCTGTTTCTGTTGACTATGTGCAGAGAAAAATCTCAGGTCGTAGACAATTACTAACCAAGTTTCCACAGTGGTTGCATCAGTTTATGCTTTAGTAGTATTGTTTGTGAGAATTCAAAAACATGTATATTCCCTAACATTTTTGTAAAAGTTTGAAGGTTCAAAGCTGAGAATGTTACTGTGCTTAGAATCATCTAGTAGAGTAAATAATGCTTTGTCCTCTGTTTTCAGATATGGCTCGTGGGCAGCAGAAGATTCAGTCTCAGCAGAAAAATGCCAAAAAGCAGGCTGGACAAAAGAAGAAACAAGGGCATGATCAAAAGGCTGCTGCCAAAGCTGCCTTAATATATACCTGCACTGTCTGTAGGGTAAGGGGACTTGAAAGACATAGCTTACTGGGGGGTAGTTCTTTCACTCTACATTGGTTCATATAGGTTAAAATTTCATAATGATGGAAAAATAATTGGTTTATTTGATAGAATTTTGAGGGGAAGAGAATGATGCTGGGAATCAAACACAGGGCCTCATATGTGCTAGGCAAGTGCTCTGCTCCTGAGTTACATGCGCAACCCCTGAAATAGTAGAGTAACAGCTGGTTAAGAATTCATCTTCATTTGCACATTCAGCAGATATATTTTGCATGACTTTTGTGGCCAGGCACATTTCTCTAGGTTCCAGGGGAAAGATGGAACAAAACAAAGTCCTTTTCCCTCATACAAAGAATAAAGATGTTCTCAATAAAGACATATAATGCAGTTTAAACTCTGTAAGGAAGTCAGATTTATAATCTTGGTTTAAAGCTGACTAAACTTTGTACTGTGCTGTTGAATCCATAGTTAGGACATAGTAAAACCACAGAGATATTTATGTTGAAGGCTCTTACTAGAATTAATATGTTTTATAGATTTAAAGACTAGGCTGACAACTACTTAGTAGACTTACCATATGCCAGGCACCAACCCAGATGTTGTACATATATCTGTTTAATTTGCATAACAACTATGTGTTACACTTTTATTTTCATTGTACAAAACAGTAAACTCAGGAGAATTAAGTAACTTATGTCATCCAGCTAGTAAAGTACAAGAGCTGGGATCTAAACCCAGGGACCGCAGCTCCAGAGTCCACCTGCCAGACTCTTAAATCTTAAGTCAGGCTGTTTTTGCATGTTTGTGCTGGCTCACTACTGCCGTTGATGTCAGTGACTGGAAGTGCCAAAGGACAAGGTAGTGGAGTTGGTCTGTACTTGTACACACACATAGTTTTCAAGCCCCCATACTCGAATAGGGTTGATGGTATGAATGCCAAGGGATCATGGTGAGGTGTGATTCCTGGACTGAAGTGTGTCATCATCAGTCACCAATGAAACAGAAGTTCCTAAGTAAACAAAAGTTCTTACTGAGGGAGAATCTGTTACGTGAGCTATCTTACTCATGTGAGCTTTGATACACTAAAAATAATGATACTGAGCAGCCTCTGATTCTGTTTGGAAAAAGGATAAAAATAAATTTCACAAGGGTGCTCGCTTCGGCAGCACATATACTAAAATTGGAATGATACAGAGAAGATTAGCATGGCCCCTGTGCAAGGGTGACACGCAAATTCGTGAAGCATTCCAGATTTTTCTGTTGCTACCCTTTTTTGGTTTTTTTTTTTCTCTTTAAATAAAATTTTTAAAATGTGTAATTGCTATTGTAAAAAAAGAGGAAATAGGAAGCACTATAAAAGATATAACTGCATGTATGTTTAGATGTGTGGGATTGATGACCATATTTCTAGGTTCTTGTTGGATTGTTGAACAGATCTGTTTGCACTCTCACTGCTTTAGTGTCTACTTTGTGTGCTTTAATTCTGTAACTTGAATAACTATTTCTAAAAGAACAATATGTAATGTATCAACTAGTGATTTCTTACTATTTATCTTCTTGAAATTCTGTAATATTTCTACCTTTTTCCTGTTTTTTTTTCTCTTTAAATAAAAAAAATATATATATGGAAAAAAAAATTTCACAAGGTTGGTGGTGAAAAAATATTTTGACCTAAAAGTATAACTCACATTTAGAAACTTAAAGCCAAACTCTTAATTCATGTTGTCGTAATTGAACCTTTTGAAAAATAAAGTCTGAAGGAAGCCAATACTGTATACAGTAGTGTGTTACTTGAGAACTGAAGTACCTAATACTGTGTTAAAACATTCTTGGATAAGTAAACTCTGGGTTTTAGTTTTCCTGCTTGTGTAAAATGAGGACAGTAGGTGTGAAGGATAACTGAAGGTTCTATGAGAATTAAGGTAACAAGCTTAACCAAAAGAAGAAATGTTCCTATTGTTTGTTCTTCATGAGATAAAATATTCTCTGTGACTTAACCCCCTTCTTTGTATGCAAAATGGGAGAATGCTAGGAATTTTTCATAAAGTTCCACTTCATATGGCAGTTGTAGGAACCTAAAGCATTTTGTACTAATTGTCAAGAAAAAGTTTATTTTATTAATAAAGACTGACTTTTTTGGGGTGGGTTTTTTTTTTTTTTCTGTTTCTTAGACACAAATGCCAGACCCTAAGACCTTCAAGCAGCACTTTGAAAGCAAGCATCCTAAGACCCCACTTCCTCCAGAATTGGCTGATGTGCAAGCATAAAGTTGTTTACAGGTAACTGACTTTTTTCCTATAGGTCTGTTCATGTCAGATTTGAATACAAGAGCAAAACTGTCCTCTGTAACTGAAGTTAATTTCTGCATTCTTACACTTTATTGCTTCGCCTTTTTAAGTTAACTTCGAGTTAAATTATTCTTACAGTTTACTAAAACACTTCAACCCAAACTATTTCCTTTCCATGCCTTTGAAACACCCAAGTTTTTACCTGGAAAATAAGTAGATGCTGGCAAACTCTGGCCCAAAAATGAAAGACTTGGCAGCTGCAAGAAAACACTCGCTTCCAATGCACTTTAACTTCTTTCAGAAGTGATGTAGACCAATTTCCTGAGCACAGTTTTATAGTGTTTACTTACAGTGCCTAGCGGAACTTCTGAGTATTAAAATACAGATTAAAATGTAGGTGTACGGACTGACTTCATAGTCATTCATCTTAAACATTTGAAATGCGTATAATAGCTGCATTTGTAACGATTGCATTCACTGAAGTGTTTCTTGTGTTTTATAGGTGAATTCATGACACCTTTGACTCTTCTACTGTCTCAGACCTTAGGTAACAAACCTGCAGCTGCTTTTCTAACAAACTTGATTAGCAAAAATAAAGGGGCTACAGAAACACTCATTTTTATGCTGTTCCCTTTTGGGCTTCATGCAAAGACAATTCTGTGTAAATGTACAGTTGACTCTGATTTGGAAATCCGAAAATCAGTCCATCCTTGTTATAAAAAATTTTTTTACAATTGTAATTATATTGATGTTCATATCGTGTAAAATAACTCATTTAATAAAGTAGTACTTTGATTTTACAACATCACAGGATAAATGGTTCTAGAAATTCTGTTCCTAACTTTCCTTATTATTTACCTTATAAAAATCTAATGAATTCATCAGCTAGAATTGCAAGTGCGATTCTTAACACCCTTTTTCAGCTCAGTGGCAGGTTCGGTAAACCTAGGGCAAACTCATTCATCACAATTGCGTGCAGCTGGTGATCTAGGTGAAGCATGACATCTGCTGCCTTGATGCATTGCAGTTGTGTCTCATTGCCCCCTCTGATTGTCTCCCCTGTTTGAAGTTGGAATATTGAAACTTGCTGTGTGAACTGGCTGTATCCTAGAGAAAACCCATCAATCCGTAAGAGGGACTAGATTGTCAGTGAGCTCTGCTGACAGATTAGGTTCTGAAGTATGTGCTGTAATAAAATAATCGTTAGGCCTATTGTTAAACACAAAATACAATAGAATTGTGAACTGGTAAACATCTATCTTATAAATTATACAAAATTCTTTGAATATTGTTCAGGTTCTTTAATTTGAAATTTTTCGGAAGTTATTATTTTGCCGATTTTATGAATGGATTCTTTGCATTAACAAGAAGATTTTAATGACCTGTGGCTGGTTATTCAAAGATTACATATACAGTATGACTTCCATCTGAACTAGAAAAATATAGGCTGATGTTCACGTTTTTTGGATCTAGAGATGGGGAAGTAGTTCTCTTCAGCTTTTGAAAAAGGTAAATTCCACGCAATTAAAGACTCATTTTAGCATTCTTCAATTAAGTTTTGTCAACTATTGTACAAGTGAAACTGCTCTAACTCATTTAAATTTTAAGATTGACATGATAGGAAGAACACTGAAATATTTACTGATGATTGCTTAGAGCCACATACCTGATCCTATAGGTTACAAAATGCATTCCCTCTTCTGCTGTAACTTATCACTGCATTTGTTTTGTAACTGCATATTCTGCTCACTTTGTCTCCGCTAGAATATTTGCAAGGAAAGTATTCAGTGCTGTTAGTTTCTTAGGATTCCTACTCTTAGACCCTTGTTTTAAACTACAGTCCTTTCATTTCGTGTATTTAATTTCCTAAGTTTCAGACTTAATACCTGTTTTCTAATATGTTGATTACCAGAACATTAGAATTTTACCTAATTTCCTGTGGATGGTACAGAAGTTCTGGTTAAATTATAGTTTAAAAGTTTTTGGAAGTGCTTTGAGCATACGTATGTTTATTTTTAGTGATAGATTATTTAAACCCTATTCATAAATTTTGGATTTTTTTTCTTTTGCTTTACTGACTGTAATTCACAATAAAAGCTTTTTGTTCTTGTATTTGACCTTTTTATAAGCAGCTGAAGACACCATATTTGATGCTGTATCTCTGTGGTAGGAAAATAGTTGGATTGATCTTAATGTAAGACATTGATTCTAAATATGGGGATTGTTAGTACAATCCTTCATTTATTGTGTTTGAGTTAAATTTGCCACAAAGAGAAAATATAACTCTTAAACATGTTAATTCATTTGAAGATTCTTTAACAGGTCATAGCAAACTTTGTTTTAGAACTGCTGTGGCGTCTTCAAAAACTTGATACAATACACAGAGAGAATTGGTCCACCTGTATCTGTATTTGCATTAGTTGCCAAAAGGAATGGGGTTAAGATTAAGCTTGTTTCCATTCTATTCATGTGGATACACATCCCCATGTTTAACTGACACTGGGGCCTCAGTTGTGTGCTGTAATGTAAATTAAAGAAGATATTAAAGAAAACCAAACTAGTCTAATTTCTTCTATTTTTTAAAGAGGTTTTTATGTTGCCTCTTAACTTTTTTTTTTTTTCCTGAACTTTGAATTGTCTATAGTGTAGCTAGGTAGCCTAAAGGTGACAGGAGATTTCTTTGATTTTTTCATTGTTTTCCTTGCTTTCTGTGTCTGTTTTGTGTCTGAAGAATACTTGAGAATGTAGCTGGGTGGAGTCTGTCATTCTGAAACCTGGCTGTATACATTTAATATGAGTTGTAACAGGGAAGTAATTGGCTTCTTAACATAACACCACAAAAAATGCTTAGGCCAGTTAGTTGAGCTGTGTGGTTGTGTCCTTTTATCTTTGACTGATTGAAGCTAATACTTTTGGATTTATATTAAAGGAATTACATAGATAATCATAATAATTGATACCTGAAATATAGCAAGAATAAGGTAGAACTTACCAGTGTTGCTGTTTTATACCTCACACCCTTGCTTTTCATTTTTAATATCAGGAATATACCATGCTTGTTTTTAAATGGCTAACGTAAAGGCCTTTTTCTATAATATAGTGGTAAACCACAGTCTAACTGGAATGTTATATTTAAACTAAATGTGAGTTAATTTATTTGTACTAGTTTAGCATTTTTTGTTTCTTTTGGTATTTTTTTAAGATGTATAACAGCAAAGATCAACACTAGGGGGTTGTGTTTACTGTGAGTTTACTTTCTGAAATAGTGCAGGCTAGCTTTTAGTGTAAAAATTTCAAAAAAATTGTAAGCATCTTTCAGTGTACAGGTTTAATAAAGCATCTATGTACTTGGCTGAGAAAATAGATGTTTTATTAATAAAAGCTTATCTTGTCAAAGCTTATCTGAAAACATCTTTTTTTAAATATTCTTTTGCTATTTACTGGATTGCCCTTTTTTTTTTTAAGGCAAATGTTTTTTAACTTCAATTTTTGTTTATACTATGGCTCCAAATTTAAAATCCATATTTACAGAGACAGAATTCAGTCATTCATTCAATTACTCATTTTGTAGTACTTGAGATTGAACTCTGAGGGCCTTTACACTGAGTTACATCCCTCGGCTGTTTTGGGATTTTTTTCTTTTGAGACAAGTTCTTGCTAAGTTGCCCAGGCTGGGCTCTATGACTTGCAGTCTCATTGTATTTATTTATTTATTAATTTGTATGCACTGTAAAATTTAGTTTTATTATAAATATGATTTTTTCCCATCTTATGAAAAGATAATCTAACACAAATGTATTAATTTAGAGACGAAAAGATATTATTTGGTTGCTTGCTCCAATATTACCCACATTTTTATGTAATAATATACAGAATTAGTACTTACTTAAGCTTCACTATAAAACAGTTATGAAATTAAGTTTTTGACATTGAAATAAAATTGGCATGCATTGCAGTGGGAAGAGTACCCAAAGGGAGAAAGTGAACTGGCAAACTGCTTGGAGATGGTGCTTCTAAAAACTGAAGCCTGTCTTGTAAAAGTTATTCAACTTGAGAACAAAATGTTGTATCGTTAGAAATTGACTGCAGTATTGAAAAGTTGGTAATCCTTTTCTGTTTTTTGGGGACAGGCTCTCACTACATAGTACAGGGTGGGCTGGGTTTACAGCTGTGGCCACTGTACCTGGCAAAGGTGTATTAATTCTTAACACTGTTACAAGATAAAGATGGTTTAGCTAACTAGTGAGTTAGTTATACATGTAGTTCAAAGTACTGTTTTCCTTTGAAGATAAAATTAACTCATCCTTTAGATGAATCCAGATAAACCAAGTTTCTGTAACAAAAAAAAAATGAAAAATTCTAAATATTTGGATGTGGGCACAACTAACTATTTTTCCTATCTCATTTTCTAATCACTTTTTTATGTATCTAGCATCATTTCTAAGGGCTTAGATTTTTGTAGGCTATCTGTAAGATTCAGAATAGAACTTGTGTTTTGGGTTCTGTTTTATTAAAATTCTAATTGGCAGGGCTTATATCATCAAATTACTAGTAAACAGTGTAAATGTGTTTCTCGAAATGAGGTGTATAACTAGAGTAACATGTCCTGATTTGCCAAAGACAGTGTTGGGTCAACTAGTAATTTAATACTAAGTATAAAATTAATAACTATTTTGAAATACCACTGTCTTGGTATATATCTTAACATTGCCTCTTTTTACTCACAGGTCAACCAGTATCAAACTGGAAGTTATTGTATCAAACAACCAAGGTGATTTTTTCAGATGGAGAATTTTTTTTGATGGAAAAAAAAGTAAAACAAAATTTCTTAACAAACCAGTAAGAGAATAACAATAATTAATACATTGCACATTGTTATATTTAAAGTATTCAGAGTATAAAATATGGGCATTAAAATTTTCTCCAATCAATATTAGCACAAACCTTCCCTTTCAATAAACTAGAAGACACTAATAGTATAACTGATTCGCTTTTTTCCTTCTATTCTTTCCTCTCTCTTCCATTCTAATTCCTCTTTCCCTTTGAACAATTTCTTCCCATTTCATAATGTCTGTTGTACACTTTAGACTTTATTCACTCTTTCAGTTTCTCACACCAGGGAGACAATATGATATTTCACATGTGAGTCTTATTTTATTTCACTTACGAGTATGGCCTCAAGTTGCATACATTTACCTATAAAGGCCTACAGTATGTCCATCTTTATGGCTGAGAGGTTACTCCGTTGTATAAAAATACCACATTTTTTTTATCCCTTTCTCATTTGATGGGCATTTGAGTTGTTCCTAAGATTTAGCTACTATAAGTTGAGCCACTATAAACATGAGTGCACATATATTGCTATGGTGTATGGTGTTTTTAATTCTTCTGGAAGGATACCAGAAGGTGAATAGCTAAGTCGAATGAGACCTCTAATCCTAGCTTTTGAGAAATCTCTATTAATTTCCACAGTGTTGCACCAGCTTACACTCTCACCAGCAGTGTCGAGAAGGGCTCCTTTTTCCCTGCAACCCCACCAGCATTTGTTATTGGTTGATTTCTTGATTATAGCTGTTCTTTCTGGAGTGAGATGGAATCTTGGTGGTGGTTTAATTTGCATTTCTCAAATGACCAATGACATTGAACATTTTTTCATATATTTACTATTTGTATTTCTTCATCCAAATAGTGTATATGCATCTTAGATGCCCAATTTTGCATTGAGTCTTTGAATTTGGTCGGGGGGAGAGTTCTGATACTTTTTCTTTATATGTTTTAGATGTCAGTCTTTTGTCTGAGACAACTGGTTAAAATTTTTTTCCACTCTATGGGTTATCTTTACTCCGTAGGTGATTTCTTTTGATGTGCAAAAGCTTTTTAATAAGATGAGATCCCAGTTGTTGATTCTTTGAATTATTTCTCCTGCAGTCTAGGTTTTATTGATAACTCTGCCTACATCTCTGTCTTCAAGATTTTACTTTCTTTTCTAATAGATCTAGTGTTTGTTTTAATACTTAGATCTTTCGTCCATTGTGACTTCAGTGCATGGTGATAGACATAGGTTTGGTTTTCAGTATGTAGAAAGCCAGTTTTTCCAGCACCATTTATTAAAGAGACCATCTTTCTTCCAATGAACATTTTTGGCCCCTTTTTCAAAGATAAGGCGGCTGAGTGTGCTTGGAGTTGTTTCTGCATCTCTTATCAGATACAGAATGTTTTTAAAGCTCTTTATAATACCAGAAACTCTTATGCATTACATTGGGAACATGTGATACTGGCATATGTTATTAGCAAGGTTGATTTTTTTTTAAGCTATTTAAAAATTTTTTAAAAACTCTTATGACTTAAATATCTAGTAAAATGAATTAGATTCTAAAATTTTGAAATATAGTGTTTATATAAATTTTGTATTGTTTGTACCACTTTGGTCCTTTGTACCCTCTTCATCTTCTCACCTATGGGACTTACACAGTGGCCAGTTGGACTGAGAGTACTATGGTTGACTAGGACTTTATGACTAAGGTAAGAAAGGAAAATCAACTGGAAAGTAGACAATCTCTGCTCTAATAGTATTAAACATTTATTAATCTAGTTTTCTTTTTTTTCTTTCTTCTTTTTTTTTTGGTAAATCTAGATTTTTGATATTTTCTGCATGTTTTCTGATCTAAAATTTGTAGTTTTGTTTGGAACAATTTTAGCTGTAGAAGAGTTCATAAACCCCTCACCCAGTTTCAGCTTCTCCTCATACAGTCTTGTGTTACTGTGATGTATTTGCCCAGATTAAGAAGGCAACAGTCATGTGTTTCTGTTACTCCAGGTTTTCTGTGCCTATCCTTCTGTTCAGTAGAGGATACCTCATGCTTTTAGTTGTCCTTACTCCTTCATCTCCTCTGGTCTGAGACAGTTTCTCAGTCTTCACCTAGGTTTTCATCACCTTAACAATTTTAAGCAACTGAGATAGGTGAGATATAGAACGTCCCTCAGTTCGAGTGTGCCTCATGGTTTCCTTCTGGCTTCCCTGTGTTGGCGGGTTTCTAAGAGGAAAGACCACAAAAGTGCCTGGCCTTCTTGTGACATCATCTTGAGTGTGCAATGTTACCACGTGATGTCACTTAGTGATATTACCCTTCATCACTTGGTTAAGGAATCACCTTAACCAAGTGATGGTTTCTCCACTGGGGACATTAAGTAGTTTTTCCTTTATTTTCTGGGAAGTCAGTCCAGTCCTTACTTAAAGGGAGTGGGGGCGAAGTTCCACTTTTTGGAAGGGATAGTATATGTATTGTTCTATAGAGAATGTTTATTTTCTCCCCACTTACTTGTTGATGGGGACTACTTATCTCTATATTACTATTTATTTTTATCTAAATTATTCCAGCTTTGGCTTATGGAGAGCTCTCTTGGATTGACCCCTATATCCCTTTGATAATCCACATCCTTCAGTTTTTTGTTTTGTTTCGGGAATTGCCTTTTAATATTACACAAATATTGGGCTTATCTACAATTTCATTTCCCTACCTGTAGTACGAACCATTTGTCCAATGACTCCTGATTCTTTTCACTAGAGAATCATATCTAAAGCCTAGATTTGGGTAGTGGGCATAAGTTGTTTTGTTCTGTATTTATGTACATAACATTGAACTTCGCTACCATTGGCTGATCCTTAAAGATCATTGGGAGGAAGACTGTCTGCAGCCCACATCTCTTGGGATGAGCTCTTTCAAGTCATTGTCACATTTTCTGAGAATAATACATGTGAAGTTGTTTTGTAAGCTGTAAAGTTAAACAATTTATCACACAAATAAATACAACAAAAGCTGCTAATCTTTAGATAATACAGATAACGGGTGTACTGTAGTCATTTTAAGATTAGATGGTTAAGTGTTTGGTGTGTTCTATAGATGCTAAGTTCTATAAGCAATATCCAGAGGAGGTAATATGTATAGGAGGGGGTGGTTTGTGGGCTGAAGAGGTCAGTCTGTGACTGGATGGAGTCGGCTGGGTTGAGGAGAGGGGCAGGAGCAAATAGAGCAGGCCAGGTGGGGGTGGCTGAGTGAGCAGAAACTCAAGGGAGCACATAAGGTTTCTTTGAGAGAATGTGAGTGGGCCCGTCGGAGCTCAGGCTTATGAATGAGAGCCTTTGAGCCTGGGGTGAGAGTGGAGCACAGCCTTGCGATGGGACCAGATTGTGCAGTGTGTGCCCTGCAGGAAATCACTCAGATGACTCCGGACACTCGGAAGCCTTTGTGGGACTGGGGGCAGGGAGGTGATGTGATTCAAATATTTTAGAAAGATTTGTGTTTATGTACTACTTTGGTAGAGGTCTTTTATACCCTTTGTACCTTGATTATTAGCATGTATATTGTCTAGTTTTTTTCTTTTATTTTTTTGAGGCAAGGTCTTTCTGTGTAGTTCAGTCTGGAGTTTTGCTGTGCTGTAATGCAGTGGTGCTGCTGGGCCCCCAGGAGCTGGGTCAGAGGATTTTTTTTTTTTTTTTCCCTGCACTAAATAATCTCAAGCTTTGTGGTATTTGTCATCTGTTTCATTATAAAAGTAATACATTTAGAAATATACTTCACTATATATAGGTATTTGGAGGGTGTAGTAAAGTTGAGCTTTGAAACTTCACCAGTATGAAAACTTTTTGGTGAAGTGTCTTTTTCTCACACACGCGCATATACACGTGCATGTGCATGTTTTTAAGGTTTATGCTGACTTACCAATTGTGTGGTCATTGTTTGCATTTCATCTTTGTACTTAGCTATTTAACACAAGTAGAGTCTGTTATAAACTTCGTGTAAGTATAATTTTTTGGCTGCATTATGATCCACTGGTAGATTTGCTATAGTTTTTTTTAACCATTCCGCTTGCACTTTTAGGTTTCTCTAGTGTATGCAGAATATTTTATTTCCACAGTTAGAATTATGTATCAGAGAACTTTAGCGCTTTTGCTGAGAAGCAGATGATGAGATGAAAAGTGCTGCAGTCTGGGAAATACACAGGAGCAGGCTACGCTAGACCAGCGGTATTGGAAGGTGGTTGCATTACCTTCAGTACTAGCCCTGGGTCATGAGTTTGATTGTTTAAGCATGGCATGTTACTTTGAGTTCTAGTGCAGCTTGAACATTTTAATTACATTGGTTTTCCAGGCTCAGTTTCTGTTTTATGAGTTAGCCATTGCTCATTTATGTGTTGTGGTTTTCTTGCTGTACAAATCAGTTACCTACTCAGCATAAATTAGGAAGAACTGAAAATTGCCAGGCAGTGTTAAGTAACTAGCATTGAAAACCCAAACCTGTTTTATACACATAGCAAAATTGTAGTCTCTGGCTGCACTACTTGCTGGAAGTCTTAATAGGTAGCTGAAGCATAAAGCTACAGTTTACATTTAAGGACTGTTTTTCATTCAAGACTAATAAAATTTAATCTTCATTTATTGAAACCTACATGCTTTGCAGAAATAGGCAAGGTAATTTTTATTACATTCAGCATGCTACCATAACAAAACAGCCCATTATATTTTCTAAATTTTTTTCTGATCTGCTTTTTGATAGGTTCTTTTTCATATTCATGCCTATGGTACTAAAATAGACTTTAGTCCTTGTCTTAATGTGCCAGTTTTTTATGACAAGAACAGAGTTCTTCACTTACAGAATGAAAGACTAGGCTAAATAGTGAGTTCAAGACCAGCCTGAACTACAGAGGCTCCATCTCAAAAAATGAATGAAAACAGAATTCAAAGCCAGTTAAAAATACCAGCTAGATTAGAAACACCAAAGTATGGATATGATTCTGCTTCTTACTAGCTGAGTTTCCTAGCTGAGGTTACTTCCCATTTCTGAGCTATAGAGTCACCTTTTTAAAATGTAAAAAGTAGTAGCTGCCTTAAAGAGTTGTACCTTGATAAATACATGGAATAATGACCGTAAATCTCTTGTAATTGTTGGTGTGCTGTGATCCCTACCTTTCTTACTATCTTCCTTTCTCTCATCCTTCTGCTGCAGTTGAGTACATAATGTATCCTCAGGAGGACCTTGGCTTCTTGTGCCTTTTGTTAGGACTGAATGATTTTGTCCTACCTAACCCCTGTCTCTTCCTGTGGAAATGCTACTCGTTCTTCAAGACTCAACTGCAGTGCTGATTTTTTTCATGAAGGTCGGCACTTAAAGATAGGTACTGATTAGGGGAGGGGAAGGATATACAATATGAAATAAGATAGCAGACTATTAAAAAGTAGTGTCAAGAAGCTAAATTTAGAAAGGCACCAGGAATGAGTGTGGGATAGCACAGCCTTTGTATTTTCCTTATTGTTTTGTTTGTTTGTTTGTTGTGTGTGTATGTGTGTGTGTGTGAGACAGGGTTTTGCTATGCAGTTCAGGCTGGCCTTGGGCTCACTTTGTAGTTCAAATTCACAATGATCATCCTGTCTCAGCCTCTGGAATGCTGGAATTACAGGCGTGAGCCACTATGCCCGGCTTGTGTGTGGGTTTTTTGAGACAGGTCTTATTATTTGGTTCAGGCTGACCTTGAATTCATTATATAGCCCTGGCTAGCCTTGAAGTTTGTGGCAATCCTCCTACCACCTCAGCCTCCCAAGTGCTGGGATTGCATGCCCCTACTCCCAGCTTGTTTGCCTTGTACTTAGTAAACACTAAAAACGAAACAGTCCATTATGGTGAAATAGGAAAAGGATATGGTTTCATTAAGTTTTCTCTTGGCTTTGATTACTTCTCAGAAGACTAAATTTTGTAGAAAAGTAATAAAAACAGTAGGCTGTCCAATAAATAGACTAGAGATATGTAATTTGTGTCTTAATTTTTAAGAAGAGAATATAAAGATACATATATATAAAACTTGCTCTTGGCCTTCAGGTAAGTTAGGTAAATATTTTTACTGTGAACCACATTTTTTGTCAATTAGATCTTTGACTAATTTCATATCTAGATGTATTTCTAATCTGTTCCTGTATCCACGTCTGTTTTCCCTGCAACAGAGAAATTCTACAACACATTTCCAGCCTTGTCTCCTTCTCTAAAACCATTAGGGCAGTGACGCAAACCTTTTAGAGGTTTCAGTGATAACAGCCACTGCCTTAGGGACTCTTGGTGGCCTGCCAGGTGAACCCATGCTCCTGGGCGTGGCTGACATGCTTTCTCCTCAGCATGGCCCTGTGTGCTTCCATACCTTTCCATGCCTTTCTTGGTCGTGTGCTGCTGCCTGGGTGAACTGTGTACTTGCTGAATGACTCTCACTACCTCTTTCTGGCCCCTGGACAGTCTTTCTCCTACTTACCTGAGACACCCACTTTCCCCATCTCCATTTTTCTTAAGCATTGTCTCTGATGGCTACCAGTCTAATGGGATCATTCCTTCAAGGACTCATACCTCTTGGAGTCATCTTTTGTCTTTTCATCATTATGTGTACATACTGTCTTTCAGGATCCTAGCAACAGAAATGCTCTTTTTTGGGGGGAGGGGGGAGTTTTGACCGATTGGAATTTTATGGGTGAGCATACAACTGTTATCTTTGGATGTACCATTCCTTAGGTTGTAACAAATTGTGATTTGCCCATTCTCTATGCTTTTGTGGATTACTTTTTTATTTTAAAGAGAAAACAAGACAAATAACAAAAAACTCAAAGCAATAACAAAATAGGCTTTTAAAACAAGATGATAGGAATTTAACAATGGTTGTTACATTGCATATTGTTATCTTCAAAAGGGTTTCTTAGATTACCAAATACAGACATACAAAATTGATCAGCCCATATAACTGTTCTTTTCCATGAACTAATAGAATTAGTAATAAAAATCATCTTAGCTATATATAATACATCTGTGTGTGCAAATTTATATCCTTTTCCTTTTCTCTTTTCTCCTTTCCCCTGTTCTAGTTTTATCCCTTTGAGCAGTTTCTTATCCTTTCACAATATGTGTTGTAGATTTTGGATCTTATTTACTCTTTCAGTTTCTTGTACTAGGGAGACAATATGGTATTTATACATGTGGGTCTGATTTATTTCACTTATGAATATGGTCCCAGGTTGCATCCATTTACCTATAAAAGCCTCACATCAGTCTTCTTTATAGCTGAATAGTATTCCCTAATAAAAATACTACAGTTTTTTTTTTTTTAATCCATTCCTTGGTTGATGACCATTTGTATTGTTTCCAAAGTTTGGCTGTTACAAGTTATGCTGCTATAAACACGGAGGGTTACTTCTTTTAAAAATTTTTCAAAAATTAATTTTATATTACTAAAGTAATAAGAGGAATGCTCGTGTAGGCAATGTTATATACATGTAGAATGCTTTATAATTTGCATAATATTTATTTTTGAATGTAAATGTATAAAAAAGCTTGAAGTCAGGTAAGCTTGATAGTCTCAATTTTAGCAAGGCAGTATAATTTATGATCATCCTGGTAGTAAGATTTAAAACTTTGTACTGCAATGTTTAGTAGATTATGCCAACTTTTAAGCTCACATAACTGTCCTATCTACTTGTAAGTGTGCGTGCGTATGCGTATAGGTTACCACTTTAGAGGTTACCCAAATATGAAGTGCACATTAATAAAGGATTACAATTTAGAAAGATTTTAAGCTGAAGCAAATTTTTTACTAAAACCAATAAAAGTTTAAGTAGAATAAATGCAAAACCACTTAAGATTTATGAAACTTGCATTGCACAAGTCCAAAATACAGACAGCAATCTGTCTTGGCGTTGTTTCATGTAAGAGGCAGTGTGCTAGCTTATTGCAAGCTTATTCTCAGCCAAACATGACTTGGCTGCTTTAAAAGATAGGAATGTAACTTTAGGGAGCTCTCATCTTCACCACATAAAAAGTCGTCCTTGGTCATTGCCAGCTAGCCATCTTGTATTGCTGATGTTTAATCCTGGTTGTCTTTATTCTAGTTGTTATTAAGCAGATCATTGCTGGCAGGATTCCATACAATGGCAGGAGAGGTCTAGAATGGTGTGTCTTCTTGTTGCAGGTACAGATGTGAATATCGTGCTGTAGATGGGGACTGCCTCTGTGTCTCAGTATCTAAATTGCTTGCTATGGAATAAGTATCCTTTCTCTGAAGTTCTCAGCAACACAGAAGTCACCTGATCATATCTGGACAGAACCAAGTGGGGCTTTCTAGTATTTGTTGGGAGGTCACCTGGGTAGGTCTGTGGACCCTCTTCACACGTAGTCCACTGCCATCAAGTGGCCCTAGTGCTGAAGCCCACTGAAGAGTGTCCAGTATGCAGCCTGATTCCTCTTACAGTTATAATGAAATATTTATAAAGTGTTTTACTTATGTACATGAACTGTATTGTATATTTGATATGTGGTCCAAGACAATTCCCTTTACTCAAAAGAAGGTAGAAAAAAAGATGGGCTACAGGTTGGATGCGTCCGCAGGCTTGTGAAAGTTTCATTACATCAGAAGAACTCTTAGATTGCTCAATCTGCATTTGTCTTTATCACATCAGAAGGACTCTTACATTGCTCAGTCTTCATTTATCTTTATTTGTAATTTTAAATGGCAATAGTAAGAACACAAGTTGGGATACCTTACTATTCTTGGATTTGAGACATGCTTCTCTGACTATAAATACCTATTTTCCACATTTTAATGCTTTTGAGATGTTAAACACCTGGCAAGTAGTATAGTAATGTAACTGTAGTTTAGGTCAATATTATTTTTCAGGTCCTTGTAATTAAATTATGGCACTCAACAGCATTCTTTTTTTTTTTTGTCACAACTCATAGAGACACAAAAAGAGGACAGCCAAAATGCTTCAAAAAGTGGCAAGAATAACGGGATAAGTGTATGCAAAGTGAACAAAAGTGTTTTGAAGGTTTATTAATGGCATTATGTCTTTCACTATAATTTTTAAAAATTTAAGCATTCACCATATTTTTTGATCACCCCTTGCAGCAAAGGCTCAGTCAGATAAACCTGGGTTCAAATCCATCATCGCCACTGAGAACTTTACCTTAAGTGTTGAACAAGTAGTAAGCTCCTCCCTGGCCCTGTGTATCACTGTCCTTGTCTCTAAGATGAGGACAGCTACCTGCTTTATTTAAAAAATAGTAATGGGCATTTAACACAACAGCCATACATGATAGAAATTTTAAAAGAAAAAAAAAGAGCCCTTGTTAGCCATCTAAAGGCAGCAGGGTAGCAGTCTGGATAAGGTGACTGAAAGTACATAGCTGAGCCAGGTTGTGTGTCTGTGTAGGTGTTAAATGTTCACAATTTTGAAATTACTTATATTTTGAATTAATAACGGTGGGAAATGCCTTTCTTACTTCTTAAATGCCATAGTACAGTGATGGCGAACCTTTTAGAGATGAGTGCCCAATCTGCAACCCTAAATGCAGTATTTATTTGAAAAGTGCCAGCACTGCAATAAATCTGAATCCAGAGGTTTTTGTTTAAAAAAAAAAAACAATCCATACATTAACATCTTTTAAAATAATAATAACATATACCCTAAGTTCACCACCACTGTTGTAGAGCTTTTCTTCAAAGCATCTTGTTTTTTACTAGTCTTGAGAGTAGTTTTTATGTATAAAAGTAATACATGCTTTTCAGCAATACAGACAAATTAACAATTAGTCAAAATGCCTCTTTCCACTCTGACCATAAAACTCATTTTCCTTTGGTTTGGGTTTTGATTGGTTTGTTGACTAGTTGGTTGATTAGGTTTTGGTTTTCAAATTCAAAGCGCTGCCTTAGTATCACTCATTGTTTTCAGTGATTACTTGTATCATCTGAAGAGAAAAATCCCTTTCTTATGGTCCTCTTACGATGCCCTTGAACTACCCTGGCCTGTGTGCTTTTAACACCTTAAAAGCCCCAACTGCAAAGCTCGCCGACACACATAAAGCCAGAGTTTAATTGAGCTGTGTTATGAACAGCTCTAATAATAGAGCCGCTGCTGGCAGGAAAAGCCGCAGCCCACTGGCACTGCAGAAGCTCCGGGTGCAGAGCCCTGAGAGCACAGCTCAGCCCTCCTGCTCCATGGCTAAGAAGCATTTGGTGGCATGACTGCAGAAAATGGGCTCTGCTGCTGCTGTTCTTAAAAGTCTGTGTAAAACAGTAAATCTGCCTGTTGAGGGCATTGTTGTGGCTGCCTTCAGATTACAGGGAAAAGCGAGATTAAAAAGAAAATACCGAGTTTCCAAAAAAAAATTCATGCATCACAACAGTAGGATAAACTTTATGTCAAAATGCAGATATTCGCCTCATAAGCTGAATCTTTAAAATTGTATGTACAGTAAAATAAAACTTGGTGTCAAACATTTTTGCTTAAAGGGTTGAAATTAGTGCTCAGGCAGCAGTGTCTAGAGCTGGTTTTCAACTGTCCCAGTCTGTGTGACCATGTTGAGATACTTCTAGCCTACCGGAAGTAGCCAGCCTGACACCCAGGGGAGGCTGCTCCTCCCGCCATCCCATCCCGTGCTGCTCTGTGGTTGCTCTGTGATTAACCAAGTGAGAAGGTGACAGCTGACAGTGAAGTCACTTGCTTCCATACCCAGCTCCCGGGCTACTGTTTTAACACAAAGATAGAGAAAAGCAAAGTGGAATTCTACTTTGTGATTTGCTGTTTTACCAGATTTATTATTTTATTGAGCTTTTACTAGGCCCTCAAGGATGTGACTTTTTTTTTTTTTTTTTTAAGTTCTGGTCATTTTGAGGGGATGACTGACTTGTTTGGAGTGAAACAAACTAATTTTCTGGCCACAGCAGATATGCTACTTGACTGTTTAGTGTCTGAATTATTGGAGAGTACCCAAACCCTCCTTGATCTTAGTTTCTCTGTAATGAAGACCATACCTTCCTCCCAGGATTGGTGCTAAACGTAGATGACTTCAGAGCACCTGTGGATAGGGCTCACTGGATAATTGCTCAGTGCTTCCTGTGAGGCACAGCAGTAGGCATGGGGGACAGTCTCACTAGCCATGAGCTGAGGCAGAGTGGGAATAAAAACAATAGTTTAAACCTGAGAAGGGGAGGAAATGCCACGCCATACAAGTGGAAAAGTTAGCTTGTGGGTCTCCCTCTCTTTTTCAGGTCTCTGACAAGAGATTTTACTCTCCACAAAAATTAATGAAGCTTTCTAGACACCAGCAGCTACAGAGATTGTCATTAGCACCAAGACAGGTAGTGGTAGTTAGGGAGTGATCACCGAAGGATTTCTGGACCCTGAGTGTATGTTTAGAGTCCAACTGAGCTAATCCCCGAGTGACCACCCATTCTGCTGCCGCCTCAGGGAGGCCTGAGATCTAGGTCCTAAGTGGTAAAGTCAGCCATAGGTGATATTTTTGTTTGTTTTTTAATCTTTTCCAGTTGAAGGCCATCTCTACAAGAGGTATGGGAAACAAGCAGATGGTATTATACATAGTATCAAATAGAAGTTAGTTTTTCCAGTCCATGGTTTAGAGTATGAGTATTTCAAGGTTCTAAACTGGGCCCTGGGAGGCTGGTGCCAAACTAGGTTAGAAGTGTCACAGCAGGGCAAATGCCTGTGAAAGCCGGGAGAGAGAAATGCCACCCGGAAGTCTCACACTGTGGAGGGAGGAAGGTAACAAAGCCTCAGGAGGCAGGTAGTGACCAGTCTGTCCCATCAGATGGGACAGGCCAGCACTGTCCCTGCTGCACTAGGTCTCTGAAGAGCTCGGGACCCGGATCTGCATCCCTTCTGGCTCACTGTTGAGTGTTGATCTCCAGAGTCCCCACCTTCAGGTGTTTCTAGTTGGCTGAGACAGACTGGAGGTACTGTCAGTGTGTCCCAGGTGTTCCCTGCACCCAGCCACAGAGTGAGTGCTCATCAGATAGCTCTCCAGGCCAGACAAGCTGCAGTCTGCAGGAGAATTGTCTTCTAGAAATGGAAAGAACAGAGAAAAGGATGACCTTTTGGAGCCTGAAGGTGTGGGACAAGGAGCCAGGCAAGGCAAGGCTCGGTTGGCCTTGGCCAGGCTTTCAGATCTTACATGCAGTAGAAGAACTGAGAAAGTCCTAAGCACGAGGTAATTGAATGTATATTTGACCAAGGGCACCCATTCTCCTGTGTGAAGAGTTTGAAAGCTGGCAGTGAGGTGAGAGGCAGGAGTGACCTAATGACAGTCATCTAAGTGAAAGGTGGCAGAGGTGGACCTGGCTGCATTGGCTTCTCTGGGTTCAGGCATAGTCAGCTGGGTGGATGGTGCCACCCTGCCTTGCTGTCTTAGTCACTTTGACGTCACTGAGACAGTACCTGAAACCCTTAGCTTAAAGGAAAAGCTTATTTTGCTTCACAGTCTAGAGGTTTCAGTCTGTTTGACTGGCTCCAAGACAGTGAGCTGCTCCTCCCAGACCCCACCCCTGAAAGCTGTCTGCCCCATAATCCAGTCACCTTCCAGAAGCCTTGCCTATGAGCACATGAGACTTTGTGGGAGAGCTAGGTATAAACCAGAACACCTGCAATATTGGGAAAGCTGAGAGCGGGGGAAGGATGTGAGAAAATTGAGAACTGTTTTGACTTCCATATACCTATTAGCCAAGTGGCATGGTCAAAGACCTTGTACTCAAAGCACATGTGTCCAGAGGTGTTTATGATTCTAGAAGAGGCACTGGCTGGAGATAGGAATTGTAGAGTTGGGAATGTGTAGTATGTATTGAAAGCCATGGGACTGGCTGGGGTTGCTTGGAAAGAATTGTAGGTGGAAAAGAGCCTAAGGATCTAGTCCTAAGGCACCCCAACATTCAGAGGTGGAGTAGAGGAACAGGCTCAAAAGCTTAGGAGGGAGGTCCACCTTGGTGGGCAGGGAGATGGATGAGAGAAGTCCTAGCTGCTGGAGGACACACAGTGGTCATCTCCCCAAAGGACAGGGAAGGTAGAAAGCACGTTAGTGGGTCAAAGGAGGAACGGTGTGGGAAAGCAGAAACAGTGTGTGTTGGCCACTTTTCCAGGGTTCTATTGCAAAAAGGAGCTGAGATGGTTTCATCATTGGAGGAGGATACAGTTAAAGTCATATCTTTGTTTTAGGGTAGAAGTTGTAAAAGGAATTGAGACTAGTAGTTTCCATCCTGATTGGCTGGGAGAACAAAAAGGAACCACAGATGCTGCCCGAGCCACTGGAGACCCATGCCCAGGTCAACCAGGACAGCCCGGGTCAGGACAGTCAGGTGACTGGGAGACAGTCACCCGCAGTCAGGATCACACTCGTTATGGTGAGCCCAAAACTCCTGCGGGAATACTAAACACAAAGCCATCCTTAGGACCTCAGTAACAGCCTTGACAGCAGGAGGAAGAGGCCGCTTCTTTTCCTGCCTTGGCCATGGACATCAGTAGTCACAGTAAGGACTAGGTCAGCCTTTGGGTCTCGGGGACATTAGGACTGATGCTGAACTAAGTAACAAGGTCTGTTTCTGTGCTCCAGCAACACTTTCCTGCCCCACAGCTTCCTGGCTGTGAAGAAGAAAGCATCACTGGCAGTAGCACAAAAGGCCAGGAGTCAAAGTTATCATCCATCGTCACCGGTTTGTCAGGGTTCCCAAGCTCCCACAGCTCACCTGGGAGCAAATGGTCCAGGAGAATGCAAGGGCCCAAGCCTGCCCTGCAAAGAAGACTAGACAGAATGTGCTGGCAGAGATTCAGTAACCAAGAAAGGCTTTAAACTGGAAAGGTGGAAAAATGGCTCAAAGGAAGCCATAAACTTGGTATTGATAAGAAAACGTGTGACATGGATGTAGAGCAGTTGGAGACTGCTTTACATGGGCGAATAAGGCGGGCAAAGGCAAGGGAACAAGGTACCCGATCTCCAGGCAGGAGAGCAAATGTGAAGCCCAGAGACATTAGCACCTGGAAAAAATCACGTCTCTAGGCCCCCAAAAGGCCTGGTGTAAGGGGAGAAGGAGAGTGGTATGTGTCCCATAGGTATCTAAGTGCACAGCCAGACACCTTGTAAAGAAGCATGACAGAATATTTGAGTGGAAATAAAAGGTGAGAATCAGAAGCCATTTTTGCCATAGGAGCAGTTTAAAATTTAGAGACGGCCCTCATGATGTCCACTGAGCCGGATCAGCTCCAGCCTCCTCTGGCTGAGGGCCCAGGAGTATGGAGGCCACAGCTGGAACCTTTTTATCAAAGCTGCAGCCTCACAGCACAGCAACCAAGACTTCCTGTGGAAATGAGCCTTTAAAACAGGACAAAAGCCATGTTTGAGTTTCCTAAAGGGTAGCTTTGCAGTGATTCTCTGCTCTGGTGAGATCACCTGCAGGATGTTTTAACCACAGATGCCCGTGCCCACCCCAGACCAGACAAGTGAGGAGCTCTGGAGTAGGGTCAGGTAAGGCAGGTATTTTTGTTTGGTTTTGTTTTAAACTTTACAGGTTTTCCTGTAGTCAGGTCAGGAACCACTTTTTAAAATTTTAGTAAATAAAACTTTTTTAAAAGGCTCTATTGTGTGTAATACCTATTTTCATGTTAACTAACTGTCCATTTCTCCTCTGTCAGATGTAGTATTGTCAAACTTAGGACAAAATGAACACCATCAAAAGAGAACCCTCTAGTAGAGCGATGGTGAAATGTTTAGAGCTCCAGTGGCAAACTGCAACCCAAAACCCACTTATTTATCACCAAGTGCTAATGCTGCAGTTAAACCTGAGTAGGAAGCTTTGGTTTCAAAAAACCCAACTCTATAGTAACATCTTTTGTCTTTAATGTGTTTTTAAACACAACACATGTACCGTAGGTTTGCTGCTGCTATAGTAGTTATGTAAAATATATTTAGTGTCTCTCAGCCCTAACAACTTGCTTTCAGATCACTGAAGAGCTTTGTAGATACAACTAAATGCCTGCACATTCTTAAAGCTTAAATAAACAGTGGCCAAAAGGCAGAAATCAAGGAACTGTCAAAAGTGAAATTCACATACAGTGAAATACACATTCATGCCAATAAGCTTGAGTCTGTTAGCTGGAAACACTGCAGCACACTTAATTCAGAACACGATTTGTGACAGTCAAACTTGGCAGTGTATATTTGAAAGGCTGAGGCAGGAGGATCACAAGTTTGAGATAATTTGTGAGACTTTACAAAGAAATCAGTAAGAAAGAGTACAGACTATTCCTATTTGGGAACATGAGAGGTGAGCTGTAGAGATTATCCCTCATCTGACAACAAGCACTCAAAATATCTTCACGTATGACGGAGAAATATAGACCAAGGTATTACTCAGTTAAGCAGTTTGAGTGAATGCACTGCTTGAACAACTGTAGCCAAACCTCACTGACAATGGAATGGTGTTGGACCTAGAGGAAGAGGGATCTGTAATTCTTCGATCTTTTCAAAGCTCTAGTTGTGAACCTCTTTATTTCTAGAAGTGCATTTTAATGTGAAGGATCCTGTCCCTGGTGATGTTGCGCCCCAGCCCAGGGATGAGTGTATGGAGAGCCCGTGACCAGCCCAACACAACAGCTTCTCCATCCTTTCCCAAGCCTCACCCTCTGCTAGAATGGGGAAGAATATCATGCAGACCTAGCCCTGGCATCTGGTGTTTCTCGTCCACCCTCAGTTGTTTTCCGGCTTTAACTTTGGTGACTCACTCCACAGTTCTGATCCAGACAGTGGGGAACCATTTTATTTTAGCAAGAACACTGACCTGATTTTTTTCCCTGTAGATGTCCAAAGCCCCATCCAGCACCCTGCAGTGAGCATCCCATTCTGCCTCCGTTGGCTTTGCTGGCCAAGTTCATAACCTTAGAAGTGACTGGTAAAGCGCTAAGTGCGTTCTGCAGATGCGTTCTTGGAGATGTTTTCTTCCCAAAGAATTCCGTATGAAAATCCCATTTTTCTCCCCGGTAACCCAATTTTCCAATCACATGAATTTTCTGAAATACTTCTGAAGAGAACCAGATTTATTCAAGAGCTCCTGGGTCTTTGAAACCATCTTTACTGCAGATATAGACTAAGTTAAATTTATTCTCTGAATGTAAATCATCAGAGTTACGAGGTAAACTAGTGGAAAAGGTTCAAGGAACAGCAACCTAAAGTACCATCACAAGGTCCACAGCCCAGTCCAGGAGGGCTGCCCACGGCCTAGGGGCCAGACCTGTCTTCCTGTCTCGCTGTCCCTTCCTCGTCTGCAGAGTCCAGATACCCTGCAGCAGTCACGTGGCAGGCCAGACTGGTGAGCAGAAGGGGTGTCCCCTCCCAAAGGCTGCACCTTCCATGTGCGCACACGCGTGTGCGGGCGTGTGTGTGTGCATGCTATGAGTAAATCTGGGAAATGATTTGAGTTTGGGGCAACCAGCAAAAACAGATTCTCCTGAGACAGAAGAAAGACACAGGTATTAACAATGAATTGTCTTTCCAGCAAGTTCCAGAAAATGCAAAACTCCAGAAGAAGCAGTGAGTTGTCCAGGAAGGGATATCATTATCTCATCCAAAGAATGACACCAAGCTTCTAGCAGCAGAGCCACCTCAGCAAGGCTGGCACTCTGGCTGGATTTCCTGTAGTTTAGGGCGGCGATCACGCTGCGGAGAACCTCCTTTCGGTGGTCTGGAGCAGGTTCCTGACCCGCCTTCTCCAAGGCCCCTGGGCTTCCTCCGAGAATCACAGGCCCCACAAAGCTGCTGAAGAGCAGGCCAGGAAGTGCAGGGCTGATTTAAAGCAGGAGCCTGTTTTTCACATGAGCCTCTTCAGTAAGCTCCATGCTGCTTGCTTGTCATCGCATGCCTCACTTGTCACCAAGGCGATTCCAATCCCTGGGCATTCTTCATGTGTCTCTAGATTTAGCACATTCTGTCTGTTGAGCTCCTCCCTTTTATTCCTCCTGCTGCTTAAAACAATTTTCTGGAGCATTCGAACAAACCCACATACATTCTCCTTCAGTTCTTTTTTAAACAAAAAATGCTGTTGTCTGTTAAAAAAAAAAAAAAAAAAATGAATTCCATCCTCGGGGCCACATGGTGGATCTCTAGTCAAGCATTCTCTTTCCACCTGTGTGGAACTTTAATTAGCTCAAGGGGGAGGTCTGTGCCAAGAAATGGGGCACCACGTTGCAGCCTCCATCTTCAGAACAGATTTCTTCCCTTAACACTGTTTCCAACTGAGTCCTGCCTGCGGTGTGGATACAGAAAGCATGTGCTCTAGACCCCAGCCACTAGCCCTCGCCAGCTCAGGAGCTGTGGCTATGAGTCTCCTGAGAGGAGAGCAAAACTCCAGGTTCCATTTGCAGTGTGTTACAAAGGGTTTCACAAGCAGTTGTCATGGGTCAGCCACACACTCGCCCTGCTCAGAAGGAAATAATGTCGCCCCCATTTTGGCGATGAAAAATTGAGGCTCATATCTTAAGTGACAGAGAATGAACTAAAACAGGGCCCAATCTGTCTCTGCATAGCTAATGTAAGATGTCCAAGAGCGGCTCTATGGTTAGAAGAGAATGAGCATCTATTTTTAACAGTGCGCTACATGTTCTGTTCTTCTTTCCAGAGACCAAGATTGTCTTAAACTTTGGTTTGACAGAATCATTTCCCGTGATCCTCCGAGTCAGGCTTTGCTGTTCTCTTCTGATCCTGGGTCTTGCTTTGCTCTGGGGTCGTGGATGTCCCTTTGTCATTTCCGTCTCGGATATTGTAGTTCTCTGCCTGAAGACTTCTGCTGTGAAGCTGCTGCAGTGAGGAGAGCATTGCTCATATACACTATTTAAGAATTAGAGTTAAAGGCACTATCTATAAATATTGCCTGACTAGAAGCCTTCTGAATATTTCATTTCTACTGGAAATACTGGTTGTTTTAAGCAACATTGTTCATTATAGAATATCCTATAAGGGGGAAAAAAAGAACCCCATTTGGTAACATGAATAATTTTTTAATAACAACTAGCCCATTTTCACAAAAAGTGCTATAACCAGCTTATAAGACTGAAAGGAGATGTATTTTATATTAAAAATAGCTAAGAGCACAGTCATTGTGGTGGTTTGGAACAAGAGTCAGTTTTAAGTGTTTTAATGTGAACTGGCGTGTATCTACATGAGCTTTTTAAGAGAAAAATTACAAGTTTTATAAAACCTAAGAAACTTTAAAAGTGTGTCATTTACGATGTAAAATTAACGCCGTTGAAAGGCAGCGTTTGACTCAGAGCTCCCACATTCGGCTTCAGCTCTCTTCAGCTCAGATGGTTTTCTTTAAAAATTAGTGATACCAGCTATGTGGGCCCGGCCGCTACTCCTGCCCACAGAGCAGGGCACTTCTGTGCACACAGCAGCTGGGTCCCCGACCACACCACCAGGAAGTGCAGCAGAAGCCAGCCGGCTCTCCACACCCCACGGCCAGTCGGGGCAGGAGCAAAACCTCAAACAAGGCTCCTAGAATTCCTCTCTCTATTTTATGCACATGAGCCACATATTTTTGAGTCAGTGAATTTTAAACCTTGGTGGACTCTCCAAGGTCTTTCCGTTTGACCTCTTCGTTTTGTACATGTGGTAGTAGAGGCACAGAGAGGGTCAGCAGCTCATGCAAGGTCACCAGCTGATAATGGTACATTGAGGGTCAAACCCAGACCCATGTGACTGCAAGTTCCAAGTTCCCCCCACTACCTCGCTTCCCAGGGAGAAGGTGACCTGCCCCAGAGCACCAGCGCAGTGCTGTGCAGTGCCTCTGTTTCTGTGTATGGGCACTGGCCACTGTCCTGAAAGGGCTCTCCAGATATGTGCCTCCAGCTCTCTACCTACCCAGGTCTCTTCAGCTGCACTCTTTACAATCAATCTTGGCTTCTCTGCACACTCATTTTCAGTGTTATTAAAGTGAGACCCCAGATGGCTGTCTTTCAGCCTGATCCTTGTTCCTGGGTTCCCAGTGCCCTGCACCCCACTGCCTGCCTTCCTGTGCCCAACCCTACAGCACAGCAGTCTCCACCTCTCTGGCCCTCCACCAAGAGAATCCTCATGGACCCTGTGTCCCGCAGCTCAATGGAGTTCTCCCCTGGACAGCAGAAATGGCCTCTTCACTGGTTTCTTTCATCTGAGTCTCTCCAGAGGCGCTTACCTGAGCTCCGGCAGTCTCAGAAAGCCTAACTCTAGTCAGTTTGCCACCCTCGGGCCAAGATGCACTATCCGCTTGTTACATGAACGTGGTGAACAAGAACATCAGTGCCTAAAACGGTGCCATCTCCTGGGCCCATTGAGGACTTTCTCCTGACTGGCACCAAACTCTTCCTCCTGACTCCTCATCACACCTTGCCTTTCCTGAGGAACCTGCGCCCCACCTTTTGGTCACACTTAAGCCACACTTTCCTGTCTGTTTGCTCATGCAGCACCAGTGCTCTGTACCATAGGAGGAGCACTTGCCTTGTCTTTGTAAGCTGTTGGCCACCTCTTCTTCATCTGCACACAGTGGGCTCCAACAATTAGTGTGGATAAATGTATTCAGCCCAGAATCGCACTAGGAGTTTCTGGCCATCACAATTTATTCTTGATGCACACTAGGATTCCTGTCAAGCAAAATCGTTTAAGCTAGTTCTCTCCCAGTCTTTTTCTTTGCCCTTCTGAGCTGATATTCAGAGCTCTTCAAGTTTAATTTTCACTATTATTCTTGTCTTCACAGATCTTTTTGATTCCTGAGTCTCTTATCTAGTTTATTAGCTTCACATCATAGGATCCACAAATGAGATGTATATGATGATCATTTTTCTTTGAAGTTGTTGATGCAAATATTGTATCAGGAGGAAAACCAGTAGCTTGGCTACCTTGGCACCTCATACTGTAACTTGATAATGATTCCTTACCTAGCAGTCTGTGGATCAAGTTCTTTAACAATCCATGGTGCTTAAGCTTAACTGTGTCAACTTGACTGGCTTAGAAACACTTAGGGCAGCGTTGGTGGGGAGCATGCATGCGTGCCACAGTGGGCTGTCTGTATCATTGAAAGCTCTTAAAAGTCCGCCGTCACTGATCTAGGGGGTAGTGCAGCACACTTCAGGGTCTGCGTGAGTAGGTCTTGGAGGTGTGATGTGGGTACCGTATCTGCTCCCTGGCCCCTTCCTTGGTAGTGCTGTCTCCTGCTTCACTCACCCACCACCATGAACTGAGCAGCTGTGGTCCACCAGGCTTTTCCACCATGATGTTCCCACTTTGGAGCCAGTTCACCGTAGACTGAACCCCCAAAACCAAGACCCATATTACAGTTCTTTTTTTTGTTTGTTTAAAGAATTCTCTAAACTGTGGGTGTTGGCTATCACGGCTAAGCTACAGGAAACCTGATTAATTCACTACCCATTATTGGCCCCTCATCATGTATACAGACAACAAAGAATTACCTATTCATTCAGCTCGTTTATTGAGAACCAACCATGAACAGGACAGTTACTAGGCACTGTAAGTAGCAACCAAGGTTTGGCTCCTTTCCCTCTTTGAGCTGTAAGAAGCAAACCACATAAGCCCAGCCAAGTGCAGCAGCACAGACGGGGAGGCAGATCATGTGTTAGGTCAGCTCTTCGAGGACTCCTTGGGTGGACCTATGTAGAATGATGGGGCTTTTCACATATGGAGATGAGATACAGGCCAAACTGTTATGGCAAACTGTAGCAGTTTTTTATCTCCACAGTCAAGATCCAAGTTTGGTAGCTTTCACACTGTAAAATGAAGTCATTTTAAGGGCATAACCAGGAAACTGTCATGGCTTCCGTCCTTGTCACTCGGCCTAACCTGAGTCATATGCCACACCCAGCAGAGAGAGCATGTAGTTCTTACCTGCATAGCTGCACACCCAGCTGAAACTGTCATATTAAAGCAGAAACAGACAACCGGCAGCCAGCCACAAGGAAAGAGACAGAAGAGTTCCATGCGAGGAGAGCGGTGCAGGAGAGAGATCTGATCGGTCATCACCCCTCAGCAAGTGGGTGTTACCAGGAACAGAGGTTTGGATCTACTAGAAAAAAGTAGAACGCTTAAAGAAGGACTGGGCTGCCTTGGGTCAGGCTTCTCTGCTTCTGAAAATAAGCAGGAGACATGCTCAGAAGGATTTGCGCTTTGAGGAGGATGGTGAAGGGTCCGGGTCGGTCTTGGTGGGGAAGAAAGCAGCTCTGAGAGGAAGGAGCCGGAGACCTAGCTGCACCCCCTAGGAAGGTGGGGTCCAGGTGTGGGGAGCACTGGCCTCAGGCCAGAGTGGCCCTGCAGCTCTGCAGGGAGCCCTATGGTCACATGAGGAGTGGGCAGGGGGCACAGCTGCATCTTGCAGAGCCTGGTGCTTCTCCCCTGGAACCTCCGGCAACTTTAGGTCGGGCTTGGGAGAAGGCGTTTTGCTCACCACGGAAGTGTTTATCCTCCCTCTGCCCTGATTTTCATTTCTGTTCAAATTCAATAAAAGGATGAATGAATTTTAAAGTAGTGGGACTCTTTTGCCCCCAATCCTGGTTCACCAAAGATATTTAATCTGTTTTTAAAATGCCGTGTTCCCTGGATTTATGTGCTCTGATGGGAAGTGCTTTGTGTAACAATAAAAACGCCTTTCCTTTGGGGGATGCTGTTGTTGCTTTGTGTTTGGTCCAAGAATGAGATTTCACATCTGTTAAATAGCAGTGTTTCCCCCACTAAGCAAATTCCAAACCAAGATGGTCAAACCTTGCTGCTCCCAGCAGCCACCAAGGCCGTGTTTGCAGAACGTGCCATGCGTGGGCGAGCAGTCTTGTCCGGTACCACTGTGGAGACCACACCTGAGCAGAGGGGCCTGGCGATGACCCTCTCGCCCGTATGCTTGGGAGGCAGGAGCACCTGAGTGTTAGCAAAGCCATAGGCGCCTCCTGGTAACCAGGACCGCCAGGTTGTGCAGGGCCCTGTGTCTGGACAGGGCAAGTTCCCTCTTTCCTCCCATTCTGCAGATGAGGAGCTGAGCTCAGAGAGGCTCAGTGGCTCGTGCATGCTGGCCCGGGATTTGAACCATGGGCCTCCAGAGCCCAGCTCTCAGTCACAGCACTGTACCCCTCAGCCAGTGTCATGCTGCATGAAAACCTGCTCACTGCCTCTCAGGGCTTGAAAGCCAAGAAAGAATATCACCAGGAGGACTCTTAGACCAGGAGCAGGCAGGAGCCGGCAGACAGGCAGGGGATGCCACAGACTCTGTGGTAGGGGGAAGACAAGGGCCATTTCCAGATCTTGGTGGCATCCGCGTGGTGTGAGGTGCAGAACACAAACTGGAGCCAGGCTCAACTCCATTAGGGCAGTGGAGGTTCCCTGCCTCAACTTCCCTAATGCACATAGTAATAGCCTCTGTCTCCAGGTACTGTGCCGTTAGTTCTCCTAGCTACTCTCTGTCTTTTCATACGTTGGTGCACTCTTGCTTTCCACCTGTGCACCTGACCTCCCAGAATGAACACACTTCTTCCCAGGCTCCCTTGCAGCTATGTGCAGCCATATAATGAAACGTGAGCAGGTACTGTATGGCACCTGCTGGGGAAGGGCAGCTGTTGCTTTTTTCATTCTTTGTCCATTCTTCTGATCTATGGTTGGAATGTGGATGTGACATCTGGCACTCTGCTGCCTTTTTGGACTATGAGGATGAGAAAAGTGGACAAACACCATAAAGATGACAGACCGTGAGCTGGAAGGAGCTTGTGTCCCTGTAAGCTTCATGACCAAAGCCACCATACCAGCCCCCAGCCACCTACTTCTGTCCTTTACTTGAGAAAGAAATGTCATTTTAAATCACTGTTATTTGGGGCATTTGTTATTTGTGGTTGGAACTAATTTCAACTTGTACAATCCACTGATTCTTAAAGCACCGTCTAGCGCAGAGTGGGCAACTCCTTAAGTGTCAGTGAGTGTTACTATTTTTTGTCAATTAATGGATAAATGGAAGTCAAATTATAAACAGGCTCGAAAGTCAAAGAGAGGTCTGAGCTTGCTGGGAGGCACTGCTGCAGTCTGATTCAAGAGCAGCGCAACCAAAACGACCCATAGTCACAGGACTGGCCCATAAGGACCCGAGTCAGCAGCTCCAAATGCAGGGAGAGAATTTGCGGGTGTCTGGTTCTCGGGGCCTTTGCTGAACTGTGTCTACGACTCAGCCTGACCCTGCCTGCTGCTCAGGCTCTGGAAACGCATGGCTCTTGGCTGGAAGCAGAGGCTTCCACTGCACCAGGACCCAGTAAGGCAGTCAAGACTGGAAGGACTTGTGGGGAGCAGGGGAGAGTGGGTAGGCCAGGAGCCAAGCCGGAGCCAGCTCTACAGGGTGCAAAGCGGTCCTGGGAGCCCCGGAGCAGAGACCCGGGCCTGCCGTGGGCACAGAGGAAATGCAGCAGGAAGGTGACTGCAGCCTCGCACCTGAGCCATGACTGCAGTCAGGTGTCTGCCCCAGCATGCCCCGCAGGCCCACCGAGGCAGCGCACACCCACCCATGGCTGTAGCCGAGGCTCTGTTGGGCTGGGCCCAGGCAGGCTCCTCTGTGGGCTCAAGGAGTGTTTAGGTCTTGCCTCTGCCAGTGGCCATACAGGTGGTCTGATTTGTGGCAGAAGTCCAAGAGCTGGACCATGCCACAGAGCATGCTGAAAGCCCCTCACTTCACTTCCACGGAGACCCCTGTTAGCCACAGCAGGGGGCACAGAGTATTCACCAACTCTTACCAGGAGGCTTTGCAAGGTCAGGCCATGGGAGAAGAGGGCAGAGCTAGCCCAGGCTGTGGAGGCTTGGTGCATGAGGTCTTCGGGTGCACATCACCCCTCTAGGTCACGGCTCCACTGTCTTTAGGGTGTTTGTCCACTCCACAGTCCTCAGGAACCAAAACAGCAGCAGAATGCCAGATATCACATGCACATTCCAGGAGGGAATAAGGCACAATAATCCAATTGAGTACAGCAACTAAAGAGTAATAGCCTAAACCTGGAAATGTGGAACGGCGTAGAATATTAGGTTCCTCAAACACCTGTACCTGTGATATGAGGGACATCTGGATTTTAGATCTAATTTTGCCTTTGCTCTTTACAAGTATACCCAACCTTTCCTTGTAGCTGTTTTCTACCATCAGTGTTAAAACTGGATCACCAAATTTATTCTTCTGGGCTTGGAAATTTGTCACCCTTCCCATCAGAGTTATTCTAAGACCCTACTGTCCCCCGGGGTGGACATGAGGCAATCCTCCTGCCTCAGCCTCCTGAGTGCTGGGATTAGAGGTGTGCCCGGGCCTGCCCAGTGGAAAGGGGCCCAGGAGCAGCTCTAGTCCTTGGGACACTACCCCTAAAGACCTGCATTATGTTTGGTTTCACCTTCAGGGGAATGGGGAGACTTTCAGTGGCACATAGGGGAGTAAGGGAGTGTTTCCTTTGCTTGGCTGCTGATGCTCTGGGAGACTCCGCCAGGATCACCCCCACACACACACCAGCTTCTCCTCAGCACCTGGCCCTTAGTCCCGCTGTGGCATGGTGAAGGGACGCTGAGCTTGGGATATGGTTCCGTCCCCCTCCCAATCCTGGGGCCGTGGCTCTTTTGAGTCAGCTCAGTCGCGGCCTGGAGAAGCCTCTGCTGCCCTCCTGCATCCTGGGCTGTTCCCTTCTGCCCTCATCATGCCCTCCAGTGCCCAAGGTCAGCTGGGCCCCGCAGCCACTGCACAGGCCTCCCGGTCCTCTTCCTCACCGGCCCTGGCCATGCTCTGCCACCCCCTCTCCCCATCATGAGTCCTGCTTCCTTTCAGATGTGACTTGCATGTGGCAGCTCCAGCCCATACTTCACTTGGTTTCCCCTCCAATTCACCTGCAGCTGTGGGTCCCACACACTGACCCCGGGCCAGCTGGAGCTCAGGAGTGACTCGTGGGTTCCCAGGATCGACTCTGACCACTTCCCCTGCCCTTAGCAGGGGAGCCTGAGGGCCCAGGCAAGAGCCACTGCCCGACCACGCTGAAACCCGCTTCTGCTTCTTTGGTCTCTGCACTGGTGACCCCTCTGTCCACCCGTCTGCCCTTGCCTGTCTTTCTGTGTCTCTCTCCAAAGACCATCAGTGGAGGTTTTTTTTATCACTCCAGGTAGTTCTCCAAGCAATCCTCTCCTTTCTGTCCCTGGGACCTTCGACCCTATTCTGGGGCAGCAGCTGCTTCTGGTCTCCTCTGTCTACCATGAGTCCTCACCTGATCACCGAGATGCCTGATCTAACCTGGCCATGCTCTGTGCTGCAGGGTGAGCCGTGGGACCTGCAGTCCAGGTTCCTTGATGGAAAAGCTGAGTTTGGAGCAGGCTCCCCACCCTGTTCTTTGCTAGGAGTCCCCCTTCCGTCCCCAACCTGCTCCCAACTCCCGAGACCTCACATCTGCAGGCCTCCTTCCCTTCCCTCAGGACCTTCCTGACAGCTCACACTGGGCTGCAGAGGTCTCCGAAACACCCACAATGCCTGAACACTTCCCTAAACCACCTTCATTAGGTATGTTTCTGTGCCCACAACCTCTATAAATTCTATAAACAGGGACAGGGCACAGTTTATGGTCGGTGCTCAGTAAATGCTCTCCAGGGGATAAATTTAGGTTTCAGCCCCTTTGTTGTAAAAGGGGACAGTCACCTCCCCCATATGGCGAAATGAAATGAGAGACACAGATAAAGCGCCTGTTTGTGGCTGGCACATGGGAAGGACCCAGTGGAAGGCACTTCCCTCTCAGCATTCATCCTCTTGGGCCGATTTCAATTAAAAGGAAAATACTTCTCAGTACCGTTTGTTTAACTGCATACCTCCTAATGCAGCGTAGATTCTGAGAGACCAGTGCCAGGTCCACATGAAGCTCATCTTTTGAACATGGTTGAATATGGCTTCATACATATATATATTTGATCATTAACTTGCACCTTCCATGAACTTTTTTCTTTTTCCTAACATGTATCTCTATGCATAGACATGGCTATGTAGACACAGGTGCATAGATGTAGGTTTATTTAACCGGCATTGCTTCCCCAACAGCCCAGCCAAAGCTGGCAAGGAAAGGGCTCAGGGTGCCTGACCACCACCTTGCCGAACCATTCGCTGCCGCCTGGGCAGGGACCATGCCCTCTCTGCCTGTGCTGGGTGCAGAGCACTGCTGTGTGCACACTGGCCCGTGTGGTTCTCACAACAGCCCTGGAAGGCAGGTCCTGTGTCAGGCTCAAGCTGGGGAACCACAGAGCAGGGAAAGGGCCGCCTTGAGGAAGAGTGTGGTGCCCCAGGGCTGGCAGGGACAGCTGATCTCTGCCACCCAGGAAGGAGCCGGCACAGTGGTCCCCTAGCCTCCCTGTGACCTGCAGGGCCTCCCCACCGGGCAGATGGCCCAGAGACACGCCAGGTGCAGACAGGTGAGCCTCCAGGCTGCTAGAAGAGTAGGAGGGCAGGGCAGTCCTGGCCAGCAGCCCTGACCGGCTCCGCAGGCCCTGAGCCCTGGCCTCTGCCACGGTCACATCACTGTCCCCAGCTTCACGGGCTCACTAGCTGAACCTTCTGTGCTCACCCTGAAACCAGGACAGACTGCAGCACCCTGGGGTGCGCTGGAAACACTTGCGCAGCCTGGCTCACCAGGCTTTCATACCTACTCGCCAGCTCGCTGAATCTTTTAAGGCCGGATGCTTCTACTACTAAGAAGTCCAATGATACCTTGGAGTGATTTATAGTTTTGAAGTACTTTCTTGTTTGATTTATATTTTAAAGTACTTTTTCCTATTGTCAAATAAGATGCCATAAGAAAAGCCCAGTGAAAAACACTTCATAAATATTACTCTGCTTTTTTTTTTTTTATGAGGCAGTCTTGCCCTGTGTTCAGGCTGGCCTTGAACTCCCTTTGTAGTTCAGGCTGGCCTTGAACTCATGAAGGTCCTTTTGGATGCTGAGACTACAAGCCTGAGCTACCATGTTCCGAGCCACCGCCTGTTTTAAAGATGAAGACCACAGTCAAGGCTTCTCACCAGGAGGCCACAGCTGAAGGCAGGCGCTGCTGGGAGGTGACCCCTGGTAATACACAGACGTCCCTCTCACAGCCGCAGGCTGCTGCGTGCTGGGCCCCTTAAGAGTGTGTGTTTCACAGAATTATAACCACGCCCTTCGCTGGCCGCTGGACTATCCAAGCTGCATCCCCCAGCTAGGTCTGCCTCCAACCCTCCGGCTCGCTCGCGCTCCTGCTCTTCCGCCCCAGCCCACTTCTCCCGCTGGCTCCCCCGCCAGGTGGGAGGCAGCCAGTTAACCCCGGCTTTGGGCAGCGCTTTCCCTTTCCCACGATCAGGGAGGCGAACCCAGCGCCCCGAGTGCTGAGCGGCTGCAGGAGGGCCTCCGAGGAGAAGCCGGTCTCAGCGAGCAAGCACAGGACGTCTCCTTTGGAGAGAGCTATTTTTGTCTTTCATCTTGAGGGACGCTGTTCAAAAATAGGGGAGAAAAGTATCAGGAACAGAGCTGAAAAACAGCCAATGGCTCCTTTTGCAGAGAGCAAGTCACTGGCTCCCCCAACCCGGCCACTGTCACCCGTCGCCCCTGGGGCCCGGGCACAGGCTGGAGCCAGCCAGCCCTGGCAGCGCACCGTGCTGGCGCTGCGATCCTTCCGTGGGATTTCTCAGCACACTTAGCCAAGCAGAGTTCGTTGCCATGGTTACCAGCAAACCACGTGACAGCCGAGCTCCTTGGAAGTGCAGGAGAACAGACTGCCAGGAGGTAGAAGATGCCCCTCGGCTCCCTCCCCCTCACCGGAGTCCTCCCCGGGTACCCCGCCCGCCCGGGGTTGAGGGCCGCGTGGCCCTTTCCCAGTGGGATCCTCACCGCCCGCCCCAAGCCGTTTCCTGACTTCGGAACCCCCGTCCCCAGCCCTGCACGCCCCGCCCCTGCGCCACACGCAGATCACACAGATCACGGGTGTAGGCGCTGGGATTAAACCGCGGAGAGGAGCGCGAGGCCGGATCAGCCCTGCTCCAAATTCGGACCGCGCTGCCTCCCGGGAGGGGGGAGAGGGGAGAGGGACACGCAGGTCCTGCGACACCAGCCAGGGCTGCGCGGCCCAGCGAGGTGGGGCGCCCGCCTCGCCCCCGCCCTTCCCTGCGACCCGCTGGGCAACGCAGGGTCACGTGCCAGGCGCCAGCGGGGACACCTCTGCCGCTGCTTCTAGTTGTAGCAGATCTTCTCTCCATGGCAAAAGCAGGGTCTGGGTGAGAGCTGATCCAGGAGTCAGCCAAAAGCAGGCCTGGCAAGGTGCGGGTGGTCCTGCCCCAAGAAAGGCAGAGGGTCCCGGGGTAGAAGAGGTGGACAGCTTCCTCGGTAGAACCAACCCTGTGGCCCAGAGCAAGGGTCAGAGACATCAAAGCCTCTAAAATAGGGGGACGGGCCAGGCGTAGTGGTGCACACCTGTGATCCCAGCTACTCAGGAGGCTGAGGCAGAAAGATCGCAAGTCCAAGGCCAGCCTTGGCAACTTAGCAAGATCCTGTCTCAAAATAAAATATAAATGGGCTGAGAATGTAGTTCAGTGGGGGAGCAACCCTGAGTTCAATTCCTCAGTAAAAATACAAAATAAAATAAAGGAACGAAGTAGAGGAGATACACTCCAGACCCTAAGGGTAAATGAGATCCTGTCCACTGAAGTTCAAAAAATATTAAAATATCTATAAAGACAAGCTTATAGTTATTTTATCTCCTGGTATGTATTTTGCTACATGTATTTTATATATACATGACTATATACAGTAGGTCTACATGCGGCTGAGATGAGGATAATTTACAAAGCAGTGCTTACACAAAAGCAAAGTTTGCTCTTCTCTTATATCCCTGCAGGTGAGGGCTGGCCACCCAGGCTGAGGGACAGTCCTCTCCGTGGCTCCAGTATCCCCAGTCCTCCTCCTATGGTGTCCACATCAGAACCAAGGCCAGTGCTCACGGTCCTACCCATATTCCAGGCAGGGGACGGAGAGAAGGCCAGAAGAGCACACCTTCCTTGGTGGGCACTTCCTGGACGGGGTGCTCCACACTTCCAACACCACAGCCACCAGGATTGCGTCATGTGGCCACCTGTCACTGAAGAGACCCTGGGATGTCTGTCCTGGCATGCCACAGGTCCCTTGGGAATGCTATACTGCAGAAGTTAGGAAGGGAGGGACCAAGTTTTAACTGCAGTAATAGTAAAATAGCACATGTGTGTACTCCAAGGACATAAATATACTGTTGGTAGCATTGTCCATGTTGGGTTTTGGGGGTGGAGTTTGAAGTTCACTGCTGTGGACTATACATACTACAAGTGTAAAGAATTGATTTGAGGGAAGAGTAGAGCATTTTCTGTGGTTTAAGGAATAAGTTTCCTTCAAGGCCTATACCTTAATGAATTGGTTCCTAGCCCATGGTGCTATCAGGAGCAGGCGGAAGAGGAGAACCCCTTAGGAGGTTGTTATTGTTTATGTCTAGAGGTCCTTCCAAAGTCTCATGCAATCATGAGGGGTGGGCCTTTCCAAGGTGGCTGAATCTAGCGTTTCTGATTGGTTCATAGTCTAGTGCTGGGATTGGCAGTGTGAGGGTTATGCCTGCCATAGGGCGGGTAGCCCGCATACAATATGAGGGAGGAAATGAGGCTTGCTCCTCCCTCTTACCCTTTTGTTCCTTTTTGCTCTTGTTGTTTTTGCTATCTTCCACAGTTTCCCCTCAGCTGCACCATCCTACCTTGGAGACAGCTGAGTATGGACTGAGACCTTCACAAACTGTAAGCTAAATAAATCATTTTCTCTTTAACTTTGGGTGTTGGGTATTTTGTCCTAGCAACAAGTGAAAAGTAAGACAGAGGTAGAGTCCATTGGAGGGAAGTTGGGTGGTTGGGATCCCAGCACCCCCTAATGGTAACATTGGGACAACAACACCCGGTGTGCTGCCCAAACTCTCCTGCAGCCTTTGGGGAGAGTATGTCTGAGAATGCAGAGAAGACTGGCATACAGAGCATGACGTTGTGCCTGCTCCCACGTTGCATACATGGTACACATGTGGCACCTGCACAGAGGTATTGTTACAAGGAGCCTTCTTAGACTCTCTGGAAGAGGTCAGCTCCCCCAATCGGCAGAGTGAGGATGTCAAGCCTGGGCCTGGGCTTCCTGGAACAGGACACAGTTCCTGGCCACATGTCTGCATGAGGGAGAAGTCCATTCCCATCTTGTCTATCTGGTCCCTGTCTACGTACAGTTGTTTTTAGCAGCGTGCCTAAATCCCAACAAGTACATATGTTAGTAATTTTAATTACCCAGTGCCACGTAGACAGAGCAGAGTAGTAAGGTTTTGGGTGGGGCACACTGGGCAAGCACTTCCCATGGCTCCACCCCAGCCCAGGAGCAAGGATTTGAACTCACTCCATCTGACTCAGGAGCTGCTAGTCACCTGCACTGCTAGTTACTGCTGGTCACTCTGTTCCTGTGTCCCCAGACTAAGTGCCTTTCCTCTATAAAGAGCAAGTCATACCATGTCATACTGGACTGTCATTGCCTCTCTTTGAGCAATGACAAAAAACATTCCTCAAAATAAGGCACCTTCACAAGCAGAGCACTTTGACCTAAAAAGAATAATCTCGGAACCAAGTGACAGAAGGGCTTTCTCCCAAGTCCCCTGTCACTCTAAAAGCTAGGTCCTCCAAAAGACTCACTCACAGGAAGAAAGGCTAGAGCCACACCCAGAGCCCAGGTGAACTTTGTCCAGGCTTCTGTGTGTTCTTTAGACCTGTTCATCTGTGGTAAAAATCACTCTTTACCTAAAATTACCTCCAGCCGCTACTTCCCTCTTCCTCACAAAGAGGGTCAGTGAGCTTGTAAACCTCAGTGGGTTATGGGGTCTTCCCTCTCCTGTGATGTGCCCATGCAAACACTAAATGTGTGTGTCTCTCTCATCCGTGTCTGCTGCCCACTTCCTTCTTTGGTTCAGGACACAGTCCTCCAGTGGGAAAGGGAAAGTGACTTTGCCTCGCTGACACACCCACATGAGAGACAGATACTGCACTGTCCACCCCTTTGTGCTGTCCAGGTCTGGCCTTGGCTTGGAGCTAGATAAATGTTGATTAACCAATGAATAATACATGGCATGTCTGAGCTTCAGAGCATCTAGCAACAATCCCGGGATCAAATGAGATCATTTTTGAAAAGTTGTTTTGGAAACTGCCAGCCAACTGATATACTTAGATTGTAATTATCCTTCTCCTTAAGAAATTCCTGATATGAAGGGTAAGAAAATGGCCCCTTACTGAGAGTGTACATCTCAACTTTGATCTCAAGAATGTATTCCCTGCCATGGTTCTGTCTTTCGATGCCTTTGTCAAGGTGAACATCCCCCCAGTCATGGCACTTTTAGGGCTGCAGAACACTTTAGTGACCACTCAGACACACTGCTGGCCCCAGCCAGGGTTCCCCTCTGTGGTGTTTCCACTCACTAGAGGTCAGTTGCTCAGTGCTCCAACAACAGTGCCCTAGATCAGAATGCGACTCAGCTATGCAGGACGGGGAGGAGTCCACCCCAGGAGTCCAGTCCCTAGACCTTGTGTGTCCCTCTCCCTACCTCTGTACACCTGCCTGCTCTCCCACAATTCCTCTTCCAAGGTCAGGTTCAAAGTCAGACCCACAAAAGCACTGTGCAGAGAGTGGGGAAAAAGAATCTAAACAGCTTCCTAAAATCTTCAGCATCCACAATGCTATCTTGGTAAATGAAAGCTTCTGCTGCATTAAAAATGCTCTGGGTGCCTGCAGAAGTCTCCCTGGGCAGGAAGCTGGGTAGTTGCTTCTTTCTATTTAACTATGCATTTATGACAAATTGACATTATAGTTTTGTTTGTGCTTTTGTACAAATGCCACCATATCTCCCCTTCCAACTCCTGTCTACTCCCTCTGAGGTGAGGTTTTCAAGGGCAGAGACTGTGTCTTACTCATTTGATCTCCCTGCCTCTATGCCTGGCACTTGTTGTAATTTAATAAACACATGATGAACAAACAAGTGAGTGAACAGAAAAGAGAGCTGTGCACTTGGTCTCCAGCATGAGATGCACTCTGTCCACATCACTCTGGGAAACCTCATTCATTCATGTGTGGAGGTCCTCATGCCTTCACCCAAATATTTGGCTGTTAAATTCTAGACATCATGCTGAATAATAGCAGAGGATAAACAGAAGGGACAAAGGTCCTTGCCCCCACAGAGCTCATATCTGAGTAGGAAAGACTGAACATAAACAAGGACTGAGTAAGTAAACAAGATAAACCTGCAGATTCTCAGCTGTCCTCAAAGGAAGTGAGCAGGGCATGATGTAGAGGATCCAGAGGAAGCCACCAATGAAGATCTGGCAGGGAAAGCCTGGTGGGAGACATGTCTTAGCTTTCTGCCACTGTAACAAAATAGCCAAGCCAACCAAGTTATAAAGAAAATGTCTGTTTTGCCTCATTGTAATGGAGGTTCAGGCCAGTATGAGGCAGCACATCATGGCAGGAACAACTGAACTATGAACTGTGGCCACTGAACTATGGCCAGAGAGCTGAGAAGAGAGGAAGAGGAAGTGTGGGTGCGTCCAAGGGTGTGCCCCCCCCATGACCTAAAGACCTCCCGAGAGGCCCATTCCTTAAAGCCTCTGCCACCCTCCAACAGCAGCAGCATGCTGGACCAAGCCTGTAGCACATGAGCCTTGGGGGACCTTAAGATGCAAACAACTGCAGGACATTTGAACTGAGTTCTGAAAGATGAAAGTCAGCCCACTTTTCAATGAATAGGCAGAAAATTGAGGACAAGTGTGAGGGAGGCAGGGGGAATCATTCTCTTCCCGAGGCTTCCTTTCTTCATCTCCAAATGGAAGCCATAACGGAAGCAGTCAGCTCACAGTCTGCCATGTGGCCTGAGTGCACCAAAGCACACAGCAGAGAGCAGGGCGCACAGGAAGCACCAAGGCCCATTTGCTGTCATGATCTAGGACGGAGTCAGGCTGGGGGAAGGAAGTGAGGGTGGAGCTGCGCTGGCCCTCTGTCATTACCACTTCCTTCTCCGAGTCCTCCCAAGCCATCTGTTAAATAATCCATGGAAGAATGTTCCTGAGCACCGCCTCCATCTCTCTTATGGCCTCTAGAATCTATGCAGCAAACAGTGGCAGAGCTGGTCCCAGCCTGTGGCCACTGATCCAATGTAGCCCCACAGCCAGCACTCAGTTGCAGAAGAAGCTCAGTTAGCTGCTTTTCAGACCTGGGCCCTAGCACAGCTCCCCAGAGGAACCTGAGTGCTGGCAGGTGACACAGCTCTGCCTGCAAAGACCTGCAAGACTCTCTCCAGTGCAGTTTCAGCTGCTGGGTGCATGGGAGGATTTTGCATTTGTGACAGGAGCAGACAGGAATTCTGATAGTTCTTGTACACAGAAGTTTTTCTGCATTTCAAACAGCTCTGAACCTGTGGTTTCTGTAATAAGGAGTGTGTGTGTGTGTGTGTGTGTGTGTTTGTACATGCACACAATTGTGCATTCAAGACTCCCCATTCCACGCCCTTCACACCACCAGCTCTGGCAGGAAGGGTTATTTTACATATTCATGTTTTCAAGTGTGATCTTCAGTGGCAACATAAGCAGAAAGATGCCAAGGTGAGTGGTGGAACAAGGGCTTAATTACAGGGACCTTTGTCTAACAAACATGCCAATAATTTGCCTCGCAAAATGATTCAGCAGAAATCTTGCCAGGGTTCCCAAAGAAAGCCCATCTCTGGGATGACGTAATGTCTCCCCACCTCTGATGCTCTGTGGCTGCCCACCCACTGCTGCTGCCTGCCATCACGGCTGGCTGGGGACCCACACTTCCATCTGGGCACCTCCAGTCACCATCTGCATTGTGACGAACATGAATTCCATCATTTAACTGGTAACACCAGGTACAGCGTTGCTACTCCAGCCCCTCACATTTAATAACTCAGTGCAGAAATAGAGACCTGGAAAAAAAATCTGGTGAGTGATGTATCAACCAATCGCAAGCTTTGCCTGCAGACTGCCTCCCAGGTTCCAAATTGGATATTTGATCTCTGCAGCCCATGAATATTTATACTTTGAGGCAAAGTGATTGATTTCATTTATCACTGGAAACCGAGGTGACTTTCTAGACTTGCAATGTGGAAAACGCTGCAGAGAATATGAAGAGAAAGAGACCCTGCCCCTACCCTGAAGTTTCTTGTGAGTGGCTGGCAGATGCTTTGCCCTGTCTCCCCCAAATCCCCTCATCTGTGCCTTTTTTCCCAACTAGACAAATGCTCACTGAAGGTGCTCTTGCTTTTTTCTTTTTAAATCTATTTTATTTTAAAGAGAAAAATTTCAAAACAATAATTTGGGAATAACAGTGGTGTAAATCCTGCATAGTGTGTGTGTGTGTGTGTGTGTGTGTGTGTGCATATACATACATTTTTTTTCTTTCAGCTCTTCACACTAGTGAGACAATACAATGTTCACATATGCATGTCTGATTTATTTCACTTATCAGTATGGTCTCAAGTTGCATCCATTTACCTATAAAAGTCTCCAGTTTATCTGAAGGTGCTCTTATGTTTATTCAAATTAATTTTGGTTTTCCTTGCCATTCATCGCTAGGCATTATGATTCATTTTATTGTAATTTATTTCAAAGAGTAAAGGAAAATAATCTGAGAGTGGGTTCTGGGGAAAAAACAAGCAAACAAACAAAACATTTTGCTGGTAAAAAGAGACCCAAAAAATAAATAGCTCTTTTTCCCTTCCTATGAACGTTGTTATGATGCAAGGGACTCCTGCAGCCAGTTTGCAAACATGAGGGGAGCTAGCTGAAAAAAATGACAGAAATGACAAAAATTTAGAAAGAGCAATCTCAATGTTGTAGATAAGTTGCTGATAAACCAAACTTAGAGCTGCTCTGTCCCCATCTATCTGTCTGGGACCCTATCTCTGATATTTAAGCTGATTGCATCCAGGCTTTCTGTAACATCAAAGCTGCAACCAGCATTGCTACATGGAGTGGTGACTTTCAAGCTTTTTGACTGCTAGCCAAAGTGGGAATTTCATTTACATGTAATGCGCTCGAGACTGTTCTCCTCTGCTCTACTTCATTTTTTCAAATTCAGATCATGACCCACTAAAGTCATTTCAAAACTCAATAGTGGGCCATGACCCACATTTCAGAGGATGTTAAAGTTCAGGGGCTGGGGGGGCAGCATAAGCCACCGGGACAAAGCAGAAAGCATAACGTGGCCTCGCAGAAGACGTAATAATGAGGGTGCACAGCAAGGCTTCTCAGAAGGGCTGGGCCTTGAAGAGCTAGGGGGGCTGGACAATCCAGGCGTCCAAGGGACAGCAGGGCAAAGACAAGGAGGTAGGAGCTGTGGACGGACTGGACAATCCAGGCGTCCAAGGGACAGCGGGGCAAAGACAAGGAGGTAGGAGCTGTGGACGGACTGGACAATCCAGGCGTCCAAGGGACAGCGGGGCAAAGACAAGGAGGTAGGAGCTGTGGATGGACACCAGCAGTGAGCAAGGCCCGGCAGGCCCCAAGTCAATGGTGCTGAAGTTGTGATTCTTTTGTTTATTTATGTATTTATTTCTGGTTTTTTGAGAAAAGGTCTCACTAGGTAGTTCAGGCTGCCTTGAGCTCACTGTGTAGTCCAGGGCAAACTCGAACGTGTAATGACCGCCTGCCTTCGCCTCCCGAGGGCTGGAATAACAGGTACACGTCACAACACCTAGCAGGTGTCGCAGGAGATGTCGCCTTCTTCTAACATGGAAGCGACAGAGAGTGAGCGCGGGCAGCCAGGACAACAGCCCCTGACTTCTTTGCTCCCTGAACTCTGGCTTGCACACTGCTAATGAACTCATGGTTACGTTCAGACCCCAAGCGGACCGGGCCTTTAAACCAAGTCAGCAGAGGTGGCTTTGAAATTACTGGTTCCACCGGGTACTTGTGCTACCTGTGCAGTTGGATTAGCCCTGCCATCCCTTTGCCAATCTCTCCCTGAAAAGCAAAAGTTGACTCTTAGGACATCAAATTCTTTTCAAGGGGGTTGGGCACAGGAATTGGACTCCAGTCCTTACTTGGCTGCTGAGTAATTTTCTGGACCAGAGCCTTCACCGCATCACTCACTTCCTCCACCGGATTCCCCAGTGGCTCCGCCATCCAAGTCTGAACTTACTAACCTGCCATTCAGGACCCTCTGAGACTGACTCCCAGCTGTCAAACCTGTATTTCTCCCTTGTTGCCTGGTTCACAGCCCAGAATGTGGGACAGACAGGAGCTCCACACTCTCGAAGTGTTTATCGCATGATGCTCTCTGGATTCTGAAACACCCATTTGACTCCAATTGTGAAGGTTTATGGCATCTTCTGTAACCAGGATTTGTTATATTGATTTGTAGTAAATAAATATAAGTTTTATGAAATCCATCAATCAATGAAGGTGTAATAATTCAAAGATTCCATTTTTTAAATGGGATCTGTTAATCAGCACATAACACAGCTTTTGTTAACTTTCTCTTAAAGTACCTATTTAGGATACACAAGACATTAAACTAATAATTCCACTGGAAACTAAGAGGAGTGGAAAACCTACTGCCCAAGCAATTCTAACTCCTGTAAAGCCAACTGGAGACTCAAACTCAGGAACTGTGCATATTTGTTCCGTCACCTCCAATGGAGCCGATCTATGATATCAAAGAAGGAGGCAAATTGTTTCATTTCTCTCTAATATTTTACTCTGGTTCAGAGATCTAGGAATGGATTAAGCAATATATATATATATATATATATATATATATATATATATATATATTAGAACTCCATCTGCCAATGGCTTGGTCTCTGTGTGTTGAACAGCACCCTCTTTTCCTCTTTTGATCTTAACAACAGTTCTTTCTCTTCATTCATTTTGAAACTTCAAGTCCAATTTTAAGAAGTTCCCAGAAAACAATGGTATAGAACACTGGGTACACATGCACCTGGCAGACAAGGGTAGTTAAGTGTAGGCTGATGGAGGTGGCCTGGTTTTCCTGGAGTTCTCCCTGCTGCAGGGCCGCAGTACTGGGAAGAGAACCCCCTCCTGCCTCCTGTCATAAAGGGGCCAAAGCCGGTGGCCCAACCTGCCAGTGACTTGCTTACAGTGAAAGCTGTGTGTGTTTTTAAGACTCTAGTGCTTGCTTAGCCTCAGCAGCAGAGGCCTGTTGGGACCTGCTCCTCACTGGTCCCGACAGGGACTTGAGCAGAGATTTCTCCTTTGCATGATTAGGATGAGAAGAGCGATGTGGAAGGAACCTCCAGGAAATCCTGCTCACAGCTTCCTGCCCGCACCGTGCATGGAGCAGCTGCCCTGGGGGTCCCAGGGATGGCCAAGGGCACCAGCCCTGGAAGAGGGGTTCAGGTGCAATTGGATCTCTCTCCCACCCCCCAGGGAGGAACTGGGAAAACTCTGAGGCTCCCAAGAATGCATCCCCCAAGTCTGAGAGAGGATAAAAGCCATCAGAGCCCAGATGTGTTTGATGGAGCCTCCACGCAGAGAGAGCCTTGCAGGACAGAGTGGGGACAGAGTGGCGGCTGCCTCCAGGCCCTCTCAATGCCAGGCTCCCAGCAGGACAGCTCCCCATCAGTGCTTAGGCTCAATCAGGTGGGAGTTTGTATGTTACCTGCCCTACCTGACCTACCTAAATCTCCCCCCTCTCCCCAGTCTCATGGACCTTTGCTGACAGGATGCCGTTGGCCCTTTTCACAGCTGGCCAGGCAGGCAGATAAAACTGGGTGGGCCTAAGCCAGCAGCCAGAGTGGCCCCTGGACAAACTGTAACTTCCTCATAATCCATCTGCATGTCCTCAGTGCCGTGACAGTTGCCATGACAGCACCTCCATAAAAGGAGCAAGAAGAGCTTGCACTGGATTTCCTGGAAAATGTTCACCCATTTCCAGAAAATATATGAATATTTCTCCACCTTTTTTACCCAGTCCTTCTCTGCATTTCTTCTTTTCTCTCTCTCTCCCTCCTTCCCTCCCTCCCTCTCTTCTTGAAGTGATGAAGATAAAACTCAGGGCCTTGTGCTTGCTGGCTTTTTCCTGCCACTGAGCTACACTCCCACCTCCCTGTTAAACACCTTATAATTTTAAGACAGGTCTCACTAAGTTGCCCAAGCTGGCCTCAAACCTGTAATCCTTCTTCCTCAGCTTCCCAATATCAGAGGCCCAACCTAGATCCCCAATTTCCCAAATGAGTGTACAGCGAAAGTTTAAAATAAATGAGATAAGTGGTATGATTTTAGGGCTCCCAGAGGATCAGAATCCTCTACAGAGTTTGATACAATGGTGACTAAGAGAAGGAATGCCTCTGGGTGCCCCATATTTATTTTAGTTTTCAAATAAGGAGGGGGTCAGAATGGAAAGTGCAGGAAATTGAACAGACCTTGGGAGTGATTTGATGACCTTCGCAAGTAACACATTATGTTGACTTAGGAGAAGTATCTGAGGAGCTCTCCATGTTGCATTCACTACAGGAGTGAAGTGGCTGCAGCTACAGTCTTTATTTAGATAACTGAAGTTGGAGGCCAGGTGTCCTCAGCTGTGACCTTATCTTGCAGCCCTGAACATATATTCAATTCCCAGTTTCAGTGGCTGCCAACATCCCAAGTTTCTGAAAATATTGGAGTTGCATCATCATCCTTGGCCATTTTACTCTGCATTGATAACCTCCTGACCCCCAACAGGTGAAGAAGTTGATGAGTATTTTCTTTTCCCCCCATTTAAGGCTCCTTGACTGCTCAGTTGGCCCCACAATTCCAAGGGAAAAAGAACACACTTCAGGGTCAGAATTGATACCACGTATGGTGTTGCATTAACTCAAAGGCTTTGGACATGGAAGAAGTTTTGCAGCTGCTGGTCACCCAGAAAGTGCCCCTCAGGGTGGCAGCACCTAGCAGGGAGCTTTCTGCCCTCAGCTTTGCAGTTCACAGAACTCTGCATCATCAGCTGCTCAGTTCTGAGGCTATTAAAGAGTTTCCAAGGAATGCGGGACACTTGGGGAGCCAGCAAGGAGCCATCTCACCTCCTCACTGGGCCAGACCCTCAGTCTGCCTTGGAGCCACCCCTGCCAGTTCTCCCTGGTTTAAAGCAGTGAGAAACCTGAAACGGTCATCAGAAAATGACCTAGTGCAACTGCGGGGCCAAGAAGGAGGGTGACCATGGTTATTATTGGAAAAGTTCTGAGCAAAGCCAAACACCGCCTTCTCTTGGGGTACAAGCAGCTGCTCCCTAGAAAATACAGTGTGCTGTACAAATGCTCTGGATTTACAGAAAAGAGGACTATGTCTTGGCTCAGATATTCCTAACAGTTTTTACCCCTGTACAAAGGACCAACAGGACATTCAGAGCTGACCACCCGTGTACTACTGGCCACTGGCCACCTCCAGTCTCTGCCCTCTCCCTCCTTACACTACACAACCAGTAGTGATACTGGTGAACCAGTGGTCCCTTCCTTTTTGTTGTTCAGTGAGGACATGACACCTGGTGACTGTCACCATTGTGCTTGTGTGGGGTGTCAGCCTGTAGCGGAGGCCAATGATCCTCTGTGTCAGCTTAATCTTCTCCAGTGTTAAGTAACTATGCATGTGAGTGACCACTCACAGTGTTACACAGTGGTTACTAAAAGAGCCAAAGCTGCTTCCTGATAAAAGCATTTATATTCTGACTGCACAGAGATCCCATTTCTATACTTTCTGAAAGGAATCAGCCTTCCTTCCGGGTCCCACCTTGGGAGATAGTCAGATGAGGTAGGTAAGGACCATTTCTGGGAATCATTCCAGCATGGCCTTTATCAGCTCTGTACATTTGAGCAGTCACAGCATCTGTTTGATGTCTCATTTCCTCATCTGTAAAACAGAGGCAGTAATGTTTGTGAAGCTCTAAGTATACTGTTAGGATCAAATTGAATGTGTTAACAAAAGTCAAGAACTTCAAACAGCGCCTACCACATCTCTGAAGCTGAAGCGGTGTTACCTGTGATGACAGAGTATATTTCAATTTTTTGCTAGATTTATTTTTAGCCATAAATGGCAGAAATTCAACACCAACTAAATTAATCAAAGATGGGGATCAAGGAAGCCATCGGTAGCTGAGGAGATAGAAATGAATTATAGAAGCAAACTCAAGGCTTCAGGGATTGATGCAATCTCATACTTTAATAAGTGATCCAGATCTCCAGGTGCCCCTAAGAATCACCCTGTAACCCCCAGGCCAAGCCCAAGCTACACAGCCGACCCATCCCCACTGAGACCCAGGGTTTCTTGGCTTCCCAGTGGTTCCAGTGTTCGTGGTGGCTGATCACTCATCGGAAACACTTAGCAGGGAGACCTGGCCTTTCCCACCAAGATCTAAGAGGGCTGGACAAGAGAAACCCTCTAAATAACATTAGACTTCAGCTCGGTTCCCATAACTCATTGCCAGCAGAATTTGCTTTTGCTGCTTTCCCATAGCAGCTAAGACATGGTGGCGTTTTGTCTTTGGATGCTCTAACGACTTCATTTGGTGAGGCAGTGGCTTCCCCAGGATGATGCCTGGGGCTGGCACTTGGCTGCAAGCTGAAGCTGCAGCTCTGATCCTCAGAAGCACAGTCACTGACTCCTTGTCACGCCCACAGATGACTGATCTGCTACGCTCGCCTCTTGATGTCTCTCGGTTTCACTCAGTGATAATCTTCCAATGATGCTGTCGCCGTTAGATATGAGAACACTTAGCATTTCCCTGCACACCGAAATCCAAGTTTCCATTTTCTTAAACTTTCAACTTCTCTCACTTCCGTTACTTGGTTATCTGCACATTGGGGAAGTGCCTGTGGGAATGCATATTTTTTAACCAAAAGATGATCGAATTGCACTCAGCATCTTCAGCGGTACTTAGACGTTCCCAGATTTCTGGATTTCATCATCAGAATTTTGTTTCCCTCACGTGGCAGGAAGCACGCTGGAGGAGACAGAGCTCTGTAAGTCCTGCATGTGATCCCCACGGCCAACTGCACCCCTGTGGAGTTCCTTAGGTGCGTCTGCAGCCCCAGCAAGTTCCTTCTCTGTGGCCTGTCTCTGTGGCTGTCACTGCACATTTCCTGCAGTCAGCTGACTTTGGCTTTCAAAAGATCCTGGTTATACCCTCAATGGTTCATTTTGATCTCCAGGTTTCCCAGCTAGCTAAAGCCACGGTTGCAGCACTGCAGATGGCTGATGGGAGCCAGGGACAGACATACTCTGCCACTGGGGGTGCCACTCTGGGGGCTTTGATTGCAAAGGAAATCTTGACGTTTGATTTCTTAAGTAGATACCTACAGGCCTCTCTCTGTTTTGTTCTCTCTTCTCATGGTTTCAGACAATGTGAAAGGGATGTCAAAGGGGAACACGCATAGCCCTAGAAACCCTGTAGACTAAGACCCACAGCACAAGAAAAGAATGGTCACCCCCACCCTGTCCCTCTTTCCCTGCCTGTCACCAGCCGACTCCTCTCCAGAGCCACCTGCCTCAGCCACACCAAGGTCGCCGCTGAGTGCAGGCTGCTCATGCGCATTGCATTTTGAGATCGGATTTCTGCGTGAAGCCGAGGCATCCTCCGTGGTATTCTTTGAAAGTTCTGTTTTTCCAGCTGTTCCACAAACCTTTGTTGGCTAGGGCAGCCTGGCACATAACTTTCCAAAATGACTGGGGCTCAAGACATTCTTTCCGCCCACAGCATCTGCACTGACACCCCCCACCGCACCCCCCGCAGCATTTGTCAGTGTAAATCCTTCCCCTTGCGGTTTGTCTCACTTCTGATATCAAAACAGCTGTGTGCGTCACTCAGGGCCACCTGGAGCAGCACTGGAAAGGGGTCAGGGGTGTGTTCAGGAGTAGGTTTCTTTATTCTTGAACTTCATATAAATAGAATCACACAGTATGTGCTTTTCACATGTGGCTGCTTCTGATCGACACACTGTCTGAGACTGTCCCTGTCGTGGATCTCTATACATCAGTGTGTTTTGGCAAGCGGTGCTCCATCGCACGAGCTGAGCGCCCTTTGTTTACCTGTCTCTATGGACGGACATCTGGCTCATTTCTAAGGTTTTGGTTGTTACTTTTGCTACGTATTTGGGGCGCTCACCTCCCCCATAAAGCTGGGGGAGACGGGGATCTCATCTGTCTTTTTCACCACCGTACCCCCTCACCTAGAAGAGTGTGGGAGGACAGCACAGGCCTCGTAAGCAACAGTGAGTGGCCTGAGCAGCATGAAGGCTGCGGTGAGGATCAGACACAGATTTCAGCCTATGTGCGACAACCGCCCTGGGAAACGGGCAGCCGCTGACAAAGCTAAGCTTGCACTGACCGGTAACAGCAACCGTCCTTCTCGGCACACACAGGAGAAACGAGGCGCGCACCCGGGGTGCCGTGTGCAGGAGCCTCGACAGCAGCAGCTTTCCATCAAGGCCTGGGCAGAGCCGCAGGATGGCAACTTCCAGCCCAGCCTGGGCAACTTCCAGACTGAGACCCTGCCTCAGAACAGAGGGCTGGGGATCTAACTCAGTGCACGGGGCATGGGTTCAATCCTTGGGGCCAGGAAAAGAGAAAAAAGAAACAAACCAGATGTGCTGGTGCAGTCCTGTAGCCCCAGACATCTGAAGGCTGAGGCAGAAGGATTGCAGGTTAGAGAGCAGCCTGGACAACTTGGTGAGACCCACTGTCAAAATAAAATAAGTTTTAGGGGCCGGGGATTTAACTCAGCATCATAAGCACCTGCTTGGCAAGCACGAGGTGGTTTTTTGTACGAGGGAGTTTGATCCCTGGTACCAAAAAAAAAAAAAAGGTTTTAAAAGGTCTGGGGTGTAGCAAAACATTTGTTTGGTATATGTGTGAAGACTGAGATTTAATCCCTAGTAATGAAATATATATACATATATATATATATATATATATAATAGATTATAACATACAGCATAATATATACTATCATGTTATGTAATCATACACAATATATAATATCATGTTATGCTATATAATTATACATTATATATAATATAATTATATATTAGGGAGAGAGACAGAGCCTATTTCTACACTGTGTCAGGCATGGTTCTAGGCTCCAGGAACCTAGCAGTGAAGAGAGCAGATGAACCTCTTGCTGCCACAGAATAAGCAGGAAAGAGCAGTGGGAGGGTTTGGGAGAGTGAGCGGAGATGCCCATCGGCAGGCCTAGGTAACCCTGCAAAGGAGTTTGGGTTTCCTCTGGAGCAGTGGGAAGCCACAGAAGGTTCTGAGCAGAAGGATGGTGCTGCTGGGATGGATGGAGGCCGGGAGGCCCTCTAGAAGGTGCATAGGGACCGTGCAGCCTGGAGGCCGGTGAGGATCACAGCTGGCCTGTGTGAGCAGGGAAGGTAATCCGTACTCGAGATGTTTCTAGAAGGCTGAGTCAACCGGATATAATGAAAGATTGATTATAAAGTGAATAATAATAGGAGGAATCCAATTCCAGTGCCAGGTGCTTGGCTTGAGCAACTGGGCAGACAGTGGCGTTGTATGCTGAGACTAGAACAACTGAGCAAGGAGAGAATCGGTAAGGAAAAGAAATATCTCCATTTTGCTAACTTTGAGATACAAATGAATGTTTAGGGACAAATGTTCAAGCAGGTGAGGGAGCTCAAGGTTTGGGGATAGAGTTCATTCAAGACATAACTTTGAGGATCATCAGCAATAGAGCTCTTTTACCCAAGATCCCTGTAAAAATCAAAAAGAAAGTTAAAAACTACTGACTCGAAAAGAGAGAAATGAGAAGATAGAAAGTAATAGAACCAGCCAGGGCTGTGGCAGGGCATACCTGTAATCCTTGCACTTGGGGAGGCAGGAGGATTGTCATAAGTTTAAGGCCAGCCTGTACTACAGTGAGATCTGCAGAGAGAAAGAGAGAGAGAGAGAGAGAGAGAGAGAGAGAGACAGAGACAGAGACAGAGAGACAGAGTAAGTAATGGGACTAGAGCAAGACCAAAACCCACAGAGCAAACAATAAATCCTGTAGTTCCATCTCCAACATCCAGAGAAAGTGTGGAAAGATGTGAACTCCAAAGGGCTTGAGCAATTCCTCTCCTATGGTATTTCAGGCTATAGACTGCATGATTTCTCTTCAGTTGTCTCTGCTCACTTCTTGTGGCTTTGCTCAGACATTCCATGTTCCAGGCTTTTCCAACTTGCTGGGTCTTCAGTGCCTGTTTGGCTTTCTTCTCACACCTTCATGTACCATCCATCCTTTCAGGGGCACACTGTGTGGCCTCTTAGGTCTTCTGGAATCTAGGTGGAAGCTTCTCTGGCCCCACAATTTTTGCATTTTGCATGTCCATAAACCTATCACCACATGGATGACACCAGGGTCTACTGCCAGCTCACGCAGGAGTTGAGACCCCTTGAATTGTGGCTGCAGCAACCTTCAAGTACCTAGATGGGTGAGCACTATGAATTAAATCCCAGGGATCCAATTCTCTAGGCAGAACTTTGTAAGCAGAATTTTTTTTTCCTCAAAGAATTAAAGGAGACTACTTTCACCATTTTATACCCTTGAACCAGTGAAGATGAGGTCTTGCTGATTGTTGAGATATGCTCAAGGAATCTTTACTCTTGTCCTGATGCAAAGTACTTAGATTTTTAAAAATAATCCTTTCAGCATCTATGCTCTTCATGGCCCTAATTTGCAATTTAATCAACTTTTTAAAAATTGAACTATAGTTTTTTTCACAGCTGCTTCTTCTTGTATTTCTCACTATAGATCTGGCTTACAGCTACCAGCAGTATCTATAAAACAGCCTGAACATTGGGCTGCCTTGAAATTCCCTCTGGAAGAAGAATTAGTCTGTTGCCTTTAATCTCAGTCTCCTGAAAAATGTAGACAAATTTTCTGCAAGAGGATAACATCCATGGTTTCTAGTTCAACTGACAATGGAATCCTTGTTCGAACTGAAATCATCAGAACCTGGTCTGGACTGTCTATATTTCTATCAGCATTCTGGTCTGTTCAAAACTTCCCATCAATCTTTGCTCATCTTCTTACAGTATTCTACAGCTACTCTAGCCAGAATCTTTAAACTTTTCCAAATTCGTGCCTCAAGGTAGTTCCTAAGGCTTCTGAACCACATAGTCAGATATTTTCAGGGAAATGATTTCACTTCTCTGGTACCAAAATTTTTCTTAGTCACTTTTTTCATCACTTAGAGACATAATACCTTGACACCCATAACTTAAAATGGGAGAGGTTTATTTGGGTCCATAGTTTTTGGAAGATCAATCTGTAGTTAGCTGTCTTCAAGTCATGAAGGGAATGGTGGAAGGATCTGGCAGAGATAAGCTGTTTACATCATGGCAACCAGGAAACAAAGACAAAAGGGAGGAGCCAGGAGCCAGGTCATGTGCACAGTCATCTACTCTTCTATTCCAACCCCACCTCTATAGAACAGATTCAGTCATTCAGCTATGAATGCATCAGTGGATTTTTCCACTGATGGATATAGCACTCCCATGATTCATTCACCTTCTACATGCATCACATGAGAATTTAGGGGACATTTAGATCTAAACCATAACAGCCTTCCTTGCAGTCACTGACCAGCCATACCTGTATGGTTCAGCCTCCAACCCTTGTCCTGCATGGTTGCTCAAATGATAGATATATGATTGAAGCCACAACAACCAAAACTGTCCCTTAGAACTTACAGATATTAGGAGAACCACCTTTCTTTCTACAGGGGGCTGAGCTGTGATGACAGCACCATGGAGCATCTGCAGCATCCTTAGCTCTCTTTGCCCATCAGTTGAAGGAGAGAACAGCATCACAAAACAAGTTCAAACTAAGACATGGCACATTCCAGTGGCCTCAGCTTAGCTCTGGCTTCTTGGTGTCTGGGCCTGTCTGTGACTATTCTCAGGGTAGGTTGATATGTCCTTGCCACTTGCTTAAACTAGCTGGTGCTGTGGTCCCCACCATAAAGTGTAACAGCAAGCAGAAACATCGACACAACAGCCAGGATTTGGAGGCAGATTTATTGATATCAAAAGGCACTGATCGGAATCATTCCCAGAATATCAGGCCCCAATCTCTGGTGGTCTAGGGCTTTTATATGATGAACCAGCAGGAGGTACAAAGGCAGCACAAAGGTGAGACAGAACAGCCTGGCAGTTATTCTGATTAGCTAGCGGGGTGAGATCATCAGTTACAAGAGTAGATTAATGATCCCCAGTTTATGAAGCTTGGTACAATGGCATAGTCAGGTATCCTGCATGTTTGGTTATGCTCTTATGGTTACAGGGGTCAAGAAAGTAAATACAAAGCCATGAAGCAGTTACAGAGCCAGGCAGTTTCAAAAGAGCAAAGTTTTAAAAGGGACAATTTCTCTTGTACAGTTTTTCCCTTTTATAAGGATGACTAGCTGATTCATGTTAGGCTCATGAGTGCTGCTTTCACACCCTTAGCTGAGATTCCAGAAACTAATTCAATGTTGTCACTGCATTCCATAAACAATGAACATAGTTAAAAATTCATCCATTCTCTTCCACAGACCTACCTATTTCCCATGTGGCTTTAATGACATTGGTGACTCCTAAAAGAAAAAAGTCCCAGTTCATGTGGCAAGAATGTTTGTGACAAGGGATACCAAAAGGTGATACCTAGTTTGGAGAGCTAGACAGGAAGATCAAGGCAAAGGAGTCAAGAGACTCTGAACTGACTTCACACTGGCCCAGATCAAAGCTACCCCTTGAACTTGGATTTACAAATCTAGCACCAGTAAGACTTCAGTAGAATTGTAAATTTCTGACAAACTAAGGGGTTTCTAGACTCTCAGAGTCTGTTCTTCCTAAAGAAAGTAAATCATTGCGTGGCCCCTGCTTTATTCACATGTATATGCATATGTGTGTATACATCAGTGTGTGTATGTACAGTAGTCCCAGTTATCAGAAGATATGCATATGACTGAAACCATGGACTGAACCCTATATGTACTTTACTATATTTTGTATGGCTAAGATAATGTTTAGTTTAAAAATTAGGCAATAGTAAGAGATTAATAGTAATAATAATAAAAGAGGATACTAGTAATATACTATATACTAAAAGTTATTTAAAAGAGGTCTCTTTCAAAGTGCAGAATTTTCCATTTACACTATGGTTAGCTGCAAGCATAACTATGTACACACATGCACACACACTCACACACTCAGGTTCCAGCCTCACACATTTCTCCAGAAAAGAATTACAGATTTTTTTAAAAATCAGAATTTTTTAAAACTTCCTTGGAAATGTTCTCCCAGCCACCACCACCCTTCCTCTGTGACATTGCTGTGTCCCAGAGCCACTGTTCTTTGCAAATTGGCTGAGCAGGGGAGGGGCAGCAGAACAGTGGAGCCTTGTCTTGCTGTCCTCAGAGCCAGGTAGGAAGGTGACTGGAAGAGTTGGAGGGGGAAGGGTGTGTCCTCCCCAAACTCCGGCAAGCCCAGCTTCTGAAAGCTCCAGGATACGCTGCTCTCGATTAGGACACAGTCAGCAGACCCAGGAAGCCCCAAGGAACCAGCACAGGTGTGGGTTTGAAGCTGTATTCCTGGCTAGCGCGGCCCATCTCTGCCCCTGGCTGTTCTTGCTGCTCGCTGCTCGCAGATCTGTTTTAAAGGGTAACTCTCTCCTTGCTGCAGTGGAGCTGTCGTCTAGCTGGAATTCCTGGGTATGAGGAGGGATGCAGTGCAGGAGAACTGTGCACTGGCTGCAGAGCCCATAGGCAAGTGTGAGCAAGTGTGTGCACGGAGGGGGGCTGGGTGTGGGGCCCTCACTGTGCCCGCGGGTGATGTGGCTACACTCAGCCTCTTGGAAGATGCTAATGAGATCATGGTAGAGAGCTGCAGAGTATCTGTGGCAGATGGTAGAAGGTTAGGTTTTGATTTCTCTTGTTCTACGGTTGTTTTTCTTGAAAAATGTTGTTTTCTTGAAAAATGTGCTGCTTTCTTGTGCTTGATATCTACAAAGCCACAATTAATTTTTTAACCCTTTTTATCTAACCTTCTTCTGATCACAGATCTAAGTATGGAATGATATTCTTTTAGAAACCAAAGCAAATCGGTATCCAGCTTTCCCCTCTGCCCTGTATGTACTCTGCAGGGTTTTTTTTTAATTTTATTTAAAGAGAAAAAAAAAGCAAAACAGAAAAAGGGGTAGAAACAATACAGAATTTCAGAGAACAAAAGAAGAAATCACTAGTTGATAAATTACATATTGTCTTCTTAGACCTAGTTGTTAAAGTTACAAAATTAAAGAATACAAAGTGGACATTTAAACAGTGAGACTGCAAAGAAGTTTAATGATCCAGTAACAACTTAGTAACATGGTTATCAATCCTACACACTCAAACATACATGCAGCCATATCCTCTAGAGCACTTTCTTTTCTTCCTTTTACTTTTTAAGTCCATTATCTGCTTAGTTATATCCTGTTTCAGGTTGCTCAGTACTTTACTGACTTGTTTTGTTGTTGTTATATACTTTTAATCACCTTATATAATTCCATTGCATTGTTTTTGAGTTTCTCCTCATCCATGATCCATGGATTAGCTTTGGCAGAGTTGGGAGATTTTTGGAGGTATTTTGTTACTTTCTAAGCTACTTTTTAAAATTTTTTTTGAAGGTAGCAAAATACAGTAGAACAAGACAGAACAAACCCATGCCACCGCACTGCAATAAAACTACCACAGAACAGCAGAACAGGTCACCAGGACACAAGCAGTGGGCTCAAAAGTACAGCCCATTTTGTTCCTTTTAGCTGTTCTTTGAATCAAGTAGAGGAAAATGGAAGGAAATATATAACTTTTAAAAATAGAATACTAAATAAAGCAGTACCATTAATCAAAACTGAGCAAAACAGTGATAAAAACATTTGCCTTCAAAGAGATGGTAGAAGGAAATCCCATTTACGTGCAACACTGTATACATTCATCCTCCAAAAAGATACTCAGACCGCAGTGCCGACTTGCTAACTGGGGTGGGGGGGATCAATGTCTGATTCTTACCCCGCGCATCAGCAGACCCCAGCCACTTACCAGGGCGGCCAGTAGGCCGCCTGTTCTCCCAGTGCCCAAAGTTCCAACATGATGCAGAGCTTAGGAGTAGCTGATAGTTCTCACCTTGGTGTGCCAGTGGTTTGCCAGGCCACCAGCTGCTCACCAGGGCAGCGAGTAGGCCACCTGTTCTCCAGCGCCCCCAGTTTTTGTTTATATCAAAGAAATCATTTATATTTTCTCAAATCTACAGAGATAATATCTTCCAATGTTATGTGCACTTCAGTGTTGTGTGATTTCAATTTATTACTGGCTGAAGCCAGACTAAATTATCCTGTTTGTATTAACTTTTTTTTTTTTTTTTTTTTGAAACAGGGTCTCCCTGTGTAGCCCAGGCTGGCCTCAGACTCAAGGCAATCCTTCTGCCTCAGCCTCCCAAGTGCTGGAATTACAGGGGTGTGCCACTGCACTCAATCTGTGTTAATTTTTTATTCCCTCTGTAAACAGACATAAAAACAGAAAGTATACAGGAGCCTCCAAGAAGAAAAACTACAACTTGTTAGATAGCTTCCATATGCAGGCAGCATGCCAAACAGCATGATCTTATATGCCAAACATGGCTGTATTCCATCCTCACAGCCCTGCTATAAAAGGTGCCATTATGACCCTGTTTTATATATGAGAAGACCGACTTGCTGAGAGAAACTGGTCCAGGTTCAAGTGGCCAAGAAGGGAAAGACCCAGAACAGAAAAACAGACAGTCCACTCCCAAGACAGTGTCTGGAGATGCTGTGTTCTTCTGCCTTCTTGGATGAACTCAGGTAGTAGAGCTGTAGTAGTGCTGGAGTTTCGGGGTACTGTCCCCAACTTCAACCCTTGTTTGGGGCCAGGTACTGAAAGCCACACTTAAGGTGAGTTAAACATGTTACAGAGCTGTTGGCCTGACCTCAAGATGGAAGGCAGAAACCCCGTTTTGCAGATAGAATAATATTATTTGTGACTTGCAACAAACCACTCTAAAATGTGGTGGCTTAAACCCTAAGCTTTGTTCACTGTCCCCCAGTTCTGTGGCCAGGGCTTGGAGCAGAGCTCAGCTATGTCATGTCTGGACAGCTCCATGAGGGTCATCACACTGGCTGGACCAGCCCCTCTGGTACACTTGAGGCCTTGCAGCTGGCGCCTCTCTGTCTCATGCTATGGGGCCTGGATGGTCACAGGGAGGGGAACAGATTCCACTTTTGGATTCAAGAATGGCCTGTGCGTGACCATCTTTGCAGGCAGTCTCCTTGCTGGTGGCAAATATCCAAGCATTAAATAGCTAATGCTATAGAAAAAGCTCTCCATGGCCACTTTCCTGGAAGGGAAAAGATTCCCTTATGTTGCTCTGATCCTTCCAGCTTGTAGGAGGAAATGTGAAAGTCAGGTATTTTAGAGGGCTGAGGGCTGGCGTCCCTCGTCTCTTCCTGTGGGTGGTGACCTTTGTAGCTGGCGGACTGAGTACAAGTTCTCTCTACTAAGACAGGACCCTGGGCAAACACAAGGGGGAGGGGGAGCCCATGCCACCAAATGCACAGGCGGTGCCCAAGGATGCTGCATAGGCTGCCAAGGTAGGGAAGAGAAACTATCTCCACGAGCCAGAAGTGATCAGCTCAGTATGTCTCCAACAAAAACCAGACAAAGGCCTCGTCCAGGGTAATGTAGTAAGAAACTAGAGAAACTTCAGGCAGTAACCAGCAGGGCATTTACAATTATTCTGTAAAGCTTATCCTCCCACCTGAGCAAGCAGCAAATGCAAATTCAAGGTCAAAGGTAGGGATGAAAACAAAGTGTATTCTGAGCAGATGAAGAATAACTCAAATTTAGGGACTCTTAGAGGCAGATGCAGCTTATGAGATCATCTTTAGCTCAACAGGCCAGACCCCATTTTCTGCACAAGAAGACTGAGGCCCAGAGCAGCGAGTCTTAATGAGGGGTGCTTGGGAAGCACCACGGATCTGGCACCAGGCACTGTTCCTGGTGATGAGAATTCAAGGTGAAGAAGGACATTGTCCTGGCCTGTAAGAAGCTGCCTGCCAAGGTAGGGGACCAGGACATGAGAAGCTCCAAAGAGCATTAGCTTGTAGGATTCCCATCCCGTGTGTGGTACTGCAGGAATGGGGTATTGGGACCAGAGTGCCATCAGTGCCAGGTCCCTGGCATTATGTCTGTGGACTCTCTGTGGAAGATAGCTTGTTTAAAAAGAACCCTGCCTCCTGAGCGGTCCATCAGGGCTTGAGAAGAAAACCCTGTGCTTCAGAAGAAAACATTAGCAAGAGACAGTCCTACTTAGGCCTCAGATTGGGGCAGATGGGAAGTGAGCACGCCCTCACCTCCCCAGGACACAATCTCACCGCAGTGGCTGCGCCGCAGTCCTGAGGGAAGCCATGAGCTCAGGCATCCAGCCCCTTCTCTGCACTACAAAACTGAGACTTATTCTCGCTGGAGTCTCAGGAGAGCCAGACCAAGAAAGGATTCCACCGCTTGGCCTGCATGGCCAGCCCTTGAGCAGTCACAGGAGTGGCTAGAAAGGGAGTTCAGATCTGAGGGGAACCCAGAGAGGGGACAGCACAAAGTCTCTGTCCAATGGAAAAAAAATACAAGCAAATACTCATGAGGGGCTAATGGGGGACCCAGAGGTATTTGGAAACTCCTTCTGTCCTCACCACAATCCCATGGGTCAGCAACGCAGTAAGTCCACTCACAGATGCAGACACTGAGGCTCACAGAGTTTAAACCCCCGCACCCAAGCTCACACAGCGAGCAAAGGCCAGGGTGTGATTCACTTCACTCAGGCCACCCCGAGAGGAAATGGCTCCCAGGGAGGCTCCAGCTGCCTCTCTGCCTCTGTCCCCCGGATCCTGACCTGGCTCTCTGGCCTGTGGCGCGCCTGTCTCCTCAAGGCCCCCTTCCTCCGCCCTGGAGGCCCAAGCAGGGGACCTGCTCCCCCTGGAGCCCTCCTGCCCCCTTCCTTTGGCTGCTAAGCTGTCCCCTGTGGGATGATCATTCCCCAGCACTCAGTGCCACCAGGTGCCTTCAGGACACCCTCATCCCCGCCCCCTTCCCGTGTTACACCCGGGAGGTTTAAGGAGGGTGCAGACGTGGCCCTCAGGCCAGCCCTGGGCATCGCAGGCTTGGTCACAAACGCAGACTCACAGGCCGCTCCTCAGCCCTGCTCTGCAGAACCCCGAGCTCCCCGGGAGGCAAAGCCCTTTAAGTTTGGGAAGCCCGGGTTGGCTGGGTGGCTGCCACCCTGGCTGGAGAATGCAGTTCCCTGCAGACTTCTACAAAATGCTCGGCCCCACTGTTGCGGCCCCGAGTCCACGTGTCCGCGGACTTCGACAGCACCTCAGAGGGCACTGGTGGGAGGGAGGGGACGGCTGCAGGGAGCACCAGGAGGTGCCACTAGCGAGGCACCCGGGAGGCAGCGCAGGTGTGTGTGGCAGCCTCAGAAGAGAGGGGAGACGCAGTGACAGGTCAGCCGACTCGCGCTGGAGCGGGACGGAAGCCTCTGGCGGAGCCCAGCTGGGCGGCAGGAATCTCTGCAGGTGCCCGGGGCCGGCAGGGG
>PVLA01000324.1:311206-345132 GCA_004027455.1 Hydrochoerus hydrochaeris | reverse complement strand
GGGGCAGGTGGACATTCGCCACAGTGCCCCGCGGTGCCAGTTGAGGGTTCAGGCAGATAAACTTGGGTCATTGGTAGGAAGATGCACCTTGAGGTCACAGAGTTAAGTGACATAAATGGGACGCACCAGCTTATTGTGGGGCTTGTCTTGTCTGAGAAAACCCAAAATATAAATAAAATGCAAACTATAGAAGACCATAGAAAGTAGGGAGATTTTGTTCAACGGAGACCGGCTCCCGTGGTCGCCGTGTGCTGCAGGGCAGACTAATAAAAAGTGAGAACTGGAGAGCAAGCCAGCGAAAAGCCGCAGGCCACAGTGGGTAACACAAGTGTAAGCCTGTGTTAGGTCTCAGGCCTACAGGACAACACAGGGCCTCCATTTGCAGCCTTCCTGGCCTGCGGGCCCAGTGATTCCCGGAAAATGAGCTTTGTTTAGAGACCCTCCTGCCCTGGGCCTGGTCCCAGTTTCAAGGCTGAACTCATCTTTCCTAAGTCTCTTCCTGAGATGATTAGAGCTCTGGAACACTGACCACCTGAAAAGGACAAGAAGACAGTTTGGGATTCTAAAGTCACTTTGAAGAAAAGTGCTGATAAGCATGGCAGTCACTCAGGTTCCTGGGCCCCAGGGGTAATTTGGGGGGTGGGGGGCGGGTACCAGTGCTCTAGGCAGATGCCACAGTGTCCTTGTCCGCCTCCTCCTCTGGAGGCCTGGGCCTATGTCCACTTGACAATCCATTCTGCCTAGAAGTCTGCAAGGCTGCCTGTGTGCTTGACCAAATTCCTTCATCAAAGGTACAGGACCAAGGCGTTCCCAAGGGCTCATCACCAGGACCCAGCTGCCCTATGGCCCTCAACTCTGAGTGAACAGATAGCAGCAGCTTTTCCTAGGGGGAATCACACACTAGGACTCCCGTGAGGCACTTGAGATGAAGCTCCAATACAGACCTGGGATGGGGAGGGAGGGCCAGGCAGGTCCCCAGGGAGCTCAGTGTCTCTCACACTCTGGAAGGATGAGACGAGGGTGGAACTGGCCCCAGGGCCACCTGGGGGCTGCAGTCCACTACAGCTGGGGAAAAGCATGGAGCCCACCTTTGGACAAGTGTCCCAGGTCCCAGGAACACAGACCTTTAGCTGCTGGGCAATGGGAAGTTGAAGAGTTCACCCAAGGGGCACAACCAGGAGCTGGCAGAGATGGGGGTCAAACCAAGGTGCCCAGGCCTCCAAATCCACACTGACCACTACACCTACTAGAACAGCATTCACCAAGAAGCTCCTAAGCCCTTGTTTGTGCTGCTGCCGTGTCCAGCACCACCAGAAATGAGCAGCATTTGCTGGCACTTGCAAGGCCTTTTGGTTTTGGGATGTTGGAAGGGATGGGATGTAGACGGGGGATATTGTTTCCTTAGCCTGCCCATCACTAGTCAAATGAACACCCCGAAGGGTGTTTGTTTGTTTGTGTACCAGGGATCAAACTCATGACCTTGCACTTGCCAGGCAAGCACTTGTGCCACTGAGCTAAATCTCCGGACCCAGAAGAGTTTATTATTTCAACATAGATGTCATCGTGAATGGGTTTTTATACAATCTCCAGTGTAAAGACTGTTAATCTATCAAAAGAGGCTAGAGAAAAATATTCACTGAAACAGACTTAAGACAAATTTATCCTTTTGCTTAGCAAATGTCATCCTGTTAAGAGCTCATAATGAAAAAAAATGAGGAAAAAAATATGTCACATTTCCAACAATTTGAAGTGTGGACACAGATGTTCCTGGATGTAGAAAGCTTTGGCTTGGATCTCAGCGTTTCTGCTTCCTACCTGTCTGACCGTGGGCAGGTAACCCCACACCGAAGGATGAAGCTGAGGGGTGGTGGGCTGGATACCAAGGAGGTCCCATCTCAGCTGGCACCTGTTCCTTCCCTGGCCCCGCCCCGGCTCCGCCCCCACCCCACCTCATCTGTCCTGATTGGCTGTCAGGCTTTTGCCACAAGTACCCTCAGCAGAGCTGCCATCTCTGCTCAGCGAGCATGTGCCCCTGTGCTAGTGCAAAACTTGAATTAATTCATCTCATCTTCATTCTCACCCCTTGAGATAACAATTATTATTTCCCTCTCCATCGTTCAGGGGAGGAAACAGAAGCACAGAGTTGTTGAGAAACTTCCTCAAGATCACACTGCGAGGGAGGGAAAATGCCTGAATTTAAAAACTGGTTTTCCAGCTAGCAGACCCAGTCCTGAGGGCTGTGCTGAGCTGCGGATGCTGTCAAATCCCCTGGCTGACACCCGAGGAAGAGGGCTCGACACTCTCCTCACCCACGACAGCTGCAAGGCTTTCCTTCCTGCCTCTACTTATTTTGGGGGAGTGGGTGGATATTCTAGCCTTTGAAACTTGATGTTTACGTGGGGTTATTTAGAGGGGCCTTGGAAAATGCTGGGTACAGGCCCGGATGTGATCCAAGGGTGAGGGAAGCCAGGTGAACAGAAGCTCACTCTGAGCTGGGGATGGACCCCATGGGCTCCCTGCCAGGGGCTCAGCATCGCCCCCTGGGCGCCCAGGAGAGATTTGCAGGCTTTGGCTGGGCTCACATCTGCAGCCTTGGCTTCCATGTTGCCTGAAACTCGCTGCACAGCGAGACACCTAGTCCCGTATGGAGTTTTTCTTCCTCTCCACGTCCACCCACACTCTCCACAGCTGCCTTTTGTCTTCCGTCCTTAACCCTATCCGTGGGCAGTCCCAAGCTGTCTTATCCACATCCCACCCTCCCGGGCACCATTCCTTCCTTTGGGGCTGAGGCAGTGGGTAGAAAAGGCTCGTTCCTGTCTCTTCTTATTGTTGACTTTAAAAGCTCTACAGCCTTTAGGCCTTCCCTTTTGATTCTTGCTACAGGCTCAATTGTATTAAATTCATGTCTTGCTGTCCCCTTCCCCAAAATGTGTGTTAGAAACATAATCCTCAACAAGAGAGTAAGGAGGGGCCCAGAAGTGTCCCCAGCACGTGGCACTGTCTTCCCAGTGGATGAGTGCTGGCTACAGAAGGGCTTGGGGCTGAGGGTCTGAGCTCTACTCTTCCCCCTGTGCCTTTCCTCCACATGTGTTGGCTCAGCCTTGGACTTCCAAGTCTCCAGAACATTTAAAACAAAACCTCTGTTCTTTATAAATGATCCAGTTTATGATGCATTCTTATAGCAACAGAAAATAGGCTGAGACAAAGTCCTGACCCTGGTGTGATGGTATTTGGGGTCTTGGAGGGTTGGGTGGGGCCATGAGGGCAGGAACCCCACTGAACTTCCAGGCCCTGTGATAGTGTCCCCTGGGGCAACCTGCCCCTGGCCCTGGTGACTTCTGGTGAGGCTTCTTTCTGGTTTCTATTGGCCCACTGGTTCTCCAGGCAGCCCTTAACCCTGGCTCCTCCCTCCCCTCCTACCCCATTAGCAAGCCCTAGCACCCAGCAGGCTGGGATGCACATGTAGCCATGGCTGACTTTGTCCCCTGGGCTTCCCTGTCCATGCTGGGGCTCAGCCCACACTCAGCCAAGACCTTGCCCGTCCTGGAGGCTGCACTCTCCTGGCATCTTAAAGAGGGAGAGCTGATCTGAGTTTCATTTCCTCTGGGGGGAGGAGAATAAACAGCAAAACACCCTGACATGGGCAGCAAAGGTGGAAGGGGAAGAGAAGTAACCCATATTTATGAAGCCTCTAACAGACACCAATTGCCTTACCCAAATACCTCAAGGAGCCACCAGAAACACCTGCGTGGGCCAGTTGGGAGAGACCAAGCAGTGCACCAGGGCCCCTAGTGAGAAAGGACCGGAGGAACACAGGGTGAAACTCTTGAATCAGCCCAACCCACTCTGCTTCCAAGAAAGAGAGAGTGAAGGGTGACCAATCCCCCAGGTGACTCATCAGCCTCGGGAAACTGTCCTCGGCCATCTTGCTATCTGATGACCCTCAGATCCCAGCACTGAAGTGGTGCTGTCCCACCACCCGCAGAGTGTTAGGGAGAATACTGATGTCTGCTCTCCTGGACCCCGGCTGAGTTCTTCATTCACTGGGCTGGAACTCAGCCTGGTGCTGGGTTTGTAAGCTTGTCAGGTGATCCTAACATGACTGGAAACGTGAGCACCCTGCTTTTAGGACCTATACTCCCCACGTCTGTCAGGAGGGCTGGGGATGCTTCCCAAACAGGCAGCTGTGAGTGAGCTCATTGTGGCTGCATGCCATGCTAGGGGCCGCCTGGGGCACTCTGCAGGGACCAGTAGGCCTCAGCTCACAGTCCCTGCTCCTTGAAGCTTGAACACCCTCGCTCTGTACACTCCCACTCTCCACAGGTGCTTGTTATCAAAACAAGCAAGGGATGGACTGTGGGTTTCACAAGAACTTGCAGAAATCAACCAGAAGAGATTCTGACCTCTCGTCTGCAAGTGCAAGTGGGCACCTGGAGCCAAGCCTGGCTCTGTGGCTCACTGCCACATGTGTGGAGCCAGGACTGGACTTCTCCTTATTGCTTCTTTTGTAAAACTGGACTTTCTAGTAGCTCCCAAGTTATAGGAAACCAAAGAGCAGCTGGGATGATGATGTGTGGGAAACATCTCTGAAGAGATTACTTGATAAGGGAATTGAGATTCGGAGAAGGTGAAGGACTTGTCTACTGTCCCGCAGTTAGCAAAGAGTGAAGCCGGAACTTAAACCCAGGACAGAGAGCTGGCGGACTTTTCCATTCACCATATAGAGCGCAGATCCTAAGGCTCCACGAAAATCCAAATCAGTTCCCTCTTATAGACAAAGGGAGGCAGATGTTTGGAGATGAGACCTGGGAGGGAGGAGCTGGGCCCTTAGTAAAGATTTGTGAATGAGGATAAGCCTGGCAGAGAATTCAGAGATGTGTAAACAGAGAACCTGAGAGAAGAGAATGGGTGGGCAGAGGTAAGCCAGAAACCTCTGTCCTGTCCAGAGGGCCCAGTGGGGTAGATGTGGTGAGCAGGGATTAGGAATCTTCCATTCAAGCCTGGCACTGGCCCAGCTGGCTGCCCACTGCCACCCTGAACCACACTGACCATTTGTCAAGTCACCAGTAATCACAATAGAATTCAATCAGGGTCTCACACCTTCCAGTAGACAGGCAGCCTCCACCAGGCAGGTTAGGCCACTGCCACTCCTCAGGGTACCCCCACCCCACACACTTACACACAGCCTGGCCATAGAGGTACACTTGTACCCCAGAACCTGTGTCCTTCTCTGGCCTTCCAGTGTGCTCTGGGGTGAGCTCTGTGCAGGGCTGCCCGGCAGGCAGGCTGGCATTACCTAATTGCTGGCTGGCTTCTTTTGTCACTTCATTTTTTCAAGCTGCCTGGCTCTGAAAAGTCTCCATCTCAGACTGACAAATGAGACTCCAGCCTTGTTCTGTCCAAGCTCTGCAAAAGGGAGAGATCACAGGCTGTCGCCTCGATGAAGCAGCAGCCAGGATTCCCGCACAAAGCGCTGGGGGCAGTGGATGTCTTTAACAGACAACAAAGCCCGGGCCAGTGCCCTACTTATGGCTGTGACTTTTCTCATTGGACTCTGCTTTCTGCTGAGAGATGCCTCGGGTCAGCCTTCTGCACACCAAGACTTGATCATCAACCAGCCCCCTGGGAGGATGAGTCCTTGTTAGAGCAAACTCCTGGCACCCAAAAAACCTGTCCTGCCTTGGCCAGACAGATGTTTCTAGGTTCGGCAAGAAGAACCTGATCAGAAGAGTACGTTCCACTGCAAGAGCTCACACAGGCCTTGGTGCCTGGGGGTTGGCGCTGACTCCCAGGTACAAAAGGAGAATGCGGTGTGTGGCACTGCTGGGAGAGGCCAAGGGCCCTCAGCCTCATCCCACCCATGTCTGGGCTGGTTGGCTGGAAGGACAGAGCAGCTTTGGCCCCCTCACTGGCTTGGGAGCACCCTGTGGGCAGGAGGCGACCTACATCAGACTTGACCTCTGTCAGCGCAGGATGTGATGGCATTGACCAGGCCAACCTTAGTCCCAGGCCCTCTCAGTGTTTCCCCACTCGGATCTCACTTGGCTCCAGGAACTGTTCTTCCCGTCTTCCACGTGGGGAAAGTGACTAGAGAGGCTAGGTTCACAAAGCTCGTAATTGAGGGAATCAGAATTTGAATTCAGGCATTTAGACCCCAGAATCCCGGTTCTTAACCAATATACGGCACAGACTAAATAAATAATGGCTGTGTGTGCAAAAGGTGAATGAATGAATGAATGAATGAATGAATGAATGAATGAAACAGTCACCAAGTCCATGACATGAAAACCCTCTCGTTCAAAATGATTTCCTTTGTTAAGTTTCATGGAAACCATGGCGGTGCTATTGAAATTCATTCTTTGGGTTTTCAAGGACTTGTTACATTCCCAAATTGCCCCTAAGAAACAGTGACAGCAGAGATTGGGCACACACAATAGCCACAGCATGGGGACCAGCGAGTCCAGGCAAGGCCCAAGCTGTGGAGGGAGCTCTGCCCAGCTTTCAAGGAGGGAGGAGAAAGAAGCAGGAGGGTTTCGGCAGAGCACATGGGCCGCCAGGGACAGGGGCAAGGCCCTGCTCTCAGTGCCTGTGCGTCTCCTGGCTGCACCAGGGACAGGGGCAAGGCCCTGCTCTCAGTGCCTGTGCGTCTCCTGGCTGCACCAGGGACAGGGGCAAGGCCCTGCTCTCAGTGCCTGTGCGTCTTCTGGCTGCAGGTCCTGCCTCAAGTTCCTCACCTGTCAGGAAAGTGCGGATACCTGCTGGGTATCCTGCCCTGTTTCACCCCCTTACCTCCACCTCCAGATGGCCCTACCCTGCTTCCTTGTCCTGCACTCAGCAGGTGACTGCAAGTCCTACCTGAGTTCCTAGAGCCTGGTGCAGCCCCACATCCAGAGCACATCTACCTGCAGCACCTGCCGTTGCCTCCAGTGCAGCTGTGTGGGTTGAGGGGCCCGAGAGGAGGGGTTTGCGCGGGAGAGACAGAGCCCTTGTGGTCAGGCTGATGTCACTGAAGGAGTGGCCGCTGCTCACCTACCCCTTCCCACCTTGTTAGTTACATCGCAGGGACTCACTGAGGAACTTTCTCCAGAGCTTCGGACCCTCCAACCCCCTCACCACTCACCCGGGTCTATTTTGCTACTTCTTTTGCTGGCTCTAGTTCCTCTGGTCCCCTCCTAGATCAGGTTTCTGGGGACCCTTTCCTGGGCCTTCTTCCTTTCCCTAGCTCTGATTTCCCTCCTGGGTGCTCTTTCCCATTGTGGCTTTAAATGCCTTTTAGCTATTAAACATTTACATTTATATCCACAGCTCAGACATCTCCACTGAGGTCCAGACTTAGCAATGCCATTAGCTTATGGATTCTCCTCCGAACCATCCTGCAACGTGGCCAATACTCAGCCCTCTTAGAAACACCCCCCGCTTAGGATTCCCACCACCAACCTCCCAAACCAGGACCTATGGCCCGTGCAAGGTACCCCCTCCCCCTCCGCCTCACTTTGCATATTCCAGGAACCACCCACCCCTCTGATTTGAGCCCTGAAACACTCCACCTCCCCTGCACTGGCTGGGTCTGGGCCATCAAGCCTGCAGTCGCTTCTCGGTGGCTTGTCCTCTTACTTCCTGCTGCCCTTTCTCCCCCCAGCAGAGCAGGGTGATGTTTCTGGAATGGAAATCTTACCATGTTGTCTTTCTCATCAAAATTCTTCCTTAGCTCTCTGTTCACCCTGGCAGTAGTTTTCAAATTGTTGTGGTTTTTTTTGTTTTTTTTTTAACAAGAACACTTCCAAAATGTAGTACATGAAAGCAGAGCCCTTAACAGTTGGAGTTGGAAAGTCTAAAGTCCCTCCCAGATACTCAGCCTCCTCATCTTCCTAACACACACACACACACACACACACACACACACACACACACACGCATGCACAATCCTACATCAGTTTGTTTCACACTCTAGATCCTCTCAAGTCTGCCCTCCCTGAATACACACAGACTTTACCCCAACTCTGATGAAGTCCAGCATTTGTTAGTTACATCCAAATGTCACATAGCTTACTACTTTACATGATCCATTTCAGGATCCAGTTGTGGAAGATAAAAGTTGAGTTCAGTCATTTCCATCACTGCCTGCAATCCAGGGCTGCATGACCTTTAACTCAGCACGGCAGGGCTGGCATTGGCAGCCTCCACAGGCTTTGGGCTCTGTGGCACTTTTGCCTGGGTGCACACAGACAAGGAGCTGATGCTGAGCATTGGTTCTGCAGCCCGTCGTGGGGAAAGCTAAGCCAGCCTGGAAAGAACCTGTGCTGCCAAACCAGACTGATCGGAATTGTAGAAACCAGCAATGCCTCCTCTCAGGCTCCTGCTCCCCAGAGAGGTCGGACCCCTGCACCCAGGAGGCTGCAATGCTGCCCACACACTGGTCCAGGTTCAAACCCCAGCTCTGCTGCTTCATGTACAGGTGATGGGAACTAGATAATCACTCTAAGCCTCAGGTCCCTCTGTAATATGCATTGTTGTTAGGATAAGCAGGTATCTAGCCTATTCCTGTGTGTCGAGCACCAAGTACATGGGAGTTTGCAACTCACACAGTGATTATTAGGACCCCATGGTCCCCACCCATCCATCCAGTGCTCCTCTTGGCTTATAAGCAGGTGATTGCATTTCCTGTAGCAAAGGGAAGAGTGGCCTTCCTAGCCCATCTGGGTTGGGGTTTAGGGGTGTAAGCTGATGGCTGTGTTATTTCTCCAAATGACAATAATCTTTTCTCACCCCTTGTTTTAGACACTCTGACTCTTGGGGTCCACTCTCTAGCCAGCCATGATGCCAGTAAGAGAGAAGGATGGGAGACCAGAGCCTGTTAAGGCCACTACATCTGAACATTCGCCCCAGACAGGTTTGCTGTTGGCCTCACTGCCAGGAGCAGCTCTCAGGGTGTGCGCATGGGGTTCAGGCAGCAGAGGCACCCCAGGGCCCCTCTGGTTCAAGAATGCTCAATCCTCTGGGTCTCAGAGAGTCACTGAGGCAGAGAAGAACTCGGGATCTCCACAATGGCCAAGGACCAAGCAAGAAGAGGAAACATGGCACAAAAACTGGGGAAACCGCACATGAAGGGGCTAAATTACTAAAAAGGCCTGCCTGGGACAACTCTCCTGGGACATTTGGGGACAACAATGGCCTAGAATGGCACTGTTCCCTGGTTATTGGCAGAATCCCCTACATAAGTGCCTCAAACCACTCAGATTTTCTCCTCTTGCAAGGTTAGGCAGGTAGTGTTTCTCCAAGTGATCGTGATGGGTAGGAGCACTCAGTGATGATTACGGGCGAAGCATCGTGCTAGCCATCTTCACGTGCGGCTGATGGTTCCTTTTATGTATCAACCTGGCTATCTTTAGACATTTAGTCAAACATTACCCTGGGGGTGTCTGTGCAGTGTTTTGGGGATGGGGTGACATCTGAACTGGTCGTCTGAGTATTAAAATTGTGTTCCTGAAGATTGGTGGGCCTCACTCAATCCATGGGAGGCTGCATCAAACAGAGAGCTGGACCAGCCTCCCCCAAAGAAGGTGATGAAGACAGAGCTCTTCCTACTGACCGCTCTGCACCTGGATCACAGCTTCCAGCGCCAAGAATGCCAGTTCCCAGGCCTTTGGGCTGGGCCGGAACTGCACCTCCCACTCTCCTCAGTCTCCAGTTTGCCAGCTACAGACTTGGCACTTATCAGTACTCATAATGACATGGGCCAAGTCCTTATCTGTCCTCTATCTAGGTATCTATCATGGATCATCTGTCTGTCTGTCTATCTGTCTGCCTAGATGCACGCCCATCAGATGGTTCTACTTCTCCAGAGACCCCTCATGCAAGGCTTGACCTTGTCCAGTTCTCATTATGATGCTGTGGGAGAGGGACTGTTTCTATGTGTTCTCTCCCCACTTTACAGATGAAGAATCTGCTTCAGGAATGCTAGACAGCCTGCCTGAGGTCGCACACAGCCTGGAGTGGCAAAGCTGGGAATAAACCCCAGCTCCCCTCCCACGCGCCTCCCATGCACCGAGTGGCTGCTCCAGGGTCCACTTTACAAGAAGGGTTGACTTGGCGGCCGGTCCAGTGGGCCAGAGTCTCTCAACCCGGCTGCTCGTGAAGGTCACAAGGAGAGATTTAGAGTCTGACTGGACCCCCTTCCAGAGTCTGCATCAATGATCTCAGGTGGCTCAGGACAGCTGGGACGGGCAGGAAGGGTGCCAGAAGCTCTGAGTGGGAGAGGCAGGCTAAGTCCGTACTGATCTTCTCCCTGCAGGATGCCGGCAGAGCCCAGGAAGGCTGGCTTTTGCCCCGGTCTTCACACTGCTCTGCCTTCTCTAACTGTGCAGGGTCCCTGCTGCACACTCCGGTTGTTACACTGTACCCACAGCCAAGCAAACTAGCACAGCCTCTGTGCCCAAGGGAAAAGGGGCCGAAGGCCTTTTTTTTTTTTTAATTGGGTCAAGAGAAAAAAAGAATTATTAAAAAATGCAAGTCATTGCCTGAGCTCCTGTCATCGCTCAGGTGGCAGCTGTGTGCTGGCTGCTCTCCTCGTGAGAGCAACTATCTTGTAAGGGGCTGGGAGATGGTGACAGGCAAGAAAACCCTCCAAAGTGCTGGCACTGCACTGGCCACTTCCAGGCATCATTGCTCCCTGGCCTCTTGACACCCATGACAAGAGGCTGAGCTCAGGGCAAAAGCCCCCCCCCCCCAAGGGACTCCAGTAACCCAAGACCTACAGGTCAGGGGATGTCCTTCTGTCAGCCTTGGTGGCTCTAGGTGCTTCGCACTGCTGCATGCCAGCCTCTGTGGCTGGTGTGCACTACAGTTGGGAAAAACCAGGAGGGAATGTCCCACCTGCTGACCTGCACCTGCTGCATATGTCACTTGCTCTCTGGAGCTGGGAGGGGAACTTGTAAATTAGGTCCCACACTCAGCTGGGGCTCAGCTTCACTCTCCAGACACTCACCATTCCTCTGCTCTGTCTGAGTCTTCCTGGGGCTACTCCCACATGCAGATGTAGGCCCAGGCATTGTCAAAAGGGGAACCTGGGTGGTGGGGACAGGACAGGATGCTTCCAGGGTTGCACAGACACATACCGTGCCAAGCCAAAGGGACACAGCTGACAGCCTGTCTTGTAGCTGGAGGACTGCAGAATGAGAAACTCGTTCAGAACACAGCCTGACCCCCCAGGAGGGCAAGTCCATGGGGTAGGGACAAGGCGGGAAGGAAGTGGCCATCAGCAGACTGCAGAAAGGCTATGTTAAACAGCACGTGGCTGTGGACACAGGGCCGAGCTTCACCTCCTCTCTGGAGCTTGACCTGGCTGCTCCACACCCGGCCTCTCTCCTCCAGATGCAAACAGCTGTCTTTGGTTTCTCACAGCTATCTGTCTAGTTCCGAAATGAGCTCTGTCTTGCATGGTAGGATGAGCTGTTCAGTTTAATTTGTTGGTGCTTCTAATCCAGTGTTGAGCCTAATAAACTCTCACGGAGTTAGTGAGGTAGTGACTGGTTGGAAGTTGGGAGCTTGGGATTTGACAGCTGGGTCCAATCAAAGTATGGGAACTCAAAGGAGGACATCAGCGAAAGAGGGAAACAAATTGCTTCCATTGCCACTTTTCATCCAAGAGTCACCTGACTGAGACAAAGAGATTAGAAAACAGGGGAAACTCGAAAAGAAATTTAAATACTGGAAAAAAAGGATCACAAGGATAAAAGTAGGAAAAAAACAAAGGGAAAAAGAAAATCGAATCTAAGCAAGGCAGGGCTAACCTGGGAAATGGAGCAGGCTGAACACAGAGCCCGGGGGATGTGTCAGTGAAGATGGAGATGAATGGCTTTGCCACGGTGAGGAAGGTGAAAACGAAGAACGCCGGGCAGTGGATTCTCTCAGAGGAAGCAGCAGTGGTTCACTCTTTGAGATCTGCTTGAGTGCAGAGAAGCAGCCGGCACCAGAAGGAATATAAGCTTTTGTGGTTTTCATCCCCTGGATTTTAATCTGTGCCCCTGTGCTGTGCGGCTGCTGTGTGTTTTAATTGACAGTTCAGTGCTCCAGGCTTGCACTTCAAGGGAATTGGTATCAGGAGTGGGGTGTGTTTGTAGGCCAGAGAAACAAAGGGCCCAGCAGAGACTTTTGCCATCCTTGAGGTGACGTGAAATAAAACCATCCTGATGGAAACAGAAAATCCCCAAACAGCAGAGCAAAGTGGGAAGCTAGGAAGCACCAAGGAAAACAAAAGAATCTCAGGATTGTTTTCTTCTTCACGCTCCTTCCTCAGCCTTCCTGACTTAGGAGCTCTGTGTTGCTGGGCTCAGTTTCGTTAATGAGGATGCAATGACCGGGGTCTGCTGAAATCCTCTCCCAATTTTGGTTTTATTTCCTAAAAGCAATGTCACCAAACAAGAGGGAAGATGGGGCGGAGATGTTGGGGCCTGGAAACAGTGAAACTGGAATTACCTAGGAGCACAAGGAAGAAGGGTTGGATTTTCAGTGAGCACCAAGAACTAACTTGAAAGTAAAGGAAAAGCAGCCCCATGTTCATCCTCTTTTTTTCCCACCGGTGTTCAGCTGCAGGGATGAATGGTGAGGCGGGAGTGGGCAGGTGTGGAAGAGACAAATGGTGGAGATTTGGTGAGAGTCACAAGGCGGGGTGAGGGAGCTAATGTGTATCTAATGACTGACCACAGACAGGGAAATAGATAACACGAGGGAGGCGAGGGGAAGCAGTGGGGAAGGCAGGTCCTTAGAGTTGGGGCTCTGCAAGGAGGGGGCAGGACAACGGTTAGAAGGTGGCTGAAGAAGTTTGGGAGGCATTGTAGTACTTAGCAACAGGAAGGTCTAGGTCTGCGAGGGAGAGGAGATTAAAAGACCAGAGGGTAGAGCATTAAAATATTGAAAACATCAAGGACTGCGGTGGGGACAGCCAAGAGAGTATTACAGATAGCCAGGGCTCAATCCTGAACAGTGAGGGGAGTGGGCTGGGGTCAGAGATGGCTGGTCCGGGGATGGGTTCCAACTCCAGGGACCGCAGTCAGCAAGTCTAGCAGGAGACCTCAAAGGTAGCCCAGGAGACCTCAAAGTGCATGGCTGACAGGCCAGAGCCACATGGCTTCCCCTGCAGTTGACTGCAGCCTGGGATCCGCACACATCCATAGCTGAACCAACCCTGTGTAGGAGGCTCCTTCACGCCCTCACCCTTGGGATGTGCCCTGGATGGGGCTGGATACGCAGAGGCTCTGAGATGAAGACAGTCTCTTCCCTGGATGGTCCCATGCCTACGCCACCCAGGTCCTCCCCACCCAGCCCCACATGGCCAGACTCTGAGCTGCCACCCATCCCAGAGGGTGGGCAGAAGGAGCAGAAGAAGCTCCTCTCTGTCTCTCTCTGTCTCTCTCCATCTCTCACACACGCACACACACTACAGTCAAGCAGTCTAATGGAGAAGTCTATTGAGAGTCTGTGCTTTGAATCATGCTTTCTAGCTTTCAGGAATGCACAATCGCTCACACAGTAAAGACTGGTTTTTTTCTCCCCCTCTCCTCGAAGTAGCATTTTGATTACATGAGTATATCATGCTTTCACTCAAACCCCCAACAAAAGCTCCACTTGACTGAAAAACAAAAACCTCTTCAGTGTGCTGACGAGTCACAGCATGAGTCAGGCGGATGAGGAGGCAAAACTCCCCCCAACTTCCGGACACTATCGCTGAGATCCCAGGAACTGTAGAGGGCACAGCCAGGCAGGCAGAGAGGAGAAGCATAAAGAGAGAGGCCGCCATCCTGTCCTGGGCAGCAGCAGGCTGCATCCTCTGCCCCCGGGGCATGCCTGTCATCCAGGGGTGTGGCCAGGAGCCCAGCATCGTGGACACACACACGTGTACTCTTCCTTGTGTACCGACACTCATGCACACGCACACTCACAAGGACACACTCAGTCATGCACACACACATTCACACGAGCTCAGGCCTTTTCCTTTATAACTACAGTAAGTAGGCTCACACAGGAAGAGCTGGTAGGGAAAAGATCCCCTCAACCCCAGCTCACTAAAACGCAGCCTCCATGCCGTCCATGCCAGAGAGTGCAGACCCTCAGGTCGATGTGCTCAGAGACAGCACACCACAGGGATCTGGAGAGAAGCCACTCAGTCGCCTTCAAAGGCACCTCCACAAGGGCCCTTATGGCTCCTTTGGCTCCACCACCTCCCAGAAGCACTACCGTGAGGACCCAGCCTTCACCCCCTGGCTTCCGCCTGGCATTCCAGAGCCCACCCCATAGCAAGAGTCCGCCTGCATAGCTTAGCCTGGGAGATCTGAACCATGATTTTACTTAGGAAAGCAATGATTTTTTCTCAGCTCTTGAGCCTGCACTCTTCCCATTGATATTTTAAACAACTCACCTCTCTCAGGTGTCCCCATAGAACCAGGGTCACTGCTCTGTTTCCGCAGCTGCGAGTAAAGCAGGTGGAAGGGACGCAAGGTGACAGGGAGCTGAGACGGACAGTGGAGGCAGCCTGGCCTTCCTCCGTGACGGACCCCGATGTCCTGATGCCAGTGGGGAAGGCGAGGAGGGAGGTCCAGAGCCTGTCTCAGTGCAGACTCGAGGAGGGGCACCCTGAGGAGGCTTGGAGGGGAGAGGAGGGAGGGGATGGTTTGTTTTGTTTCCCCTCTGAAACTTGAGGCCCCTGGAGATGGAGTAGGACTTGGATTTCAGCTCATAGACAATGAGAAGCCACTGGAGTTTTGACAAGCGTTGGGGGCAGGTGACAGCATGAAGAGATTTACGGAAATTTGTTTGGCAGCTGTGCCAAGGGTAGCTGTGGGGGAGACCAGGCGCAGAGGTGGGGATAAGTCAAGAGTACACTGTGGGGTACCCACAGTACGGACAGGAAAGTGGGGACGGAAGTGAGATAAGTGTGGCATCATGTTTGGACTTTGGGGTGTGTCTGACATGAGGTGAAGGGGGAAACGTGACATGGGGGGAAGAAGGAGGTGGCGCTGAGGTCCCCAGCACAGAGCGGCCCTGTGCTGTGAGGAAGCCCTGAGGGCTGAGGGAAAGGTTTCTCATTCCTCAGGGCTCTTCCGGAAACAGTCAAGTTTCAGTGGAAGATCTGCTCCCCCATCCTCCTCCAACCCAGCCCCACTCTTCCTCCCACATTTGCTTGGGGACATGGCCCCTTGAGCACAGTCACAGAAACCAGAAGTTCAGGAGTCACTGCAGGCTTGTCCACCCACTCCCACTCTATCCACATGCAAGGCCAACTCCTCTACCTCCTGTCAGCCCTTTCCTTTGTTCAAGTCCTGCCAAGAGTCTCTGAAATTTAATCCCATTGTGAGTAACTGAGCTGGTCCAGGTGGGCTCTGTGAGAAGGAATTAGGTTAGAGGACTCTGCCCTCATGAACCAACCAATGAACCAGTCCTGAATTAATGGATTTCTGAGTCAGTTATCTCTAGGGTGTGTCTGTTAGAAAAACCAGTCGGTTCCCTCTCTATGTGCCCTTTGGCCATGTAATACCCTAGGTCACCTCAGGCTGTGCAAAGTCCCCATCAGCAAGAAGACCCATACCAGATGCAACCTGGGACCTCTCAGCTGGCGGAACTGTAGGCTGAATAAACCTTTATTATTTGTAAAAGTTCCAGTCTGTGGTGTCCAGATATAGCAGCAGAAAACAAAGACACCTCCATCTTGCCTCCTGATGTGTCTGATTTGTCTGGTCTGCAGTGTTACTGTTTCCCCGTCTGCCACGCCTTCGCAATCCTTTCTCCCTGCCCGCAGCCGCCTGGCCATTCTCCTCACCTGGAAGTTGCCAGATGTCTGTTACAAGCACTGGCAGAAATCTAGGGGAAAGAACAGCAGAAAGGCTAAATTCCAGACCCACAGATCACACTCCCCATGAGGCTTCATGGCTCAGATGACTCCCGGGCACTGCACATCTGACCTGTTCAAAACCAAGCCCTCAGGTCCCTCCCTCGAGCACACCACCCTGCGTCTGCTCCTCCTCTGGGTGTGTGACACTCTCGTCCAGGAAACCCAGCCAGGGCCCTGCTTCTTCCTTTCCCTTCCTCACGTCCTTCCGCCCAGCCTCTTTTCCACCTCACACGTGCTCACGCTTGTCCTCCACTCACCCCACTGGTGCCCCAGCCACCTCAGTCTCGAGCTGGGTCACCGAGCTAGTTTGGTTGTCACCCCGACCTCCACCTTCGCTCTGCTCTCACCTACCATCCACAACCCAATTAAAAAACATAATCCTTTGCATTTTTAGTTTTATTTCTTTTTTGAGGATACAGTAAATTACAATGTACACAGTGAAAAAGGCGGAGTAGCCAGATGCTATAAACAACTTTGACTAGTCTACAGCAAAAAGACACGCAACCCAAAGAAAATGTAGACAAAAGGCTTCAACAGAAATTCTCCAAAAAAGATACACGAGTGTACAACCATCTCAGAAAAGCATGACCAACGTCACTAGTCATTGAAGAGCTACAAAGCAAAACTCTAATGAGAAGCTGCTTCCCACCCATTAGAATTTGTCACAGTGAAGAAGAATAGCAGGATGTGGAGAGCGGAACCTGCATGCACTGCTGGAGAGGGAACGTAAAATGACGCGGCCATCGGGAAAACGGGTTAGCATTGCCCCCAAAGCTAAGGATAACCGAGCAATTCTACCCCCGTGTATATGCCCCCAATAACTTAAAGCAGGTACGAACATATTTACCTGTACACGTACATCTGTAAGAGAAGCAATCACCCCAGCCAAAAGGTAAATATAACCCAAATAGTCATCAACAAATGAATGGATAGGCAAACAGTGGTGCATTCAAGGTATGGAATATTATTCAGCCATAAAGACGAATGAAGAGCTGCTACCTGCTACAACATAGACGAAACTTGAAAGCATTATGCTAAGCAAAAGGTCACAGTATGACTCTATGTCTATATTATATCTAGACTAGGAAAACCCGAGAGAGAGCAAGAGAGAGAGAGAGAGAGATTAGAGGTCACCAGGCCTAGTGGAGGGAGAGAGAATAGGGAGCGATTCCTCAGATGGGTTCAGGGTTTGCTTTGGGGTGATGAAATGTTTTAAACTGAATAGAGGTGACAGTTGTACGACATTGTGAATGCACTAAGTGCCACCGAATTAACGTTTTTTAAAAAGCATCCTGAAATAGTGCAAAAACAGTAGATGATGAAAAGTTTGCTGTCCACTTCCGTGCTGTGGCCACCAACCCCTCTCCTGGGCAGCCACCTGTCCTTTGCCTCCTTCAGGACATCGTCCAGCTGTGTCCACCTGCAGCAGTAGCCAGACCACTGCACAGCTCAGCTGTTCTAAAGACACAGCTGCCGAGAACTGACCCACAATCATGCTAAGCCACAGGGTCCCCAGGGTGCTACCAGCCCATAGCAGAGTCCAGCATGGAGACTTAGGCAGGGCTAGCTCTGCCTGACACAGGTGCCTTTGGCAGGGCCACTGGGCTCTATGCTGAGGTTTCTCAGAGCTGCCGTGGGCTCGGGAGCTCCTCCGCCCATTCCTTCTCCCCTTTCTTCCCCAAGCCACCTCCTCTGCTCTTCTCTCTCTATCCCTTTCCTCTACTGTGTTTACTCCCACAAAACCTTTTGCTCCATGTGTGAGTCTGTGTCTATGTGTGTGTGTCCTGGGGAATGAATCCTGGGTTTTACACATGTTAAGCAAGTGCCCTACCAGTGAGGTAATTCTCCAGCCCCAATCTTTTACATTTCTAATTCCATGTTGGCCATGCAGCCCTTCTGAAGGGCCACAAACAGACACACAAGCAAACACACACACACACACACACACACACACACACGCACACAGACCCTGTATTACACAGATGAAATATGCACTACACACACGGTTCTGTGCCTCACTTCTAAAATTGCCTACATTAATTTAAGAGACCAACCCATGTTGGTATAAAAAGAACTCTCAGTGGCTACACAACAGGATACTAGACAGCCAGTGTTAACTTATCCCAGCTGGTCTCTGTTGATATTGTCACATTTAGTCCCTTATCAATATATAGGCCTTTTCCATCTTTTGCAATTATATACAATGCTTGTATGAATAACTTTGTACTGTTGTATGAATAACCTATCGAATTTGAAACATGTACAGGATAACTTCATGAGAAAAAGGAATGGGTCCAAGGGTCTGTGCATTTATTATTCTGATAAATGCCACCCACTTTCCCTGCTCTGGGTCTCTATCATTTATACTTTCACCAAACATCTAGGAGTCTTCTATTTCTCTCATCTGTAACAACCCTGCGTGTTTTCCAGATTTAATCCTATCCCGGCCCTCCAGCCTCACCCTTCACCTCCAGTATTTACTTCTCTTTCTTAAACACACCAAAGTCATCCTCAGCTCAGGCCAGAATGTGAGCTGCCCTGCTGCCTGGAAGGATTCTGTTTGAATCTTCAAATCTCAGCTTCAGTGTTGCCTCATTAGAGAGGGATCCTTGACTATCCTTAGTCGCTAAGATTCATTGTTTGTCTGTTATTGCAGATTGTTGGCTGTCTTCAGATCATTTATCACAAGAAGAAACTGATCACCAGTTTGCTTTTCTTCCTTGCTAGATTTTAAGTTCACAGTGCCTGCCTCGTCTTGAGCCGCAGTAAGCACTTGCTTAGGAGCTCGAGAAAGAATAAGTACCTGGCTGTTTCTCCCCGGACCTCAGGAACACAAGGCGTTTCACCTATTTTCTCAAATCCCAGTTTCCACACATACCTTGTGCTTCTAAGCCTGGAAGGTGCTTCATCCCCCAGGCAGCTGCACTTCCCAGGTGTCTGCACTCAGCTAATATGATCTGGGATCCTTTGGAATGCAGAGTATGACTCACAAGTAGGTCACACCTGTCACAGGTGTGTCCCAGGGAGCAGATCAGACACCCAGGAAACATTTTCAGAGGTTGCCAAAGCAGATCTCAGGCTGTGACATGCTATCCCAGAGAGAGCTGTCTCACCTAGGCTAGTAAGGCCTCTCAAGTGGGTCCATCCTATTACACCGAGCTTTAAGCCAAGTGTCAGGGCAAGATGCAAATTGTGGAAACCCCTGGTAACTGCTCATGTGGGGAGCACAAAGCGTGAGTATTCATCGTGTCAGTGTTAGGAATTAAACTGTGTGTTCCCTCCTCAAATCCTAACCTTCAGAGCCTCAGAATGTGATTTTTTTAAAAAAATACAGATGCAATTAGACGATGTAATACTGAAGTAGAGTTGATCCAAATGTGATATGACTAACGTTCTTGGAAAAAGAGTGAAACACAGGGAGGGTGCCATGTGAAGGTGAAGGCTGAGATCCACAAGCCAAGGGACAGCAGAGGTGCCCAAGGCCACCAGCAGTTGGGAGAACATGGAACAGATTCTGTCACAGACTCTCAGGAGGAACCAGCCCTGCAGACTCCTTGATTGTGAACTTCCGGTCTCTGAACCGTGAGACACCTCCGTTACCGAAGCCGCTCAGATTGCGGTACCTTGTGACAACAGCCCTACAAACTAATGCGACCAGTGACTCATGTTAGGCCAACTTGGATGGCTCACACCTGCAAAGGTAAATTTGTTCACATGATCAGTAAATAGCCACAGTCACACAGGCGTCCTCATTTGGGAGGTGGAAAGAACGTCGGGCTCGGATTGGGAGGTCCTGGGGTTTAGTTTCTGCACTTTTCCCTCTCTGGCTTTGGAGGAATATAAAATGGAGTGGACGGATGGTCTCTCTCCTCCCTTCCATGTCAACATCGTGGCTCTATTATTCCCACCAAACTGTCTCTGCAAGGTTCCCTGAGACCCGGGCCAATGAAGTTCACCTGCGTGTGAGCCATCAGCGGAAGGGCTGTGGGAGGGTAGGAACTTTGTATCCTGTCCCTTTCTGCCAACAAGACTGCTTTCTTTTTCTTTTCTTTTAAAGAGAAAAGAACAGAAAAATCAAGAAGCAAACAAATAATTAAAAAACAACAAAAGCAACATGACATCATCAACAACAACAAAAACAATGACAATATAGGATTTCAAAATAGGATGATAGGAATTTAACAATTATATTGCATTCCGTTATACTCAAAGTAACTGCTCAGGCCACCAGACACAGATAGCAGGTTGATCAAACTATATAATTTCCCTTTGAGCAGTATCTTTCCCTTTTACTGTATCTGTTGTAACCTATCTTATTTACTCTTTCAGTTTCTTATACAAGACTGCTTGGTCTTTTCTATTTTATGTTTAGAATTCAATTTTAAACCATCTCGAAAAATGGTTGGGGAGGTAAAGCCATCGTTTGACAAAGGCAAATCCTTCTTACTTTTACTGGATTTTAAATTAATTTATATATGTGCATATGTTTACATATGTGTGTATGCATTTGTGTGTGTATTCAAACCCAGAGCTTTATACATGCTGAGCACACACTGTACTACTAAGCTGTACCCTCAACATGGTTCTATTTTTATTTTTATAAAATTATATGTAAAAACCTCTATACCACCTTCTGAGCTCAATTGACTTTTGTTCCCCAGCAGCAGCCACTTAAAGCATTGGGTTTTTGCTTTGTTTTGGTTTTGTTTTTGTATTTACAGTTGTGTTTTTAGATGGAGGAAAATATTGCACTTTCTTGATTCACTTATTTTAAACATTTTCCTCTAAATCTAATGAATATTTTAGATTATTCATGCCTGTTTCCTGGGCTTTCCATCCTTCCAACATAATTGTTTATGTGTTTTTTGTGAAATCCAAACACAGTATTTTCATGATTATGATTATGTAAAATAAACATCTTCCAGGGCTGAGCCAAGTAGTGAACTGAGAGCAAACTTCTGTTTCTCAGCATAATCTTCCCCAAGGTGACCATGTCTCCACATTTAGCTTTTGCTTTGTTTCCTCTCAACATCAGAGTCTTCGCATGTTTCCAGCAACTGTGCAAATCAACCCTTTCTACACTTTCTGACATGAAAAACCCATCCATAAGTTCCACTAGGCCTCCTGTTGATGCCCACCCTGGACAGGCCGAACACTAGTCCTGGAGCTCCTGCCCCACTGTCCCCACCACTGTCCCCTCTGCAGATCTCCAGCCTGCCTTGTTTATGATGTGGTATCTTACAGTACCCTCCCAAGAAAGGGCATGTTGGATGTAAATTTCTGTGTATTTTGCATGTTTGGAAATCAGCCTTTACTGATTGATAACACTAAATATCACCAGCCTCCTTTGCTTGGTAGTGTAACAGGGTACATAGGATTTTAGGTTTAGAAATTCATCTTCCCTTGGAATATTGAAGGCATTTTTCATAGTGCTGTTGAGAAATCTAGTTCATTCCAACTCTTGATCTTTGATATGTAAACTTTTTAGTTGTTTTGAAAACTCTGAAGATCTTCCATTTCTAGGAGTTCTACAGTATCAAAATGGGCTATATTGGTCTGAGGCCATTATCCACTATTATCTTTGGCATTTGGAGCAGTCAACGAAGACTCACATCTTCCCACTCTAGACCTTTCCTGGTCATCCTTTCTTTGATAATTGCCTCACTGCCATTTTTTCTGTCCTCTGTTTCTAGAATTATTTATTGGACACTGAGCTTCTTGGGTTGCTCTTGTGATTTTCTCATCCTTGTTTCTCTTATACTCCGTCTTAGTTTTACTTGCAGGGCTATTTATCATCCCACACTGTTGTAAAGTTTCTGAAATTCTAGCTCTTATTTTTAACTTCCAGGAACTCTCTTGCCCTAGTTGTTTCTTTTGCATCACATCTTGTGGATGCAGCGTCTTCTCTTGTATCTCCGGAGATGCCAATTTAATTTATTTTCAGATCCTGCTGCTTGTTCATTGTTTCTGCTGCCTTCACAGAGCCTTTTGTTCTCCCTCTTGATTTTATCCCGTATGACAGACATTTTCTTCGGTGCAGACCCTTGGTCAACACACATATTTCAGTTGCTCATTGCAGGTTGTGTGTAAATTCAGGGAATTTTTTTCTTGGGTGTGGTCAGGAATCCCTCAGTGTCTATGTATAGATGTATAGGTCTTTCTCTCTGGGGTGGGTCAGTGTCTGCAGAAAAGCACCGTCCAGTCCCTGTTGATCAGAGGCCAGCTGGAGGAAGGGCAGGGGAGAAGGTTTGCTCTGCGTATCAACGTTCACCCCACCCCCAGCCTCCTCTGCACCAAAGGAGAACAACACCAAGTCTCTGGTGCAGTTTCTCTAGGAAACAAAATTCTTGTCCTGCAGGATGGAAGTAGTCTATCTGCTTGTTTTAACGCTTCTAAGGGACCCCTCTGCCTTCATGTCCCGCTGTTCCTCTGCAGCACTGCTGGCCCCATCTTTGAGATGCAGAGACTCTCTGGGCCTTAGCAGTGTGCTTTCCTGATTCAGGCACTCAGCTTGGACTTCCTGCCTCTGCTCGCTCCTGACCATTCGCTCTCTGCTGGTACTGAGGGAGGGTCACACGTGTCCGGTGGAGACTAAACAAGAGGATGGAGGTTGCTCTACCCCACCATCTGGAAACCCTCAAACTGTCTTCTGTGCTACCCTCACACCAGCCAGAGCTCGTGGGCCATCTCAAAGTGCCAGAGTTCAGTAACGATAACAGTGAGACGGTGCCTATTATGTGCCAAATGCTTTACATAAGTTATCTTCAATCTTCACCACAACCTGCAAAGCAGGTTTTCTTATCATCATTTTGCAGATGAGGAAACTGAGGCCAAGCAAGACACAGAATTTGTCCAGGTTTATCCCTTTGATAGGTGGCAGAGGCAGGATTTGAATTCAGGTCTACATGGCCCCAAGTTGGTCCACCAAACCCATACGCGTCTACCCCAAGTCGCCCAGTACATGGGCCTTGATCAAATCTTCATCCAACGCACATTATGCCTTGGTCCTTAAAAAGGGAAGCCAGGGCACCTCTTTTTGAGGGGTGCGCAGACCCTCGCCACTGGCTTATCCTATTCGGGTCTCCTCACCTAATTCTGGGCCTGGAATCTGCAGTGTGCAGCCATGAACTGACTTTCAAAGAGCCCAGTTAAATAGGAAGACTAAGGAGCCCGCCTCCCTCCCCCTGCTGACTTCTGCAGGCGTAGCCATGGTGACGGTGGCTCTGCTGACAGCCAGGGAGAGGGAGAGTGGGGGAGAGGAACAGAGGAGGGGCACATCCTCAAGGGGCTGGCAGGCCATTCTATGAAGATGCTTTTGGGGAGGGGCACCTGGAAGAGGGATGCTCCCCATCCCCAGAAAGCTGGGTACCCCGAGTTACCACCCACCTGCCTGCCCAGCCCCCTACCCTGACTCATGCAGGTGGGTGATTCGTCACACCTGGGGTGTGACAAAGCAGAGGCAGCAGGGAAACCTCCTGCGAGGCGCAGGCTCCAGGCAGGAGCAGCATCCGGAAGCCAGTGCTCAGGGAAGGTGGACACAGAGGGCCATCTGCTGCCTCTGTTCCTGCCCCTGTCTCATCCACGTCCCTGCTCTGTGGCTGAGTCTCAGAGAGGATGGAGAGGCCCCAGGCCACTGCTGTCACTGTGTCCCGAAGGTCACTCCTGCACCAGGCCCTACACAGGCTGCCTGTAGTTCCCAGCACAGAGATGGGGCGGACTGGGGCCCACGGGGCCTGTGCTCCGTGCTGGCCTCCCTCCGGTCCTGTCTCCTGCTTCTTTCTTCTTCCCCCTGGGCCACACTAGCAGCCCTCACCTCCTCCCGCAACTCTGTCCCAGGTGTTGCTCACCTAGGACGCCTGGCTCCATGCCCCACTTTGGCCCCTGTATCAGCCCAGACTTCACATCGTCAGGAAAGCCTGATCTGGCCTCCTGGCCTTGCCAGGATCCCAAACCTCTGCTCCCTCACCATTGCTGGGCGATAGTAGGATGCCTGCCACCCCTACTGGACCAGTGGGTCAGGAGGCTAGGGACCAGCCTCGCCTGTCTCCTAGCATCCCTGCATCCTGCACAATGGCTGGCAGGAGAGCCTCACTCAGTAGGAAGGGAGGGCGGGAAGAATCCATTCGCCCTGCTTGGGAAAGTGTCGGTGAAGGCAGAAACCACCGTGGCTTCCCGGCGGCCTGCTGCTCCTCCATTGGACCCAGGATGCTGGTGAAAATACTATGGGCGTGAAGGATAGAGACTGCTCAAGTCAAATGACCGTCTGTCTTACTCTCAAAGGTGTGTTTCTTGAAGATGGGAGCAGCTAATTTTGTGTTCCCCGAGTTCCCGGAGCCTCCCTAGCTGGCCTGAGGGACCCGTCATCTGGATCACACCTTGGAGCACTTGCTTTCTTTCTCACAACCACCAGTCCCTTCAGGTTCAGGGTCCCTCCAGTTTTCTGACTTCCTCAAAGTCCTAAAAGGCACAGATAGGGCAAACAGCCTGGGGTCAAGTCCCACCTGAAGGCAGGTGGTTAATCTTCCAGCTGGGGGAGATAGATCCTTCCTGAAGAGGGTGGAGAGGCCTGTTAGTCCTGCACAGTCCTGCACCCCCAAGCTCAACTCCTTGCAGGGGCCCCAGGGAGTGAGTCAGCCCTGATAAAGCCAGCCAGGATAAGATAGGAGGGTTTGTTCACAGGCCTTCCCTGCATTACCAGGCTGAGCGCCTATGTGGAGGCCAAAGAGCACCCCAGGAAAAGAGGAAGTCCTGTGAAAAAGCACCCTGAAGGCAGAGTACCCCAACTGCTTCCAAGGTGCATGGACTTCCACTGATCCTGCATCAGCTCTGCCCGGATCTCAGGGCGTGAAGGAAGGCCATGGACCAACCACAGAAGTCACCCAAAGGCCAACTCAGGTGATCTGCTGAGGTCCCTTGAATCCTAACAGATGTGTCTGTAATTAACTGGTGAATAAAATAAACATTTCTTGTCTTGTAAATTCTGGGTTAGAGGACTGAGTTTTAATTCTAGCATTTTCTTACTTTCCACATCTACACAGTAGAACCTAGCTCTGGGCTCACTGTGTGGTGCCCAGTTCCCAGAGAGGAAGAAGCCACTGCCCACCCCGGTCCCACCTGCCATGGGGGCTGGCAGGTTGTAGCCAGAGTGTGGTGATGCTTCACATGCTCTGATAGAAGAGTGATCCAGGAAGTGGGAATTTTGCCCCTCTACCTAGGGGTGCTGGGTCCCCTGATGCTCCAGTCTTGCACCCCCTTGAGCACTTCTGTACGGAGCCTTGTTGAGAGAAACCAGTGGTGGTCCAGAAGAGGTAGGGAATGTGCCCCTGGAGAGGCAGAGCAAAGAGACACAGAAGCAGGCAGAACTTGGCTCCAGGGTTGACCCATTCAACTCCAGAGTCCAGATGCAAAGGCGTCTTGGGAATGCCCCACTCCAGCCCCCGGCTTCACATACAAAGAAGCAGCTCACTGAGGGAGGCAATGGGCAGCAGGCCTAGGGCAGAATCCCAGCTCTCCTGCTACCTGGGAGAGGTTGCTGGTGGACTTGAGTCACCCACTGTAAGCCCCTTCTGTGCCTTAGGTCACCATTCTTTCCTCCTGAGTGTTAACAGAGAACTGAGTTGTGAAGGTCACTTCCAACTCCCAAGGTTCTATAATTAGTTTCTTCGTTGTTCATGTTTCATCAACGATAACCATCCAGCCACAGGCCTCGAGACAATGGAGGATAAGGAACCAGGGGACACTGTGATGGAAGGATGGGTAGTCGCTGAGCCCTGGAGCCAAGTATGCAGTGTCCTACCTGGCTGCACCTCTTGCCCTGCAAAGGTCCACAGAGGAGCTGTCATGTGTGACTGAAGACCAGTGTCAGGTTTTGTTCCTCCTAGCAACGTTCTGAAGCTAAACACTGTCCAAATAAGCTGTGCAGGAAGGAGAGTAGAGAGTTGGGCTGAGTTTCTTTGCTCTTACCCAAGACCAGGGAAGGACCTTGGGAGTCAGAGTTGCCCATCACCCAGAGTGGGCAAAGGTCTTACCGGGTTGCCAGCACCACAATGTAAGTACATAGAAAAGTACTTTCTTGGGAAAGAAAGCAAACCCCAGCCCAGATTAAGAGAAAGGGCGCTACTTCCTGACTTGGGGTTCCACTAGCCCTGGTTTCCATGAGGCTGCTGCAAGAACTGCCAAGGGCAAGGTGAGGATAAGGAGGTGAGGAGCAAGAGGCTGGGGGGTTCCTGGGGGCTGGGCCACTGCTATCAGGAGGCAGAGCTGCAAGCAGGATATGCAATCTGCTGAGGCCACTGGAATAGGACGAATTCTGTTAAAAAAAATTTTAGAGGGATTCCTATGCCTTCTTCCATCTCTGCTGAGCATCAAGGACTGGGCTGACAGACCTTGCGGGGAGTGGGAAAGAACAGAGGATTGGCAAGGTGGACCTCACTGTACCCTGCAGGGTCTCTTCATTGAATATGCGGTGTCCACGTTACGAATACAAGCCCAAGGTGTGACTCACTTGGGTTTGAATCATAGCTCATCCACTTAATGGAACATATGTTGGGCAGATGCCTAGATCTTAGCTTTCTGAATTAAAAGAAAATGGAATAATAATGCCCAGGGAATATTGTTGATGATCACAGTGTTCATGTTAGCTATTGATTGCCATGTAACAAGTTATCCTAAATTTAGTGACTTAAAACAATGATTATCCTATGGATTCTTCTAGTGAGTATAATGTATCAGAAGTGATGCAATATTCCTTCTGAGATTAGGCTATGAGCTTGCAGTCAAATTTCAGCAATTGGCACAGCTTAGCTGGACTCTCCTGGTATCATTTCCGTCAAGAGATTGCAAGCATGTGGGAAGAGGCACCTTCCATCTCACTTGCATGGATCTGGGCAGGCCTCGGTCCTTCACTGTGTCATCCTATGCACAGGGCTGCCTCACCACATGGCAGATGGCTTTCTTCATGGTGCACTATCTATGAGTGACTACCAGCATGAGAAAGTGCCCAAGAAGGAAGCCATAGTCTTTTTATGACCTAGTCTCATAAGGGATAACCCATCAACCCCCATATATTCATCAGAAGTGAGTTAATAAACCCAGCTCGTATTCAAGGAAGGATTGATATGGAGTGCAAAGATCCAGTAACCCTCTTAGAGAATGCCCACCACTATGTTTAATTAATATTGCCCACTTTTATGATTCCACTTTTAAAAATCTTACTCCCCAAATTATTCTCCATTCGTGCCATTGTGAGTTTCCACTTCTGTGTTGCATTTGCTGTAACTTCTGCCAGGAAGACCTCCTACTGCTTCCATTCTCACTCACACCCATGCACAGGCTGGCCTCAAATGCCACTTCCATGGAGCCTGTGCAAATTGCCCCCTTGCTGGAGGGAATCGTTGCCTCCTCTGAAATCCAAGAAGGAAGAGTTGCTGAACAGGCTGTTGGGTTTAGGCATCCCAGATCAGCAAGGCTCCTGCTCCATTAGATGAGTACAGAAACTATACTCACAGTCCTTGCGTTGGACTCACTGAGCACCTACCCATTTGCCAATCCTTAGAGCTAGAGTTCTCTCATAATGCTGATGTGGACCAACTGATGAAGGCTCTTCCCAAGGCTCCAAAAGTCTGCATAACATGCAAGCAAGAACCGTCCCCTCCGACACAGAGATGGCATTTAGGAGAAGAATCTGTGGGTGTTTGAGCTTCTGTGGATTCTTTCATGGATCTGAAAATTTATTTTCCAACACAGCTCTTAGATCTAAACAGAGCCTAATTCCACACCAGCATAGTACAGTCTTAGTGAAGTTAATCATCCCAAAATGATAAACCACTATAGGGTGTCCACAGGGTTATGGAAAACTAGGGAAGAGACAGGCAGTGTGTGCAACATGAGTGTGGAGTGATGGACCCAAACGAAGCTGATCAGTCGAGGTCTTCAGCAGCTGGACATCAGGTCCACTCGGAGGAGAAGCATGGGAAACTCACATGCATTATCCACCTACAATGTGCAGGACGTAGAACTGAAAGTGTGTGTTCTCACTGAGTCCCCAGAAATGCCCGGTGAGAAAGGTAGTATTATCCACATTTCTGGAGAAAGAATATGAGGCTCAGTGAAGTGAAATGGCTGCCCCAGTCCATGCCACCAACAGAATAGAGCGCTGCTTGACCCCATGATCCTCTTACAAATGACTGTGGAAGAACAAAGGCAAAAGCAGGGTTATGAGCCAAGCTAACTAAAGTAACTCCAAAAATAGCTATTACAGACCAAGCATGAAGTCACATTTAGTTCTCCAAGATTCTCCTAAGCCAAATTTTAGCAAGGCTTTCCTTATTGCACCGGAGCTACATAATAAGCAAATCTTCTAGACTGACAACTTGGGAGAGAGGGCAAAAAAGAATTAGTGTTGCCTGTTTTTTTTTTTTTTAAATAAATAATAGCCCATTTTGTGCTGCTATAACAAAACATCTGATACCAGGTTTATAATGAACAGAGATTTATTTCTCACAGTTCTGGAGGCTAGGAGTCCAAAAGTCAAGGGTCCTGCATCTGGCAAGGGCCTTCCTGATACATCCTCTTATGTTAGAAGCAGAAGGGGAAGAGGGCGGGGTAGAAGAGGGAGAAAGAAGGGAGACCAAACTCATCTTCCCATCAGGAACCCACTCCCACGGCACAACTAACGCACTCCCGTGATGATGGCATCAGTGCAATCACGAAGGCAAAGCTCTCGGGACCTAGTCAGCTTTTAAAAGTTCCAACTCTCAACACTGCTGTTTTGGGGATTAAGTTTCCAGCACACAGGACACATCTAAATCATAGCAAGGTTGCCTAGTAGGATTAGCGAACAAGAAGACCTGTCCCTTATTACCAGCCCCTCTTTGTCAGAAGATATCTATTAAAATGATCCCATTTAGAACCAGATAGTTTAACAGGATAGAAAACCTAAATCCTAATTTCTGTCTTTACATGAACCGTCTCCCTCATGCATCACTCTTTCTGTTCTGGCTTTCTGTTGTTCTTTTACTGTCACCGATAATGCTCATGCACATGCTTGCACGCGCGCACACACACTCATACATTCACTTATGGAATATACTTTAGTTTCTTAGTTGCCCAGGGAATAGTTCCTGTTTCAGTTCTGGTTGCCCCTGTTTCTTAGAAACAGCCAGTCACTGTGATGCATACTGTGAGAGCCAATCCCCAACTGACAAGCCATTCTGCTTCTGTACGTCCTGCTTGCTTATCTCGTATAAGACAGAGACCACCAGAGGTCAGGAGCTGATATTCTGGGAATGATCCCGATCATAAATCCACCTCCAAATCCTGGGTGTCGGTTCAGTGTTTCTGCTTGCCCCTGCATTACTATTGGGCAGTCTTTCCTGTCTCAAGAGATGTTTTACAAGGAGGCAGAAGGCTCAGTCCAGGAACTTGAACTGATTCAAAGCTGCTGGGTAAAAAGATGGACCCAAAATTGTTGAGATCCCTTGCCATTTGCCCCACCTTGGTGACGTAGATAGGTTTTAACTGCTGTTGAACCTTTTGGGGCCATGGTTGCAGAGAAACAGAGAGGGATAAAAGAGCCTTGTCAGACAAGACAGTAGCATTTGTTTTATGATTCTCTTAGTGCATGTTGGGTTGGCACAAGCTTTCTGCCAAGTGCTGGGTTAATAGGTAGGATGGGGGCTAAGAAGGGAGACTCAGATCTTACCCTCAAGGGATTTAGAAGTTGATAGGGAAGATATAATGGCACATGTTGTTTAAAAATAAAACAACATGTTATAATGGCATTAGAAAATTAAACCAATTCACTATTCCTCAAAAAGGAAGGTACCTGAAGGACCTTATGTTCAGTGTGATAAGCCGGTTGCAACAGACAACCATGTAACTCCACTTACACAACCCCTCAACTGGCTACACCTGTGTGAACAGAAGTTTCACGGTGATTCCTGGGACACAGTGAAGGGAATAGGAACTGCTGCTTAGTAGGTACAATATCTCTACATTTCAAGATGTAAAAGTTCTGGAGCTCCGCAGCATAATTCTGTAAATAAACTCAACACTGTGGTACTTAGAAACGGTTAAGATAGTAAATGTTAGGTTCTGTGCACTTTACCATGAATAAACATTTTTAAAATGTTTTCACGAAAAAAAAAATAATACTGACCCACAGAAGATGAAGCAATTATACATCTAATTGGGGATAGTGAAGGCAGCCTTGGGGAGGCCTATTTGAACTCATTCCTGTAGAATCTACTAGCTACAGATGGGTGGAAGAGGGCATTCCAGGCAAACAAAGCTGCAGGAAGAAAGGCACATTTTAAAAAAAAAAAAAAAATTCAGTTATTTCTCTCTTGCATTGCACCGGCCCTTAACAGAAAACAGCTTTCCAGAAGTGATCGAGCTACCGGAGTATTTTTGTAACTCTGCTGTGATATCTCAGCAAGCAAGAGCTCTCCTGCCTTCTGCCCTCTCTTCATCTGTCCCCTTTCTGCCTGCTTCCTCCTGCCTCTTGTTCTTTTTCTCTGGTGCCTTTTGAATCTTCCAAACTGAGATCTCTCACAAAGACTTGCTTTCAGCACAGAAGCAGCCTTCCTCAAGGCCCGTTTAGAACCGGCAAACACTCAGAGACCCTCACCTTCATGCACCCACCTTCCAGGTGACAGTGCAGAAACCGAAGAAGAAATTACCTCATCACCTACAGGAGGCCGGTCCCAGCTGTCCAGGCAGCCTGTGCCAAACACTCCATCACCAGCTTGCCCTGATGCCCGAAGCTTTGCGATTCAGCCTCAGGTTGGGGAGCAAAGGGAAGAAATTCCAATTTATACATGGTTTGTGGACAGAATGGAGAGGAGGGTGGGCTCTGCAGAGGATCCAGTCGTCTTTGGCAGGGTGATCGCTGTCAGGACTCATTATCCTCCTTGTCTGTCACAGGGACTTGAGACGGTGCCCTGACTCTGTCTGCTAAGCACGGAGGCCAGGCAGAGGGAAGGGAGGTGAGGCCACAGGAAAGGAGCCACACCCTCTGCACACCCAAATTACAGGCTGTCCCCCAGAGCCCAACTGACACCCGCTTTGTGGGACTGATCACTTGGGAGTCTAGGGGATAAAATTCAATCTAGGGAACCACAATCCTCCCTGGATTTCCATTCAACTGGATTTTACAGCGTAGCAACAAAGTCATGGTGTCTCGGTGCCGAAGAACCTCAGACATTCTCTTGACCAAGCCCAACACAATGCAAGAATCCTCGGTGAGCCTCTCAGTGACTCTGGCCAACTCAAACAGGCACTTTTGCTGATGGGAGGATGCGCTCCTTTTGTGAGTGAAGTTACTGTAGGATTTTTTTTAATTCGACTAAATGAAAACAAAGCTCTGCTTACTCACTAGTTTCCACTACCTGCAACGTCTGGCATAGGCGCCCATAATACGGATGTGGACTAAGGGTCTGGCTGCCTGGCAGAGTGAACGAGTGATTACAGTCAGCAAGGATGCAAGGGAGAGTAACTGCCCTGGTGGCTGGGTGGCAGGAAGTGGGCAGGAAGGGTGGGACGCCCTGCTCTCTGGGAGCTTTTGCCCCTCTTCTGGAGGGCAGGAGCAAGGGGAGAGCAAGTGCCAGACCCAGGAACATCATCATAGCAACTGCAAAAGCAGTAAATAAAGAGAGTGACAACCCAGTTTATCAGTTAATCGGATCTGACAAAGGCATTTGTGAAATGAATTGCATTCTTGCTATTTGCATAAAAGCTGCTGAAGATAAGCATGGCCTATTTTCTCAAGTTGCCTTCTCATGACTCCACTCGCCCTCTGTCACACACACACACACACACACACACACACACACACACACACTCCCAAGCTTACAGACCATTCTTCCCTGACTGCCTCAGAGCCAGCTGACACACACCCCCTTGCTCTGCCTCTCACCCCCAAACAGCTGCCCCTCAGCCAGTCAGAACCCCACACGCTCTCCCTGGGACCCTGCCTGCCCCTCTCCCACACACCCTTCCCACTCCTGCAGGCAGCAGCAAACAGGCACTGCAGAACATTATCTTTCCTTGTGGCGTAGGAGGGCTAGGGACAATTCCCAGGGTGCAAGCTGCGTGTTCTCCACTCCATTCCAGGTGACAGTGCAGATGGCTGGCGCAGTGCAGCAGACTGTCACCTGGTCCCAGGCCTAGGCTCCACAGTCACATGTTTCCTTTTCTCCCTCCCTTCCCACCTCCTCATGTAGAATCAGAAAGCTTCCCATCATCCAGCCCGGCGGCATACCCACTCCCCCACAGCAGGCCAAGTGTCCAGGGTCTTGGATTTCACTGTGGGAACCCACTGTCAACTCAGGCCTGCTGGAAGGCACTGTCATGGGGACAGATTAGCAAAAGTGAGAGGCTGCTGTGGGAAATGCCACTGGCTTTGCCTTTCCTGGGTTGTGACTGCTTCCTGGGCCTGACTCTCCACCTCCTTCTCTCTAGTATTAGGGGTTGAAATGGCCCAGCCACCAGCTCAAGTGACAAACAGACAGTAGGAAATGACATGACTTTCAAGCTAACAGGGACAGACAGCCAGGTCCTGCAGGGGAGATCCTCTCAATGTTTGGTAATTCAGCTACCAACAGGCCCTTGGCTTTCAGGTTTCTGTTTTGTGGGTGATTGCAGCTATAACTCATCAGGTACCAACCAGATTTCCCCTGGATATCAGTACATAGACACCAAACTCTCAGGGTGGAAAGGACCATAGGTGTGAATCAGGGTTGGTGGTGCTGCTACCATGTATCTGAACTTCTGCTAGAAGATTGACATTCGACCATCAAATACACAACCCCTTTTCCACCTTTGTCAATCTGAATGGATCATTTTTGTCCTGCCTTCCCTTGTACTTTGCTGGATCAACTGCTCATGGGCATTTTCCATGTTGCTGTGTTCTGCAGTTATTTGAGTGCCTGTGTGCCCCTCTACTTAGGCTGGGAAATTAGGAATGGCAAGTTATGGTCCTCATGAGTCCCTCCTGGCTCCTAGACAGACTCTGATATACAGAAAATGCTTCCAAAAATATACATGCAAAGGAATGGCCACCTCCCTTTTCTTCCACTAAACCAAGAAGCAGCCATCAGACTGGCTCCCATGGACAGGCAGGTTATGTTTGAGTCTGGTAAGACACAGGCAGGAGAATTAGAATGTTCTGGGAGTCTTTTCCAGCCATGCAGCCTCCAAGTCCAGTTATCTGTGTCTCCAGGCCAGTTTCAGGGGTACCAGGCTGGACAGGAGCAGGGTTGAGCCACAGGATTTCACTTGCAAGGATCCGTTGTTCACTGGCAGGAATTTGCAAGCCAGTGGCTGTCTTGCGAGCTTTGAGTCAGCCATGTTGGAAATATTTGCACCATAGAAACTGTCAAGTAACACAAAATCACAGCTTCTTCTACTCAGAGTGCCAGTTGTTAAGTTTTAAAAACACATATTTTGGAGGTTCATTTCAAAGTTCATTGCTGAGCCCAAAGGGGACATTCTGTGTCCCACTTGGAGTGAGTATATGTCCTGTGCCAACCAGATGTCTGCCTGACAGGAGATGCCCCTGAGCCTCTCTCGAGCCCTCCTTGGCTTGCATCTGAGGTCTCTACTTCCATATCTCTGCATGGAGCTCCCTAAAAGAAAAGCAAATTCTCCTCTGCCTTTTGTCCACCCAGAGCAGCTCAGCCTGAGACACACAGCAAATGTATGAGGCCTGAATCAGCAATGAAGCAGTTCTTCCAGTAGGCCTGCTCCCTCTCTGGAAAAGGGAAAAGGGGCTAATGGGAGGGGCGACTCAGTCCCGTCACCCGTTCTTTGTTTGTGGAGTCTCCTGCAGGGAAAGAATGAAAGCACTGAGCCAGGGGTCAGACCCATAAACACACTGTCTTCTGGGCCTCTCCTCATCACTCTGGGTGGAGGCAACCAGGCCTGCAAGGCATCCAGTAGCCAGTACTCCAGACATCAGATCTCTTCCTGGTAAAGTTGGCTGTGTCCACTGGAAAAAAATGTCTAGGAGGGGAGCATTTTTCCTTCTCTCCCTCCCCCTCCC
>PVLA01000324.1:257886-311106 GCA_004027455.1 Hydrochoerus hydrochaeris | reverse complement strand
CAGAAAAGAAAAGAGGGAGACCTATGTGGGCTTCAACCAGGAACCAGAACAGAAGCAGCTCAGAGGACATCGAGTGTCCAGCCCAAGGAGTCAGAGAACCACACTCCAGATCAGGAAGGTCTGCACAGAAGGAACAGTGTCCAAAACTAACACTGTCCCTGGAGCACCTGCCTGGCAGTGTGGTCAAAGTCCAACTCAAAAAAAAAAAAATGTCTCTGAGAACTTTAAGGCAACAACTTAGATTATTTTACCTCAAAGTGGAAATAGTGGCCTTGGACTCACAACTCCAGCCCATCGGAGTGAGTGATTGAAATGCACATGTTATTGTTGAGACTCAATCTGCCACCAGGACCCAAGAGAGCAAAACAATTCCTCCCTTCAAGCTTCCTCAGCCTCCTGCTCTGAAAGAACCTCCCCAAGCTGGGAAGTTTGGACTTAAAAATGAAGCTACCCTGACTCATTACCCACTAGTGAAGTGCCACTGCCCCAAGCTGGAGTCCCGGCCCACTGCCCTCTGGCCTATCCTCTGAATGCACATGTACCAGGAGCTGCATAATCCCTCCATGTTGATAAAAAATTTAAAATAAAATGGTCAGGTCTCACTCTGCCTATGATTCAGTTAGGGGTACAAGACCCACGTGCTGTCTTCAATTTTTGGTGACGTGAGGTTGCAGAGCGCTCTGGGAGGACGGAGCCTGCCCTCGGGTCAGGCCTGAGGTATGTAAAAAGCCCTTCAAAGGATGCTTGGTGGCTGCTCTTGGTCACAGCTCTCTACCACAGGAGGACATTCTTAGGGATCACGTTCCCCTGCGCTGTGCAAATCCCTGACACTTGTGCCCAATTTATCTTCTCCAACACATGCTGAGTGACAAACCAAACTCTTGGGGGATTTTCAGTACCTGGGGTTCTTGTCATCTTTCTTTTCTTTTTCACATTTTTGAAGGTGCTATTGTCTTCCTCACATACGTGAATGCAAATTTGGCACCTTCTTAGCTAACTTATCACTCTCTTGGACACTTAACTTTCACATTTTTGGAAGGACATTATTGAAGAGTTTTGGACTTTTGAATGAAATTCTATTACCAAGATAGCTTTTTTGGGAGGGAAGTGGTAAAATATCCTTTCCCATTGCTGACTTGAAAAAGCAAACACTATTTTTTTACTGTTAATTCATATAATAAATTATATATATATATAATAAAATATATAATATATATATATATTTGGCTGTAAATGTATGTTTCTGTCTTAATTTAAGCCTTTAAAATGCAAATCAAGTTGTTTATTATCTACAATGTGTTCAGGATATGTGCTAAGAAGATCAAAGAAAGTATAAAATACATTATTTGGGCTCAGAGAATTTAAAACCTTGTTAAGAGAATTTTCCCAAATTTTGAGAATATATTGTTGGCTCTGTAGGATACACACACCATCAGCCCAAGCACCAGTTTATAACCTCAGTATCACCAGACAGACAGATTCCCACCAGAGAACTGACCTGACATCAATCACAGCCAGATTCTTAACTAGCTATTTCAAAACAGAACTGGAATGACCTCCAGTGGAACAATTTAAAAACTTTCTATAAAGATCCTTGTGGAAAACATTAATTGAACCTTTTACCAGAGCCTACTTTGGGAAACCCTATTCTAGCCCCCTGGTTTCCAGAATACAGTGAAAAAAGCCACAAAACTAGAAGCTTCACTCCTTGTCTCATAGTATAGTCCATCCCATGAAAATGGGCTCTCCACATCTCTCACACAGGTCAGCAGAGTTCATCTGATCAAAACTTGCATAAGTCACAAGGTGTCAACCTCCTGTTCTCATCTCAGTATCGTCACAGTCCACACATTCACATAGGGGAAACAGAAGAGCAAGCCTGGTCCCCAGTTCAAGCTGGAGGTTGCCTGCCTAAAGGTCTCAGCATCTTTGGTCACATGGCACCATCCAGACATAAAGATGGATCTAGGCTGGTTTCACTTACCCATTGAATGACACACGAGTTTCACTTGGGTCTTCACCTATGATCAGATTCAGTCAACCTGGTGAATTCCACCATAAATCCAGTTTGTACAATCAACAGAAAAGGTAAAAAAGCAAACTATTTTATGATAAAAGTGAGGACAAATTATAGCCCTGCTAATAGATATTGTGGTTTGGATCTGGAATGTCCCCAAAGGCCATATGCTGGGGCTTGGTTGTCAAACAATGATTTTTTGTTAAGTGATTGGATCACAAGAGCTCTGACCTCATCAGTGAATTAATACACTGATTAGTTCATAGCTCAGTGAGCTTAGTAGGGGATGAGACTTACTTGCATGATACAGGCCTGGCCCCTTCCCTACTTTCTCTGCTTGCTGGCTGACATGAGGTGAGCCGTTCTCCTCTGCCTCACCTTTCCACCATGATGTTCTGCGTCACCTCAGCCCCAGAGCAATGGAGCTAACTGACCATAGGCTGACCCCTCTGAAACCATGAGCAAAATAAACTTTTCCTCATTTGAACTGTTTTTATTAGTGACTGAAAAGTGACTAACAAATAAATAATAAAGTTTGAGGTGTTTGATCCTGAGGGAAAACATTAACCCAAACAATCCACACCTCTTCTACATAAGAAGTACAAATTTCAACAGTGGAACTGTCTTGGTTAACTCTACTCAAGATTCTAGCAGCTCTGCCTACAGAGCTGTTGGAAAAAACATTCTGGTATTGTTCTGTTTATATTTAAGATGAAACTATGGTCATTAAATTTTCTTCTTAAAGTTCAAATGTCTATGACTATACTACACAGAGACAGCCTTGCCTTTAAATAAGTGATCTTTATTTAGGAAATAGTCTCTGCAGTTATTAATCTACAGGGTTCCAAGAAATTCACGAAGCACACTCTGCAGGCTTGGGCAGAATCCTTCTCCAGGAAAGCTGAAAGGAGTCTACAGGACAAGCCCACTGGTCTGGTTGTACCAGCATTTTCAGTCACATCTGATGCCAAAGTAGCCTCCAGCTGTAGTGATGATTGGCTGGGGAAAGTCCTGCAATAAAAACCATGGGAGTTTTAGACACGGCTGAGTGGAGTGTCAGTGTGGAGTGACGCGCTACCGCTGCCCTGCCCTGAGCTCCTGAACAAGGCATTGTTTGTGCAACCGGTGATGAGAACTTCCCTCCTGTGCCATGTACATATGGGCCCTACCCGCCCTGCCTGCTGGGCCTGTGGATCATGTTGGATGCGTTGAAACAACTCCAGACTCCAGAAGATGGCTCACCACCAACAGAAAACTGTACTCAGGCACTGCTCTGGGCCCTGGGCCCCTGGAGGATTCTGCTGTGTCAGGGACTCAGTGCTATAATCTTGTCTTCCAGGTGAGCAGCTACAAGCAGTTTGCACTGCTCCAGAGGGGTCAGCGTGACAGGAGACTGGACTGTACTAGGTGCCTTGTATCCCTGAAGAATAAGAGCTAAAGAGGTTGGTGGTCCCTGGAGCAATGCTTAGCGATCTAGCATCATGGGGGCTTGTGCTGTGCATTTTCTAATTCAGAAATTACTGTCTTCATTAGCCAGGTAGGGATGCATACAGCACTGGGTGTGGGGACTCTGTCCTGTACCTCCACCTAGGGACACCTAAGGCACGTAAGGCACTCCAGGTGTCCATACAGACACACACAAGGGGCTGCTCTCCAGCCCTCCTCTTCCTCCTCCTCTTTCTCCTTGGGTCCACTGAACCCCAGGCGCCCACATGAGAACATACTCAGCTTTCTAACAGTGGCAGTTGTGGGTGTGACCAGATGGACTTAGAAGAAAGGCCAGTGTGGCATTACATTTGTGGTTGGTCACAAAACTACCCCTGAGTCCAGTTGCTTTTGGGGTTTCTGAAAGACCCCAGCAACTCCATGCTTGGCACATTCCCAAGCAGGAAAGACCTTCGAATCTGTCATCCCTGCATGGAAAGGCAGGTTGGATAGGGTGACCTCCACATGGGCCACTGTCCTCTGTCTCAGCCCCGACTCTGTGCCTGCTGCTGACAAGTGGCAAGGGGTGGCTCTTAGGTGACTATTTCCACTCCTAAGGGGACTCAAAATTTTCTTAGGAAAGAGCAGAGAGAGGCACAACTTCTGTCCATTCTCCTACCATTGGCCTCCATTCACCTGCTGTGATCATAGGAAGAGCTAGTAGGCTTTTTCACTCCTTCCAAAGCTGCTGTTGAAAGTTTCCGGGCCTTGCAAAATAAGAATTAGCTTGAGGAGTTCACCTAGCTTATCTGTATAGATAATCAATCATAAATACAATAATCTAACTCAACATCACTCAGTATGAATGCCACTAGTCACACATGACCTTTAAATGAATTAATTAAAATTTAAAATTCAGTTCTCTAATTGTACCAGCTGTAGTTCAGGTGCTTGGGAGCTGCAGTCTTGAAGAACCGAGCCGTGGAACATCACCATCCTCACAGCCATTTCTACACAGCCTCAGTGACCTAAATCTGTGGTAAGTGTTAGAGATCTGCTCAACCATTCATGCATTTATTCCACAAGTAAAGGGCCAGCCGTGCGCCAGCGCCTGTAGGGTTAGTAAAGATGGCACCCAGTGCACCCCAAGTGCTCAGCACTGGTCTGGACAAGCTCTCCTTCCTCCACAGATGAGTTGAACCCTTAGGAAAGTCAGTTTCCAGGACAAAGTGAGGAGAACAGAGTGTATCTAGGTGCACTTGAGCTTGTGAACCCCCCATTCTAGCATCTGCTTTGGGGAGTATCTGATGGTGAGAAACGCGTCATGAGCAATGAAGTCGAAAGAAAGCAAGCCCAGAACGAAAGGCCTCCTGGGAGAATTTCTGGTGAGGACTTCACGAGAGGACTGGTTAGGAGCACAGCCAATGGAGGCACGGCCCTCATCCCACGCAGTGACATCCGATCAAAGTGCGCGTGGAGGTGCAGGCTGAGGTTGGCCTCCTGGAACTCTCAAGCACTCCGCTTCCCTGCTCGCTGCTGAGACAGCCGTGAGCATGGGTTCCTCCAGCACAGCTGCTCCCTGTAGGAAAGAGCTTCCCTTCGTGATTTAAAATATTTTTATAAGGCGTTCAAATTGGGCAACCGCAGTTAATGTGCATGCAGTACCAAGTCTGGAAAAATGATCACAAAGTAGAAATGAGTGACCAGTTCTCACAGAACTTCTAGGCCAGGTCACTGTAAGGAGGGGAAGCCCAAGGAAGAGAGACATCAAAATCAGGGCAGCTGCTAGCTTTATCCAATAGAGACAGCACCTAAAAACAATGACAATGACCAGGCATAGTGGCACACATCTGTAATTCCAGCACTCAGGAGGCTGAGGCAGGAGGATTGTCATGAGTTCGAGGCCAACCTGGGCTGCGTAGTGAGTTCAAGGCCAGCAGCAAGACCCTGTGTCAAAAAAAAAAAAGAAAGAAAGAAAAGAAAAAAAAAAAGACAATGGTTTATGTGGCTAAGAAAAAGATGGGGAGACAGCCTCCTGAGTCAGCAGTCCCGGAGGACAAGTTGTCAATATGACGAGAGATGTAATGATTTTTACTGGGGTGAGACACTGTCTCTACTCACCTAGAATCCCATTGCTTGTAGAGGCTGAGGCAGGAAGATCATGAGTTAAGGCCCAGCTTGGGCAACTAAGCAACTTAATGAGATTCTGTTTCAAAATTAAAAAAGAAAAGAAAAGGGCTGGGGTGTAGTTCACTAGGTTCTATCACCAGTGTAAAAAATATACGCGTGAATTTGGGGGCAGGTTTCTTAATCCGTGAGGATTGCGAGGCTGGATTGTGAATTCGTGCAGGTTTGTTCTGGGCTGGCCTGGGTGGGGAGGGCACAGAAGAACTGCCCTGACAAAGACCATGGGAACGAAAGTTAACTTTTGAATGTAACGTTGAGAATAAGGTACATATTCACACGAGTCAAGAGCTAAGGAGACATGAAAAGATTCACAGCGAGGAGTCCCCTCGCCCCACCTGCCTGCTCCCCACACTCCTCTGCTTCCACCTGGGCAAATGCTCTGAGGCTTTTCTGCAGCCCTTCCAAGCCCCTTTACGCTTGCATGAGAAAACGCAGACACATTCTTATTTCCCCGCCCCGTTTTACACAGAAAGCGGCACACTCCATTCCCCGTTCCGCACAGTGCTTCACCACTTAATGACAATTGTGGGCACCTTGGAACTCTTCTCCACGGGTACCGAGACGTACCCTGATACTTCTTAACAGTTGCGTGGTATTCTATGGTAGAGTTAGGCCGTAATCTATTTAGTTACACCCTAGATATGGACTCCTAGCTGCTGCTTCCGTTTTACCGTTCCAGCAGGATTGCAGGTCGTAACCCTGCATACACACGACTTCACAGGTCTGTGCGGCTTGGTAGACACTACCTAATTGCTCTCTGTTGCAGTTGTGCTAATTCTCACCTGGACAGCACGATGGGGCCACCGATTTCTTGGATTTTTGCCAATATAATAGGTGAAAATGATCGCTTAGTAGGAAGTTAATTTGCACTTCTTTTATTGGCCGAGGTGGATATTTTGTATACTTAGGTTTCAGCTGTCTTTTTCTATGAACTTCTGATCATCTTTTGCTATTCTTTTATAGGTTCTTTGTTTTCAAAAATCAACTGTTCTCCAACTTGCTTACCAGTTTCGAGATTAGCTTTTTATCTGTGATCTGAGAAAACTTCTACAATTACTACAAGCGCAGAGCCAATGAGTAACTGCCTAGCCTCATTTTGATGATTCATCATGAAATTCCTTTTGAGCCAAGGCCAGCCCATCCGCATGTCCCCATTCTGTCCTCATGCGATCACCCCAGGTTTCTGACTGCCCCTTTCTCACTCCTAGCTTCCCTGGGGCCTTTGTATTAGCTGTTTCCTCTTCCTGAAATAAGGTTTTCCCTTTGTCCTCCTGGTAAATCCTGTCATTGGTACTTTCTCGTTAGAAACAGCAAGTGGGGCAAGAGAACAGTGAGGACATGAAATCCTGAGACCCTCTCCGGAGTCCCAGGGAACTAAAGGAGGACCAAGGCTGGGCAGAGGACTGCCAAGTTATGAGGTGGGGCAGGGGTGGCAGCTGTGGGTCACTGTGGGGGTTGAGAGACAGAGCTGGGAGGATGAGCTAGCAGGAAACTTCTGTGGGCAGGGGCCGGCCTGGAGCAGGCCGCAGAAGGGAGGCAGAACAGGAGAACGGGAGTGGGGAAGACAGGGCAGGGATACAGCAGACTCAAGACGCACCTGCAGCCTCCCTCAGAGTTACAGCAGAAGGAATTTCAACTGTGCTGACCTGAAAGTGCCCTGTTCGTCCAAGGACCCACAGGGAAGGTGGAGTGACAGATGTCTTTGGCAACGAAAATACAAATAAAAGAGCAGAAAACCCCAAGACTCAAGGCTTAGAGCAGCCAGAGATAGTGAGCAAATTCGAAAAGCCCAAAAAAAGACTCATAAAATGCTTTAACCCTGAGTCATATGGTGAAAATCGTGCCTAACACCATTCATTTCAAAAGAGTCTGTGCCCAGGCTCATTGCTGTGTTAAAGGAGAGAGAGGCTCACGTCTTGGAATGTACTGAGCTCTGGGGCAGGCAAGCGGGGCTTGGTGGGCACCTCTGGAGAGGAAAAGGGCAGATGAGAAAACCCACCTTCACCTTCACAAAGGAGCGTCCCTGCCTACTCTCCTGGGCTGTACCAACAATTAGCCTGGAAAAATCAAAGTGAGAACCTACCGGACGTTTACGGTGCGGCTCCTCCGCTCAGCAGGCTGAGGGCCTGGGGTCCAGCCAGTGAAAAAGAAAAGGGCCTCAGAACACCTTGTGGCTGTTCCACATGGCCCACTAGGGGCCCTGAACACTTTTCCAGTGTTTATTCGATACATGTTTTGGAGCACTTCCTGCCTCCTGTGCAGGGGCTGAAGGTGTGGTAACGAGGGAGCCACTGAGCCTGCCTGGCCACTCCAGCAGAAAGAATGGGAGACATTCATTCCTGGTGTCATGTGTGAGCTGATGGACGTGAGCCCTGTGGTCTGCAGGGGTGCAGAGAATCAGGCCTAGCCCAGATCTGGGGCTCAAGGAGATTCCATAGCAAAAAAAAAAGAGATTCAATTCAACTGGAGTCCCCAGGAAAAGGTGCTACCCATGAGAGAAAGACCCTGTGTCTGTCCCTGGAGTGGGGTGGAGGAGTCTCCTCCTACAGTGCAGGAAGCAAAGGCAGGACCTGGAGGCTCAAGCTAATGCACTGGCTTCCAGATGAAGGCAGAAATTTCAGGGCAACAAACCAAGAGGTGAAAGTTTTCTTTCCGCTGGTTGTTCTGACCCAGACCGTCACATTTGTGAGCAACACGCACCTTAAAGGCAACGCGTGTGCAGATTCCCAGGCAGGATCCATTACGTTTCTCTCGCTGCTGACTTTGGTATTAGCTCTTAGCTGAGGGTCAGCACTTTCTGGTGCCATTTCCTGCAGAGAGCTCCTCCTCCTCTCCCCAACTCCTTAAAGGCTTTTTAATCTTCCAGCAGCCTTATTCAATATTTATGGGACCTGGACATGACACGCTGGCTTTGATTTGCACTACAGGCTGGAGATCAGTAGAGGTTGTTGGCCTTCAGCAGCTTTCTCTTCAATGCTGTTCCCCACATGCCCCTCTCCCTCAATGCCCCCAGGACCTTGCAGGGCAAAGTCCTGCACCCCTTTGTGCTGGCTGGGCTTCTGTCGCACACTGGTAGGGACCATCTGATTTCCCATAGAGAAGGGGAAAGGGCTCCGTTGCATGCTTTAGCAGATTCTTTTCTAAAGCTCACAGAGTCTCCTTTGCTTTCCAATCATGACCAGCAGGCAGAAGCAGGACATCAGTGAGCCCTCAGTGGACAGCCAGCCCAGCAAGTCTAAACTCCCAAGTCCAGCCTGTCTGTCATCTCTCATCAGGGGAAAGAATGAGATGGCAGGACCCAGGTGGCTCATTTTCTCACACAAGCGCACACCTCAATCAGGAGGCTAAATAATGAAGACACCCTTGGACCAGCTGCCAAGATTTTCAATGAGAAGCGAAAGTCGGTTCAGACATCTGTATTGATTCACCTCCAGCACTGAGGGTCTGCAGGATTACACTGCCACGCTCTCTCTCTCTCTTGTCAGGGTAGCTGCCAGAGGGATCCACACAGCCTGATTAGGTCAGCTGGCTATGCGACACCAGCAAAAGCGGCTTCCTAGATGGGGAGGAAGACTTTCTGCCACAGAAGGAGTGTTTCTCTAACATCATAGAGAAGTGGTACAGTAGCATGAGTCAGGGTTAGTAAATAATAAGGCTGTATCCTCTCTCTCTGTCTCTGTTGCCTTCTGTCTCTGACTCTGTCTCTCTCCTTCTTTTATATAGACATAACTGATCGATCACAATTTTTTTTGATACTAAAAATATGTAGCCTTTGGGAACCATGGTTGCTGACATAGATCACAGGGCTGCAGAGGCAGTAAAGACAGAAACACTGATCTCTTTTGTTGGGAAGGTTAAGTCTTTCCATTAATGGAGTTTGAAAAAATCCTTGAGTGAATCTTTGGGAATCCAGGTGAATTCATTTCTTCCCGTGGAAAAAACCACATGAGTTTCTGGTTTGGTGGGTTTAGTGAGGCAGCAAGAACAGGGATGCAGCTGGAAGGAAACACTTTCACAATCCTGAAAAGGCTTCCAAGACCACAGTGAGCAATACAGGTCTTTGCCCCGGGGCAGGCGTAGATCCTCATCTCCCAGCAGCTGCAGACCAAAGGAACAGGAACAGCATTGAGTCTCTTTGGTGATTCTTACTGCTCTAAAAGAATGGAGAAAAGTAGAGCCCCGCCTTGCCTTCCTCCTCCTCAGTTGTTCCCTTCATTCACTACTTGACCAGTGTTTCCGCTGGATCCGTCTCTGGCTGGGCACGAGGACTTCAGTGAGGGTTATGAACTGAATTCCTTGCTTGTCCCCTCAATTCTCAGGCATTCATTGCTACAGGCAGAAATGCTATCACGGAAAGACAGCCAAAATCTCTTGCGAATCAAAAGCCAGGTTAGGTTTTCCATTTGCTAGAACCTAGTCTATGGGGGTCAGAAATCGTGGTGTTCTCGTGATGATGTTTTGGGGTGATGGATCATTGTGTGCCTTGGTTGTCAGGATACTTACATAATGGATGTATTTGTCAAAGCATGCTGACCTGTATACTGCAAAGAGTGAGTTTTGCTGTATGTAAATTATTACCTTAAAATGAATAGAATAAACAAAATATAGAGTGGAAAAATGTAACAAACAAGCGTGCACAATATGGTGCCATGTACATGAAACTTTTTACACATGTATAACAATAGAACCTCCTTGCTTTAAGTACATAAACAAGTAACAACATAATGAGAATTCACAGGGGACAAATGAACACCAACTTCTACAGTCATTACTGCCAGGGAGTAGAGGACAGTGCGGGTATTTGGCACTATCTATAGTGATGAGTTTACTTTATTTTTAAAAAGAGAAGGATCTAAGGCAAATATGGAAAAATATTAACATCTGTTTAAGCTTGTTAGGAGGTAAAAGATGCTACATTATTTTCTGATTTTCTTGGATGCTAAAATGTCTTATAATACTTTTTTTTTAAGAGTTTAAAAATATCCTCTCAAGGCCCTCAATGGCTCTGCTCATAAGCTATAGATTTGCAAGTCGGAGGCAGCTCACTAGGAATAAAGATGAAAAGTAGGATTGGGCTCTGAAGGAGGCACGAAGTTTGCGGGTTTCAGGAGGTGAACTTGGCCTCTTTTCCAGGGAAGAGGATCAGAAGTGGTCAGCCCTATAGACTCTTAGCAGGCCACGAAGGTTTGACCGTAGCCCCCGCATGCTGCAGGCTGCAGAGGCCGCTCTGTGTTTCTCACAGCCTAGAAGAGGTACAGAAGGGACTGAGAGAGACAGGATCTGAGAGGTTTTCTGTGACTCTCAAAACAGATACCGAAATAGATGTATTATCATGAGCAATCAAAAAATAATTCATATTGCCTGCACCTTTAAGCATGTATCTTTAGAGGTTGACTAGATGAAGGACCTGTGTGTTTATCTAGCATTCAGAGAAATACATAAGCCATCAGGATGTGATGTCCTCAGAGGAAAGGTCCAGGTGATATGCAAAGCCCTCTTCTCCCTATCCCCAGTCAGTCTCATCTTACACTTCTGTGTAACAAATGGCCCTAAAACTTAGCAGCTTCAAACAACAACCGTTTATTATCTCACAAAGTTGGACTGCAGGAAGCAGCCTGGCTGGGGGCTCAGGGTCTCTCATTAGGTGGTACTCAAAATGCTGGCTGAAGACAGAGTCACTGAAGGTTTGACAGAGTAACAGGGGCTGTGCCCAGGCAGCTGACACAAGGCTGCAGGCAGGAGGTTGCTGCTTCTCAACACCTCTGTTTGGGGCCTCTTGAGTACCCTCAGAGACAAGCAGCTGACCTCCCAGAGTGAAAGAGCCAGAGAGAACAAGGAAGAAGCCACATTATGTGCAGAAGCAACAACTGACTAACTCCAAGCCCATGTGCTGAGGGAGGGGCATGAAATAATGTGTAGACTTATTTTAGAGCCACCCAAAGGCATGAAGGAGCCAAATTTCCTGAGCATCCTCCACTGCTCTGACCCCCCTAAAATGTGGGTGATTGCAGGTGCAGTTACCATGGCAAGAGGTGGCCCACTTGGTAAAGCCCGAAGAGATAGCATCACTCCTAGAAACAGAGCAGAGACAGCCCCTCCAAATCAGAGCACTAGCACAGGGTAGGGAAAGGGGAATCAGATAAGCCCTGGTCTGGATCAGAAGCAGGATGCTAGGATCCAGGAGGGATGGGCAGGGCAGGGTGGTCTAATCATGGGGCAGGAACCCAGAGACCAGGAGACTGCCTTGCAGGCACAAGAAAGTAACCATGAGCCTGAGGCCTAGTGCAGAGCTGGGCTCCCAGAAGGGCACCCACTACACAAATATTGCTGTAGAGACCCAGCTGAGCAAGTACTTGCTGCAAAGCTGAAAAATATTCAGTTCGATGAGAATTGTACTAAAAGTTTGCATTCAAAACATCTCAAGTGAAATCATAGCAATTTCAGCATTTGTGTAAGTATTATATTTTGAAGAGTCACTATCATTTTTATTTTGAGGTACATAATGGCAGAGGCTGAGGCTGAAGATACATGGGTCTCTAACGTGGGACTTATCAGCAGGCACTTCCTGGCACACTGGCATACTGCTTGTGGGCAGGGCCCTGCCTAAGCTGGGTACCTTCATGGGAGCAGGTTGGCACTGGAGTCCAACCAAGTGCTGACCACCAAGCCTGGCATGCAGTGCAGGACTGCATCGGCTCACCCAAGAGACACGTGCTTGTTACCATCATTTTCTGCTGGCTGCTGGCTCTGCTGCTGGGTTATAGATGGGCCCTGAGATGGAGTCCTTCAGCCCTTTGGAGCCCGGCAGACTGCTGCTGCAAGCAGGTTTGCCCAACTCCACCCTGGACAGGTGTGACACCAGCCCTCACCGGGGAGCTGCCTTTCAATAAGCATCAATACCTACTGTGGCAGGCTTGGAAGACCCATCATGTGAGGTCACCTCGTGGTCTTCTGTTTATTTCCTGACCTCAAATTGGAGTAGGATGGGTTCCAGGCAGCCACAAAAGCAGAGTGGAAGGAAATCTGCTCCTTTCCCAGGGTGCTACAGAGGTGCTTGCTGAGAAAGCTGTCTGCCTGTACCCCAGAGCCCAGCGCTCTGGGATTTTGCTGGCAGCAGAAGACTAAAGTAGAACTTCACCAGCTCCTTCTCTCCTTCCTGGCCACTCTTCACAGCCCTCTATCCTCTGCTATCTGGGGTCCTCTGAAATTACCCCCCAACCCAGAGAGAGGGGCGATAGGACTCACATTGGGAGGCCAGAGCCGCCTCCCCCAGCACAACCAGACACCACCGCAGCAGCTTGTGCTGGACAGTTTTATTCACCCACAGCATTTGGAGTTAGGGGCTATGACTGGCTTCTACAGAAGGAAGTGACATATGCAAATGAGTCATGTGCCTGACAGCTTCATCCCAGCAGCCTGTGTCTCTCTCTTGGGCCCTGAGAGAGAGCCCTTGTTTTTGGGCAACCTTCCAGTTTGCCCAAACTTCCAGCTTAGCAGGGAAATGGTGTCTGACTTTAAAATGTTCCTAGTCACAGTAGCACCATGGCCAAGACAGTCTCTGCCCTGAATTATTGAACATGTGATGCCCGCACTTCCCACTCAGAGTCTTTCTTCTGTGTGGCTCCTTCGCCTGAGTAATTTTAAATATGCAGCAGCACCCGGCTCGCCCAGCCTCACACTGAGCTAGATGTTTGTCATGCTTGAATAGCTGCCAAGGCACCAGGCCTAGCTCTGGGGCCAGGTGGGCCACAGGTTTGGTTTGGGCACATAGAGAGCTTTACAGCCTTCCGCTATCGTGCAGGCACTGAAAACCAGAGTCATGAGTGACCCTCGGCCTCCAGATTCTTCATCTGCTCTCTTCTTTCCACCACCTCCCCGGCAGCCTGCACTCCCCACCCCACTTTGGCCACACCCTTCGGCCCCTGCAACGGGAGAGCTTTCTCCAAGGTTTGTCTATTGTGCTTCTAAACTATCTCCCAGTACACTGAGCCCTCCCTGTTCTCACTACTCCTGATTCCTTGGGGCTGCCATCATCTCTCTAAATTCTTGTTTGTTTGTTTTCAGGGCTGGGGATGAAACCCAGAGCCTCACGCGTGCTAGGCAAGTGCTCTGCCACTGAGCTACAGCTTCCGCCGTTTCTGTCGACTCTCCCAGTCTAACTCAGTCCTTTGCCCATCAAACTCTTGCCATGTGATTTTCAGTGTCTATCAGTTTTTATTGATTTGAGGAAGATATCTACACTATTTAGGGTGGGATTCCAAGAGTGCGCTCTCTGAGTTCTACCTCCTATAGACTTCCTTAGCAAGTCACTTAACCTGCAAAATGAGTGTAGCAACAATGAGAATTAAAAGAGCTAATGTCTATGTAAGTGACATTGTTCAGGACCCAGGTATCCAGGAAGTACCAGTGACATAGGCCTTTATACCACTGCTGTTATGCAGCCCTGGATTTCCTGCCTTCCATGGTCATCTCTTGGCCCTCTAGGATATCCTGTGTGACCACACACATTCCCAACCCGTGCCCTGCCATCACATGCCTCTGAGTCTTTACCTTTGCCCCTCTTCTGCCTGGGATGACCTTGATCTCTTTGTCTAGCTTGTGAATTACCACTCCTTTTTTCTCCTTTTTTTTTAACCCAGGGCCTTGCACGAGCCAAATGCCTCACCATCAAGCTATACCCCGGCACCCTGACTCTCAGTCTTAAGACCATCTCATATGTCACCTTGCTCTTGGATGTCCCCAGAAATTCCATCTTTGCATATTAGTGCATGCTGGAAATATATATATATATATATATATATATATATATACATATACATATATATATATACACACACACACACATTATAATTGTCACCTTGAAATACTTACTTGCCTATGGGCAATTAAATATTTCATACAGTGAATACCCCAAGAGCAGAAAAAATGCATCCATTCAAACATTCACTCTGTAAACAAGTATTTGGCAACTATTGGGGGTCAGCCAGGGTGTCAAGCACTGGAAACACCAGTGTGGCATTAACTATATATATTAGTTGAGGCGCTTATGGCAGACAATGGTGTCCTCTTGATTGGTTTGAGCAGAAATAGTTTTATGATTTTAAAAGTGGGTAGCTCATAGAAACTTGGCAAGGGTAGGGCCAGCTTGGCGAGGTTGGGCAGCAACAACACAGCTGAGAATTGTGTGTGCTAAGGAAAGTGACCAACCGCACCACGAGACATTCTAGTGGACTGGACATTACTGTAGCTACCCTGAGCTGGGATTGGACCATACAAACTTCTCAGCTATACCTGCTACCAAAGAACCAGATTTTACTGCTGAGCTGGCCAGAAGATTCCACCCTCATTGCTTATATCTGTTTGACTTTTCATACAGGAGTATCTTCTTGATGAAAATCATGAAGAATGATTGACAAATGTGATGTTTAAATTTACAGTAAGACACATTGCAGGGAGTCCTCCTCAAAATACTCTTTTTCACTTTGGACACAATTGTCCCATTATTTGTGCAGCTCTCTGAAGCAGTTCTGGAAGTCCTCTTTCATGGCTTCAGTTAAACTCTCATGGCTGCCTTGATACCCTAAATCAATGAAAATCATTTACTTATTATGCTCATTTTTACCCTGGGGAAGAACCAGAAGTCTTACAGAGCCAGATGTGATAAATAAGACAGATGAAGAAACATCATAATATTTTTATTTGACAGAAATTGCTGTCAACATTTTGAATCACATCATGAGAACCACAAAAATGCAAGTAAAGACACTAATGAAAGAGAATTCCCAGAACTGCTTCAGATAGTAGCAAAAACAATGGGATAAGCATGTCCCTAGAAAGAGGGGGTATCTTGAGGAGGAACGATGGCAATGTGTCTTTTACTGTAATAGTTTTTTTTTTTATTTAAACATTCATTGTATGTTTTGATCACACAGTATACATCACAATCCTACATCCCAGCTGTGTGGAAGTCTCATAAATGCAATTTTAGCTTTTTAGCTCAAACAGGAGAACAAGTTATGAAGGATTTGGAATGGATATCCTTGCTTTTAAAAAGAAAAATTCCAATTAGGGAGACTCGGGCATACATACAAACACTATGGTATTAATGGGGTAGTAGTACAAGGAAAGCCAGAGGAATATTTCCCAAGCCGGTGAGGCAAATTTGTATAAAAGATTCAGCTTTGCATGCCAACTCTTGAAAAGATTGCATTGTATCCTGAACACACTGGGCAGTCACCAAATGCTTCAAAACAGGTGAGTTATGTGGTTATATTTTAGTTATAGGAGGATCAGCATGAATTGGAGAAGGACAAGGTCAAGGGGGGAAGAGCTGGTTAGGAGAACTTTGCAGTCTTCTGGGAAGATAGAAGGACGATGATTTGAATGTAGGAGGCTTCAGGAAGGTAATAAAGAGGAGCAGAGGCCACAGCAGGCTGCCCATGGTGGAGAGAACATCTGAGCCCCATGAGTCAATGGCCAGGCCCTGGTTTGGGTGTTGGGGAGCCTGCTGTCTCTCTTCAACACTGCAGGCGTTTGTCTCAGGCTGCTGAGGAATGGAGGTAGGGGAACACTGAAAACAAAGGCAAGGGGCAAATCTGAGCAGGCACTTTCTGCCACAGCAGAATGGTTTGTACATTGCTCCTTCCTGAGCTGTAATAACACACGAGCCAGGCATCTTACTAATGCCTTTTCCTTGGCCTAGAGCGCTGGAGGCTCCCTGTGGCCGTGCTCACCAGGGCCCCTGGTTCTGACCCAGGGTGAGTTTGCAGAGAGGAAACACAGGTGTCATCAGGCTAAATGGAAACTTTCTTCTAGCAGAGAAATAAACACAGGTGCATGTGCGGTGGGTCCCTATACCTTCTGGCCGGGGCTAATGGGTGAGTCTCCCGTCACTTTTGCCTGGATAGCAGAGCTGCCACAGGTGGTCGGTGCATCACCAGCCCATAGCAGTAGGCGTTTTTTACCCTCCACCTCCTGTCCGAACCTATCTGTCTGCCCTCTCTACACCCTCTTTTTGTACACAATGACCCCACATGTCCTGCCTGACCCTTCCCCTCTTCTTAGGGAGAAAACTGTGTTCTGTCACATGGCAGCAGGCACAGAGGTGGCAGGAACACATCTGGAAGGAAGGTGGACATCTACAGCAATCGTGATCAGGTGCGCAGGTGACACCTGCTGAATGACTGATAGAAAGTGTCTGGTTCATTCATATAGATCCAAAAAGTGTTGGATACAACACAGGCGAAAACCAGATTGCTCTTTCCTTCCTTCCCTGTCCTAATCTCCCTCTGAATGCCCTGGACACGGTCCTCTCCAGAAACTAAGGATCTAAAAATACTACTCTAACTTGGCTAAGCCCCCAAATGACTGACTAACCCATGTACCTGGCCAGCAGAGGGCTCATTATTGAGGTCAGAACCCAGAGCATTACCAAGAGGAGGCTTGGAAAGCTCTATTAGATCTGATGTCACCAAAGACACACTTTCTGAGCCTAAAAAAAGCCTCCAAATCCCTTGATTCTCTTTAGCCAAAGTCAGATGGAAAGCAGGAGTTAGTGTGAAATGAAAAGTAATGCTGCCATCTTTGAACACTGCCATGCATTGAGCTCTTGCATACGTTAACGCAAGAGACTGCACAGTAACCCTAGTTCTGCCCCCCACTCCACTCCTGGGCACCCTAAAGTTCAGGGAGAATAGAGGGCTTGTCTAAGCTATACCCAGCAAAGCCAGGATTTGAACCTGGATCTATTCAACTCCCAGCTGTGTGCTGAGCTACCTTATAAGAGAAAAGAATGCTCTCTTTCTTCTTCTTCTCCTTCTTCTTCTTTCCATTTTCTCTCAACAAAGGGTACAGACTGTTCAACTGCTGCATTTTAAAGTTTAAGCCTGATCATTTTTCCTGCAGGCTGCCTTTTTTCTTAAAGAAGTTCCATTTTGCCTGTTACAGAGACAGTTGTTCCCACAGAAAACCCTGGTGACCCATTAAAATGTACCCATCAAAACTTCCTCTGGGCAGACCAATAAGAACAAAGTTGGGTACAGCCTCTGGTGGTTTACAGAGCCATTAACTTCACAGCCTAGTGATGCTGGTTCAGGTACAAATGTTATGAGGCAGAGCCACAGAAACAACAAACTGAATTAAGCTTTAACCTCCAAGCCATTGTAGAGATAATGAGTACATTTTATAATAATTGCCCAAAGTGAGAGCACAGAAGAAAACATTAGAAAAACCTGGGCTTCAGGATCTTCACTTGCAAACCAGGAATTACAGTGCCAGCCAAGCCCACAGGGAACTAAAATAAAGATGCTTCACAATTAACAAGCTGGAAGCAGATTTAGAAACAGGTCCGCTGGCCAGTGGGCCTGGCAGCTCTGGTCTTATTATCATCAGTGGCCAGAGTGACCACAAGAACCAAGTTCTCCCAAGCATACCCTTGCCTAGGGTAGAAATGCAGGTTTATGTAATGCGCTCCCTGACACCCTCATGCCCAAACTGAGGGACTGCGGTCAGCTGGGTCCCCTTCCAGGGGCTTCCCCAGAGGTGACCTATGGCACTGGTGTCCCCCAGGCCTCTCCTTTCTGGGTATGTTTGAGTCCTTGTCGTCAGCAACCCTTGGTGGGCAGCAGTCACCCATCATGTTGGTGTCCTCTTCAGTGCGGGGAAGCCCGACAGGGGTCCCTAAGCTGCTCATGTCTTCCTCCAGTCCCCAGTCTCTCCTTTCTCTCAGGCATAGAGAAAGTCCCCTCTCTCTGGGAGGGGGGCTGCTGGAGCAAAGGTGAGAGTCCACTGACCAGATGGTGTCAGGATAGGTAAATGCACAGGACAGAAAGCAGCTTTGAGGGTGCCAGGGGAGACAGGGATGGAACCTGACTGTCCAAGAAATCCCAGCCAGCCAGTTTTAGTTGGCACAGTCAGGGAGTTCCCTCTGCTTCCACCAGAAAGTGCGGCACTCTGAACCAAGTGCTTAATGAGTGTGAGTTTTCTGGTGCCAGTGTTTTAGGGCTTGATAGAGGTGATAGTTGCACAGTGCTCTTAAGGTGCTGAATTCCCCTGGACTGTACATTTTACAATGGTTCATTTCAGCACTCAGGAGGCTAAGGCAGGAAGATCATTGTGAGTTCAAGGCCAGTCTGAACTACAAGGTGAGTTCCAGGACAGCTGAACTGCACATCAAAACCCTGTCTCAAAAAGACCAAAAAAAAAAAAAAAAAAAGAACAAAATAAAAATAAATAAAATGGTTCATTTCAACTTACATGACCTTCACCTTGGTGATAGTTTTTCGAAGAAAGCTAAGGCTTCAGTCCCCTGAGGCCTGCCTTCCCAGGGGGACCCAATGTGAAGTTAAAGCGCCTGATGACCCGAGGGGCCAGAACCTTCACCTTGAGGGCAGCTAGGAGCAGGCAGATTTTGGAAAAGAAAGTAGTCTAGTAGTTGTAGGATTGTGGAGGGGAAGAATTTTTACGCTATCGCTGTGACCCTAAAGGATAGTGCATCCTCTGGATCGCCTTCACCAGCAGGTATTCACAGGCATAAGTGCACAATGCTGTGGTACGTCCATGTGCTGAGAAGTGGAGAAGCACTGAGCAAAGACAGAGAGTGGGCAGCCGGCAGCTTTCTGTGCTCAGGTCTGGGCCTTCTCGAACAAGGAGGGATGGCAGCTTGAAAGTGTTTCTGCTCCTTTGTAAAGTTTCACCCCACTCTGTGGACATGGAAAACCTCTACTACATGATGGTGATGCTATGGGTGAAAATGATCTTGTTCGATTTTTATCTAACTCATTCATTAATAAGAGAATTTGGTAGATATTACAGAAGAGTTCAAAAGAGAATTCAGGATTGCACACCTTTATAATCAGCCTACAATGGCTGCTGCGAATTGACACATGGGTGCTAACCTGGCCCAATTGCTTGGTCTTCCCAGGGTGTTGTCAGCTGGGTTCTACTGGACACTGTTGCAGCCTGAAAACAGAGATTCTTATCCCTGCTTCCCAACAAGCAAACATCGTTCTCTTCAAACTTATAAAACAGCCTCATCCAAAATAAAGGCAGATGGTGGAGCCAGCCCAAAACACACAGTGAATTTCAAAACCAGTCACAATCTTTTTTTACAATGCTCCAAATGCCAGCCATGAGCCTCCACCCTGCTGGCCACAGTCTGTTCTTTTAACCCTGAGAGATGCTGCCATGTCCCTCCAGGGTTGTAGAGGAATGAATGGCTGGTCATTCTGCAGACTAGAAAGACCATTCCTCCCATTTCACCATCCTGCATTGTCAAAGATCTTTCCTTCCAGCACTGGAGATGAGGTCTCAACCACCAAAGGGTGGTAAACAAAATTTATAGGTGCCCCTTGGTTTGAACCAAGCTCCTACACAAGGCCCAACAGGCTAAAACAAAACAGAGTCATGCAACCTGAAATTCCATGTGATTGAACTGAAGCTGAGCTGCTTATCTGACCATCCAAGAAATCAAGAGAGAAAGAATACCCACATTTCCCACCCACCCAGTTTTAGCAGGTGTGGTCAGGGAGTTCTCACCACTTCTACCGTTACAAGAAACAGTGCCACAACTTCAAACCAACTGGCCAGTTTTTGTTCTTAATTTCTGTTGCCCTTGGCAGGTTTCTGTCTATGAGGTCAACCCCTTGTTTCATTGGACAGGCCCAGGGGAACTCATCTTATTTTACAGAAAGAGGCCACTGTTCCTAAAATCCTGGTATTTTTCTTTCTCTCTCTCTCTAGAATGTCCTTCAGTATTCTCTGTAGGGTTGGTTTGGATTGGTGGTCACAAATTCCCCCAGTTCCTCTTTGTCATGGAAGCATCTTGTTTCTCCATTAATTATTAGTGACAGTTTTGCAGGGTACATCAATCTGGGCTGGAGGCTATTTTCTTTCAGGGCTTAGAATACTTGGCTCCAAGCTCTTCTTGATCTGATGGTCTGTGTCGAGAAGTCTGCCATGAACTTGATGGGCTTTCCTTTATAAGTAATCTATTTCTTTTCTCTGACAGCTTTTAATATTGTTTTTATATTGAATTTCTGGCATCTTGATTATTATATGTCTGGGTATAGATCTGTTTTGGTTGTAGGTGGCTGGTGTTCTGTATGCCTCACATAAACGAATGTCATTTTCTTTTCCCATGCTTGGGAAGTTTTCCTTAATTATTTCCATGAATAGCCTTTGTAATTTGTCTGTTTGTATTCCTGCTTCTTGGTTCATATTTCTTATTCTTAAATTATAGATTCTCTTGTCATCTTCTAAACTTTGTATTGTTACTGCCTGTTTCCTTGTTATTTTTAAGAGATCTTTCCTTTCATGATCACACATTGCAAACTTGTCTTCAAGTTTTGATAGTCTATCCTTAGTTTCTTTTAAGGAGTTTTGCCAGATTTCAATGGAGTTTTTAATTTCCTGGTAGTCTCTTTGAATCTGCTTCATGTATTCTATATTTTCTTTATATTCTTTATCAAATGTTTCTCTCTTTTTTTGTGTTCCTCCCTTCTTCCATCTGTGTCTTCCTGAGAGATGCTTAGCATTTCTTTTATTAATATACTCATATCTTGCTTTACCTGATTTAATATTTCAGTTTTGAGCTCGTCTACAAGGTCCCGAAGATATCTCTTAATATCCATTGAAGCCATGTCTGATGTTACATGTTTGCTGCCCTCAGTCTCCCTTGTTTTCCCCTCTCCTGGATCAGGGCTCTCAGGGTTCTGGGCTGGGGGCCTCCTCCTGCCTCTCTCTCCTGTCATGGTCCTGGCTTCCTCCACATGGGTTATAGTGCAGGTCCCAGCCCCCTTCCCTGTTGGCCACATTTCCTCTGAAGCACACTGGTGAGGGACCTCCCCCCTCTCCTGCCTGCTCTTGTCACTGAGGTGTAAGCAGCGGCTGCATATGCCTGCCCCTCTCTTCCCGGCCAGCCAAACTTCAGATGCCTTCACCTGGTTAGTTGCGTGCTAGGCTCAGGGAATCAATTTGGGATGGCTCATTGAGTCCCAGCCAGGAGCACGACCCAGTCCAAGCAAATCCCACGAATCTGCAACCAACTGAAGTCACTGTCACTCCCAGTCCAGGCTCCTTCTGCCCGATTCCAACATGTTGCCCATTTGGTCGGGCCCTTCCTGTGTGGGGGGGTCTCATTCCCCACATGGATTAATATCCATGGATTAATGACCGTGGATTAATGAAGGTCCCTTTGCCGGCTCCACTCTCTGTTGGGCTCACCAACCCCTGACTTCAGTGCAGCTATGGCTTCTGTGAGTCGCAGCGGGAACAAGTTTGGGTGGCTCTGCTGGCCGGCATGAATTCAGGCCTGCAAGAATTCAGGCTGGTGCAAACTTGGCAGGTCCCAGTGGAAAGCGCCATGTCCAGTAATTTTAGCTGTTCCAACTGTAGCCCCGAGACTGCGTGTTTGATGAGCTTTTTCCATTTTAATTTCTTCCTGTGTCAAGAGGATCCATCTCCCTCTGTCGGGATCTCTCCAGGAGGTTTTATTTTGGCAGATGAGTTGTTTCTCCTGAAAGGCTTTGTATTTTGTTGCTCACTGATTGGCCATCTTTAGCTCCTCCCTCTTTGGAAGTCTTAACTGGTGATGTGTGAGCTGACGCACATCTGTAATCCAGCTACTCAGGAGGGTGAGGCAAAAGGATCACAAGTTTGAAGCCAGCCTGGGACACATAAAGAGATTCTGTTTCAAAATAAAGAATAAGGTCTAGGGGTACAGTAGCTCAGTGAACCCTGGGTTCACACCGAACCACAAGAAGAAAAGAAAAAAAATACTTAAAGATCCCAAGATGAGCCCATCCTAGGGATCCAGGTGGGCCCCACATTCAGGGAGAAACATCCCAATGAGAGAGGCAGGAGATGGTTGAGGCAGGAGGAGCGTGGGGGGTGGCAGAGATGGGGACCACACACCTGCACACTGATGTATTCCTGCAGTCTGCAGAAGCCAGAGGAGGCAAAGAAAGACTCCTGCTGCTATGGGGCCCTTGGGCATTTTGACCTCGGACTTCAGGCCTCAGAACTTGGGGAGAGTATGTTTCAGGGTAGTTTGTTGAAGTAGCCCCCAAAAGAACATCTGCTATTAGTGATCCTTGGAAGCTGTCTGGGCTCCACAAATCCAGGCTTCTGAGAGTACCAAAATAAGTACTCCCTACCATACCCAAGCCCAAGCAGAGGCCAATGTCATGTTCCTGCTCTGCTACACAGAAGCTGGAGAAGGAAGTGGCTGAGTAGACAGAGGAGCTTGTGAGCCGGGGTGACGTGAGGACCGAGCAGGTCTTTGTTGCGAGCTGACTGGGCGCAATGATGATCCTGCCTCCTGGGGAAGATGCAGGTTCAAAGCCAGTGTCCTTGGTGTCCCTTAGTCCAAGCCATTCCTTGCCAGCAATGAAGCGTGCAGGAGCATTGTGTGCTATGGCGAGTATGGCAGGCCCAGGACTGTCTGGTCCAGGACCAGTCCTGATGGGCCCACTCCAGCCTCCTGCTCCAATCTACACTGCTTTGATCCGGGCTGTGCCCACTCTCCTGGCTCCCAGGAGCATCATCCACCTGGTTCCTGAGCCCTTCCTTCCCTGGCCTGGGTAGCAGTGGGACCCTTATGGGAGATGGGATTGGCGATCCAGGCAGAAGTCAGCTTTCTGCATTTTACCCCTGACCTTGCCGTCCACTGGCTGGGTGACTTCAGAAGTTTCAATGGTTCTTAGGCTCAATTTCCTTGGGGCTGCTGGATAGATGAAGGGAAACAGATGCAGGCGGAGCCTTTATTAACTGTTCTCTGTCTCCCATCGGGTGGCCTCAGGTCCCTTCTGATCCGACCGGGAGAGCTGTGTTTTTCCATGATGAGCCAGGGAAACATCTGGAAAAATGTGTGAATGCCAATGACCTTGAGCCAGACTAACAGAACAGTGGGAGGAGGGGGACAACCTGGTGGAGGGTGTGGCTCAGAGAGAGGGGCGGGGCTCCTGGCTGAACTCAGCAGTGGGCCTGCCTGAATTTCCAAACCAAGGCATTGGCAGCAGCAAGGAAGGGGTTGGGGCCCATGGCCCTGCCACCCTTATGTTCAGAAGCACTGTCACACACCCCTGGTGGACCTGAGAGCTGGCCATGTGTGACACAGCAGCCCCTTCATGCTGTCTGCTTCTCCTGTAATGCGAAGAACAATGGGAATGTCCTCTTTTAGATGCTCCTAAGTATCCCTGCTCTGAGCTCCAGGTTTTAAATTCATTAAAAATGCCACTTTTTCCTCAAATACGTGTATGTGCATGTTCATAGCAGCACTGCTTGCAAATATCCATCAACATGTGAATGGATAAGCAATATGCGTATCTGCACCATGGCATATTATTCAGTCATGAAATGGAATTAAGTACTGACAGATGCTACAACTTGGAAGGACTTGAAAACATGCTGAGTGAAAGAAGCTACATGATAAGGTCACATATTACATAATTCCATTTCTGTAAAATAACCAAAGTAAGTAGATCCATGGACTTGGAAAGCAAATTGATGATCGCTAGGAGTCGTGGGAAGGGGAGAATGGGGACTGACCCTTTCATGAATGCAGATTTTCCTTTTAGGGTGATGGAAATAGTTTAGAACTAAGTAAGGGTGGTGGTTACATGACTGTGTGAATGTACTAAGCAACACCAAACTGTTGTCTTTAAACAATGATTATTCATGTATGTGAATTTCACCTGAGTCAAGGAAAATGAAACACCTCTAACAAGGAGTCTAGAGCATAAAGACTATAAATTCTAACCTCTGCCTGAGTCTGGTTCTAAGATCTTTTTTTAAAAAACTGTTTGTTTGTTTGTTTGTTTGTTTTGGAGTTTTTTGTTTTGTTTTGCTTTTCAGACAAGACCTCTATATCGTCCAGACTGGCTTTGAACCCTTGAACTCACTTTGTGGCCCAGGTTGGCCTCCAGTTTGGGATGATCCTCCTACCCCAGCCTCCCAAGTACAGGGAGTGTAGGGGTCCGCCACCACACCTAGTTCTTGGACTAAGATCTTTGCTTATTACTCAAGGAAAGGAAAAAGGCTGCAAGGGTGGAGCCAATGCGATGACTCACTCTTCACCGAGGATTATTTTTAAAAGAAACAACAAAAAACCCAGGTCAGGCCATCTGCAAAAGATGTGTTCAATTTCAAAAGCAAATTGTTCTGAGTTATGGTATCTTTCTTGTATTCAATTAAACCTTCCATTCCAGAAATATTAGTGTTTTTTAATACCTCCCCCACACCAACTGCAGCTTTCTGCTTTGCATGAGCCCTCAATTCCTTCAGAACAGGCATGGCCCAAGCCTCAAGCAACCCAGCCCCGACGCATGGAGAGAATCGCTCCTCCCACTGCTGTTCTCATACCCTGGACAGTCCCCTCAGACGACACTCCCAGGAGCAACTGTGCAAATGTGTGGGTAAGGTTAGCTGTCCATGCATAGGGAGAGTCTGTTTCTGCTTCAGATGGAACAAAAGCCAGCATCTCTGGCCAGGGGCTGGAAGTGCAGGCCTCCCTTGCGCCCCCTCAGCCCACGCTCCTCTCCCCGCCTCCCCAACGTGGTCCGTGGTCCGCAGGGCCAGCAGCTCGGTTCATCAGCGCCGGGAGTCCAGACTTCCGGATTGTTTCTCTGCTCCCCCTAGGACGCCGTTTTTATCTGCCAGGTCCAAGATGACTCAACATCATGTTCTGCAGGGTAGAGGAAAGGGAAGCATAGGGGAGGAGCAAGTCTATTACTCCCTTCTTGTTTTATTTTGTTTTTAGTAGCTCAAGAGATTGAACCCAGCACCCTGCACATACTAGGAAAGAGTTGTACCACTAAACTACATTTTCATCTCTCTTCTCTTTTTCCTTTCTTTCCTTTCCTTTTCTTTCTTTCTTTCTTTCCTTTTCTTTTCTTTTCTTTTCTTTTCATTTCTTTTCCTTTCCCTTCTCTTCTCCTTCCTTCCTTCCTTCCTTCCTTCCTTCCTTCCTTCCTTCCTTCCTTCCTTTCTTCTTCCTTTCTCTTTTTGAAATTGGTGTTACTAAGCTGCATGAACTGGCCTGGCCTTAAACTTGTGCTCTTCCGACCTCAGCCACCTGGGCAGCTGGAATGTCACGCGTACACCACCACACCTTTTCCACTTTCTTCTAAAGACATAGACCTGGGAATTTCACACATCGCGTGTGATGCTATCCCATAGCCAGAATCTGTCACATCTAGCTACAGGGGAGGCTGGCCAGATGCCTGCTTTAAACCTCTGAGACTGTAAACAAGGATGAGACTGGATATTGAGAAATGCACCTGAGACTAGGTCCACCAGCAAACTTAAAATTACTTCTTTCACTCACATTCGTATCACCTCCATGTCTGCACATTGCCCCACCTGTGAGCTTTCTTCGGTTAGGCTCCTCTCCATCATGAAATGTTCCAGCTACCTCTCCACACCGATGCTGGCTTCACCTGTACCTCAGTTCTCATGTTGTCCCCCAGATCTTCCTTGGCGACCCCAGCCTGTAGAGACTTCCTGCAGCATTGCTTGATTTTTATGTTTATACTATGCAGATATTGCTTGGTGTAGCTAAGTCTAAATTTCACAGCCAGACAGCAGGCTTTTAAAGAGCAGGTGCCTACTGTGTATTTTCTTTGAATCCCCGGTGGTCTCTAAAACAGTGTGGAACGTGCATATATATTTAACAATTATGCTCTGAATTGAATTGAATTTGATTACAATAGTATGTTGAGTAATTTAGGACAATATTTTTATTTTCTTTTAATTACGATATTTTTCACCTAACAGGCATTAATTAATCTCTCCTATTACACACACATCAAACACTTTTCACATTCAAGAAATGGATTTTATTCCTGAGTTTTTCACGCAGTTGTTTACTAGGCAACTTTCAATCAATATTACCAGCACTGTTTTAAAAATTAAGTAGAAGCTGGGCAGGGTGGTGCACTCCTGTAATCCCAGCGCTTGGGAGGCTGAAGCAGGATCATTTGCAAGTTTGAGACCAGCGAAACCCTGTCTCAAAAAGATAAATAAATAAATATAATACAATACAATAAAAATTAAGTAGAATAAGCACAACCTAAGCATTTAACTTAGGCACACAGCCAGTGCTAAATAAATGTAAAGAGAAAGACGTCAAGGGCAAGATGTAAGTGTAAGATGAGTTAATGTGTTTAAAACTTACTGCAGAGAGAAGAGCAAAGATTCTAGTATTCAGCTTTCTAGATTGAGCTTTGGTTCTCCTACATACTCTCCAAAAGCTGCAGAGTAGGAAATTAATTGATTAATGTGTGTCTGCTATTATCCCTTATCACTCAGACCCACACGCACCTTTCTGCATGTGTGAAGGGCCTGAGGGCTGGAGTCTGAAGATTACCATCCCCCAGCCCCCTTACATTCCTGGAGTCGGAAGACCACTTTTCTTTTGTCGCTCCAGCCTTAAGATTGCTTCCTGTATTTACAGCTCGCAGCTTTCATTTAGATGTCCCGGTACCTAAGAACCCACATGCTGTATTAAATCTCCTCTGCTTGAAATACCCAGCACAATTCCAGTTTTTCTGATATACTTTGGATGATACCGTATGCAGTGTGCTGAATGCATTTAAACTGGCCAATACTTTTAAACTTAGCTCTTCCTTAAGGAATCACAATCCACTATGTGATGTTGAAAAAGAATTTATAATGAGAGTAAAGGCATATTTACTTATTTCTTAAATTAATTTTTCTATTCAGAGTTCTTGAGATTTCTGCACAGGCTCACAATATCCCTCAAATACACTGGTTCTCAGCCTCATATGACTCAGACTCAATTGTAAAATCCTCCAACACACAGGTGTTCAGGCTCGCCAAGGACTTGAAGGTCAAGGGACAAGACTGACTTAGGTGCATTTGGAGTAAGTGCTTCGGGTAATTACTCTTTGTGCTGGAGCTTAGGGACCTCTGGTTTAGCTCGTCAGACGTGGTGCATTAATGCATGAACACATCTGAGTTCCTAATGTCTCATGGGTGGTACAATGTTACTTGCTTTTGGATATCCCAATAACTGCCATTTGATAGCGACATTGACACTTTATCCTGATTGTCCGTTGAGCAGTCTTTTGCTTCAGACCAACTTTGAGCTGGTTGCCTACCATTAACCAAGATGTTTTGTGATTCCATTTCAGATATAAGGGGTAGAACAAACTCCTCTGTGTGGTAAGTGACAGAATCAATGATTAACTTTATTTTTTTGTCTTCTTGAGACAGGGTTTCACTATGCAGTTCAGACTCACTTTGTAGCCCAGGCTGGCTTCACATTCACAGCAGTCTTCCTGCCTTAGCTTCCTGAGTGCTGGGATTAAATGATTAACTTTTGATATTAGAGGAAGCACCAAGGAAAACTGAAGCCTGTCCCTCCCCGGCAAAATTCAAACTTCATAGTGGCAGCATCAAAGGGAAGACAGAAGGGAAAGGCCACACTTAGCACAACGTCCGTGCTCCTGGCTACTCTTAACCTGTCTTTCCATTATTCTTTCTGTGCTGACCTGGTTTGAGGAAAGCTTCAGACCTCTGACAGTGTTATTCCCTCCAGCTCTGACTTCTCTCACTCACCTCCCATACCAGTACTCCCAGGTCCAGATCAGAAGTTTTCAAAGAGCCCATGAACACTGAGGGAATCTTTGCCTTCACAAGAGAATCCAAGCACTAGGTTGTCATGAAATCCTCTGCCATTACTATTTTACCAGTCGCCTTCCAAATTCCATTTCAACCAATGAAATCAGGGAAGAGGCAGAGCCTGGGAGGGGTTAGTACCAGGTGCTTGAGAAAGAGTAAGACTGACTCTGTTTACTTTTTACTTTTTTTTTTTATTGGTACTGGGGATCCAACTCACGACCTCCCTCGTACTTGCAAAGCAGGCACTTATGCCACTGAGCTAAATCCCCAGCCTTCTATTTACTTTTTAAACAAATCAAAGCTGACACATCCCCTTGGTCCTCCTTTTTCCATGTTGCCATGACTCACAACATTTAAAATTCATCCCTAAAGCCTGTTAGATGATTCAAAAACACCCCCCCCACCCCAGTCTCCAGTCCTCCTCTGTGGTGGATTTGATCTCTGGAAATAATTGAAATCATTTGAAAGTAAATATAATGGCCAAAACTGTGTTAAAACCGAGAAATATTATTATTTGGTCAAACCACTATAGCCAGAGGAAACCAACAATGGAGGAGAGTGTAAACTGGTTGAAAATACAGTCTTCAAAGATAAATTGCAAGCATTAGGATAATGTTTATAGGAAGACTTCCAAGATGTCTGTTTTAAAGGAGAGTTCACTCTGCATGAATATATCAAATACATATATGGACTTTAAAAAAATCAGTGTAACCTTATAATGCTATACTCATAGAAGTTGTTCTCAATTCTCTCTCCACATATGAACCTTGCCTGCCTGGGGTGTCTTCCTTGCCTATCATGGCCAAAAGTAATGGGATTGTCTGAAAAAGGGTTGGTCTTGCAGAAAAGATTGTCCTGCAAATCCATGCCTCAACTATTTATACTCTCTCTAATGTTGGGTAGATTGCTTAAGCTTGCAGAGCTTTGGTTTGCTTATCTGTTGATGAGTATAAAGCACAATACCAATACCATCGTGCATCCCTGAACAGTGGGATACACAATAAGAAACTCATCTTCAGGTGATTTAATTATCTTTGCTTAGACACCATTGGAGAATACAGTGTTCTGCATGTCCTAGATAATAGGAGCTTTCCTTTCAAGAACCAACATTTTTGCCCAAAATTGTGATCATTTGGGAGGAAAGAGGTCACTCTAAAACACGCTGTCCACATCTCTATTTTTAAAAAATAAAGGACATGATATATTCTTTTTGTTATAATTTAGGACCATCCTTATAAGCATTAGGTGCAGCATGGAAGGCCTAGCTTTTAGGCTTTCTTCTGTCTCCTTCCATGACATCAGGGATTGTCCCAATATGATGTTGCTAAAACACCACACATTCACCAAACTTGGAAACAAATAGACACTGAAACCCACCAATGTTCCTAACAGTAACCATACTCTAGTCAAGGATATGTATTCTGCACTAGACAGACTTTTGGAACAAGATTCTGCTTCAGCCACGTAACCATGAGCATACTACTGTATTGAACCTCAGACTCTTCACACCATCAATACCTCCCTGGTAGAGGAGCTGTGAGTCTCTGTCCTAGTCACTTTTCTCTCATTGCTAAGACAAAATATCTGACACCCAAAATTAAGGAAAGAAAGGTTTATTTAGCTCACAGTTTGTGAAGGTTTCAGTCCGTAATCAGCTAGCTCCAAGGCAGGGTGGCATGGCAGAGAGGTAACAGTTCATGGCAGTGGAAGACAGCAAAAGCAACAAGAGCAAAAAAGGTCAGGGGGAGCAATCAAGCCTTTTTTTCTCCCTTATGTTGTACGCAGGCTACCTGCCCTAGGGCAGGTGTCGTACTCACACTATCCTGGTGTCCTTCTCTTGCACAGGCTTAGGATGTTTACAAAGTGAGAATCCTGCCCCCCTGCTGAATTGCTTAGTTAAACTTCTCAAGTTTATACAATCAATCAACCATTACAACATCCTGGTGCATAAATGGTTACCTAGGGCACGTCCTCTACACCCTAGGATATACAACTGCTGAGTTACTTAGCTTAGCTTCTAAACTCCTCAAATTGACACAATCATTACAGACTCCAACAGGGAAATAGATTTCAAGTGCTTCTCACATCCCTGTTAGAAAGCAAACCCAAATGCCCAATTCACATGATCAGCTGTTACTATTACTACTATTGCTAGCAAGCAGTCTCCAAGAATCATTGAGTTCCTTACCACAACATGCATACATTCTCCTCTTTGTAGGTGTTTTATGCCTGTTTATTAAATAAGACTGGCAGAAAGTCTTCGCCATTTCTTTCCCAGAGATGTAATAGACACTGGGATAATTTGAACCAAAGGAGAACTTTTCAATATCCTGCCAAAAGCAAAACCACTCATTCCCATGAGGGTCAAGTTTCTTATCTGGCCCAAATGACTCCCCAGTTGGGTTGTCCCTGCACCTCTGTGAGCTGTGAAAATGGAGATACCAACAGTAGCAAGAGGTCTCAGGAGCAAACATCTGAGATCCTCAGGGAAGAAGGGCAGAGTTGGAAGCCAGAGTCTTTTCTCTGGCACCACTCATGGCAGTAAAAAGAAACATGCTCCAGAGTGAGGGCAGCTGGGGGGATCTGATGAGGATGCTGGAGCCTGAGAAGCTCTGGAAGTGGGGCTCTTCTCTTGGAGTATCCTGTAGGGGGTTAATTAACACCCTCAGTGTAGGATTCTGGTTGTGTCACTTCTAGAGATGCAATTTAAGCTCACTGTGAAGCTAATTGAGGACAGCAACAGCTGCAGCCTTTGTCACCTCCAGATTACAAGGCCAGGTGAGGCTGGGCCTGCACTGTGGTGTGCACAAGCACTGTTAAAAAAACAACAATGGGCGCTTGAAGCAGCGGCAAGTGCTTCACTGAGCACACATTGCTGAGTTCTGGCTCCAGCCTTTGTGTCACCTTCACAACTAACAAAAGCATCTCCAGGGACCCACTGACTCCACTGACATTCCCAAGTCCCTAGATGAGTGTCAAATTGGGGCCTATGACAATTTTTTATCTTTTATGTCTCCAGGTCAGTCTTCCCTTCACCAAACGTACATGTCCTCCACTTACGCATCAGAGCTGTAATTCATTTTATACAACAGAACTTTCCTATAAAGCCAGGAGTGCAACAGATTCTTATAAAGCAAGTTGTATTTCAAATGCAATAGGAGGTGGTGTAGTTATATTGTTTTTCTCACTGTGTATTAAATTATCCCCAAAACATAACAGATGAACATAGTGCTGAGCATTTAATATCCTAGGTATTTGCAGCTTGAGGATCGCAAGTACCTAAGTTAGGCAGTTCTGGTCTGGGAATGCTCTTGAGATTACAGTTAAGATATCAGCAAGAGTTGTGGTCATCTGGATGACCTGCCTCCAGAATGGCTCTCTCACGTGGCTGGAGGAGGATGCTCTCCACTTGGGCCTCTTGGACCACATGAATATCCTCACAGCAAGGCAGCTGACATCCCCCAGAGGATGTGACCCATGAAAGACCAAGCCGGGTGGATGGTGTCCTTCCCATGAGTCAGCCTCAGAAATCCCATCAGATCACCGCTGCAACCTTCTATTCATTAGACAGGGTATCAGTCACTTGGTTCTGCTGCTGGCTCCCATGGCATTGTGGGATTTAGCTCATTTTTAGAGAAAACAGTGATTCAAAACTTGTGAAACCACCATAGACACTTAGGGGGTGCATCAGTCACTCATTCAATGCATATTTACTGGGTACCTACTGTGTGTCCACATTGCTCTAGATGCTTGGAATGCACCCTGGACCAAGCAGAAAAAAGTCCCTGCCTGCCGTTGTGGAGTTGAGTTCTGGTGGAGAGAGGCAGAAGACAAACATTAAGCATAATAGTGCACTTCACAGCGTGTCACAGGTTGAGGTGCTGGGAGTAGGGTGGACAGAGAAACAGAGTCAGGAATCCTATAGTCAGGTCGCATTTTAAATAAGGTTCTCACCTTCAGAGCTACACTCCCTGAGAAGCTGAGTGAGCAGCAGAAGGTGGTTGGGGTAGGAGTAGGGCCATGTGGTATACTGGCTGGCCTCGAAAGACCATGGATGGAGCCAAGTTGTTCTTTCTAAGCTCTGGTCACTGTTCCCATTGCTTCCACATGGGAATAATAATGGATGCTGATGGGGAGAGAAGTTTCACAACCTGTCACAGGACCTGTCAGCCTTCCCCACCCTTACATCCCGGGTAGCTGCTAGTAACCCTGTGTCTGTATCACAGCACACTCAAGCAATGTGCTCAGCCCCAGAGAAGTCATATTTGGAGAATCAGCAGTGTTACAACACTGAATGTATAATTTAATGTTTAAATTCAATCATGGCATGTCAGCAACTAGAGGTGAGCTCCAGAGCACACCCCAACCACAGCTGTCATGCCCAGAGCATGATAGAAGTTGAAGATCTCTAAATGGTGGGTTGGAAAAAGATTTTCCAGGCATAGTACGGTCTATAGGAGTTTGCAGATTACTAGACATGAAGAACCTTTCAGGAAATTTGCTAATGGTGTTTTGTTTTGTTTTGTTTTGTTTTGTTCTTTTGAGACAGAGTCTCACTTTATAGTTCAGGCTTTCCTTGAACTCACTACCTAGAATAAGCTGGCCTCAAATTTGGAGCAATCCTCCTGCCTCAGACTTCTAAGTGCTGGAATTACAAGTGTGCACCACCATGCCCAGCAACTTGCTGGTTTTGACCAGAGCCTTGGAAGCTAAGGATGAAGAGGTATTGCTAGGATAACAGGATAAGGATTTGATGTAGCAGCCACTTATGTTCCATCTGCCCAGGTACAGCTGGTGAGGTCCCAGCGAGGCTGGAAGGAGGTGGTGTCTCTGCATGTGTGAATGTCAAGGGGCAGAGTGTGGTGACTGAGATCTTCAGGGCAGAGGCCAGCCTTACTGTGCCCTCTTAGCACCCCAGTGGAAAGGGACCTAGCCCAGGGTGAGAGTGCAGGGGCTGTGCAGCATTGGCTGCAGGAGCTGAGGGCAGCCTGGGCACAGAGCAGGAGATGAAGCCCTCGGGGGTCAGAGCTGGTGGCAAGAGGAAACTGAGAGCATTTAATCCGTGGAGGTGTGGTGGCACCAGGACCCTGCCATGACTGGGCAGTGATCTCCAGGGAGGCTGGCAAGGATGGGGCAGGAAGGAGCACCCTGCGTGGCAGAGCCAGCTTCCACAGCAGTATGGAGAGCTTTCAAAGCCCAGTTCCTTCCTTAAGGGGGAAAGTAGGCCATGGCGGGGCCAGATACCTCTAGGTTGGTGTCCTGGTTATGCCATTGCCTACCTGTGTCTTGGAGAAATCTCAATCTTCTCTTCAGCCTTGGTTTCCTCACTTGTCAAAGGGGAGAGCAATGCCTTCCTTGCAGATCTGGTAAGAAAATAATTGAGATAAAAGTCTTAACACACTCCCTAGCCTCTAGGAAATAGTCAGCAAACTGCTGCTATTTTTGCTGTTGCTATTTTTACAAATGCAGTGGACAGCTGCTTGGTTTGGTTTATTTGGTTTTGTTGCCCAGCATTTATTTCTTCTTTGGAGAAACTGCTTCCCCCACCACACACACACATCATCCCGGTGTTGGGCTAATCTGAAGGCTTGGACCACTACTGACAGGACCAGGCAAATGACCAAGTCAGGCCAGTCCACTTCTCTCTCCCAGGGATTGGAGGCCCAAACACAGACAGGCAGGAAATCAGTTCCCACTGAGTCACCCTGTGACACGGAATTCCACGCTGAGTTCCCAGAGTCTGGTATCTGCTGTGAACCCTCCCAGGGTCTGGTATCCAACACACTTTTCCACTGCTAGAGTGGGTCTGGTGTCCCCCGAATGAGCCCTTTATTAGCTTCAGTCAGGCAGAGTCATTTTTCATTGTTTTCAGCCAAGAAATGGTGCCTGATAAAACAGTCTAGGGTGTGACATCTCCACAGAAGTGTCCATCTGAGGGGCTGAGGGGACTGGGAAGGTAGGAAGGAGGATGGGACCCTCTTCACCTCAGGCCATGGGGAGGGCTTCTCTGCCACTCCTTATTTCTCTTTATTTGTATTCAAAATTTTCATCATGGTAATATATGTATTTAATTGTATTATATGTATTTGATAGTTAAAAAATAAACTTGGGACAACTGGGTAGCCATCTAGAAAAAAGGAATCTGGGACAATTTATGAGGATGTGTTCTAAACTGATCAAAGATTCAAATGTAGAAAAATGAAATCTTAAAGTCACTAAAAGAAAATAAAAGAAACACAGATTAATTACTTTATAACCTTTGAGTGGGAAGGAATCATTCTAATTACTATATATGATCAAAAGTTTAGCAGAAAGTAATAGCAAAGACAAATGACAAACTGAAAAAAATGTAACACAGAGGATTAATTTCCATATAATATAAAGAGTCCCTAAAAATCAATAGGAAAAAGATAAAAACCCAGTAGAAAAGTAGATAAAGGACACAGAGTCCAGAAAAAAAAGAAATATAAGTGGCTTTTAAATATAAAAGAGATTCTTAACATCACTTAAAATAAGAAGGAAAATACCTTTCTCTGTCATCATATTGACAAAAATTCAAGTTTGACAACATATTCTTCTAATGAAGCTATAGAAAAATAATCACTCACACAAATCTGGTGAGAGAATAAGATGTTTATTCCTATGAGGAACAATTAAATATTGCTTATTAGAAGTATAGACACATTTATCCTTTGACACTGCCTGGCCTCCTAGACCTTCTTTTTGGAAAGAAAAGGCTCCCTGACCCCATAACTCTCGGATTCTTCATGCCTGTAAAATCAGGACCACACTGGTGGAACTAACCACTGCTGCTAACCTAAGCAGTAGCCAGGACCTTTTTGCATCATGTCTGAAAAGACCTCCAAGTACCCTTGGAAATTTATCCTACTACTGTATCTACACACAAGTGAATCAACCTATGTGTGTATAATATTCCTTTCAGAATTGTTGGTCTTCAGCAGAATATTAGAAGCATCCTAATGGACTAGTTTTCTAAGAAAAAAAAGTAAAAAACTTTAAATTAAAAAAAAATAATCCATCCTCTGCTCTACTCTGTCTCCATCTTCATTTCTTGATTTCCAATTTAAGCATCATCTATTAACTTTCTACTACAAAAAATACTAAACTTTATTGTACATGCCCTTCTCCTCCAGAATGATTACATCATTATTTCAGTTAAAGTCATATTTAGTATTTTGAGCACTAGGACTATTTTATCATTTGTAATTGAGAAACTTAGTACATCATCATTGCAATTCTTTTCTCGAATATTTTTTGTTTTTCCTCAGTTAATGATTGCCTTGCTTTTCATTTGTCGATCAGAAATATATTTATTAGTAACACATCCCCCAAAATCCCTATGTATCATACACGTCACATTACCTATCAGTTTTCCATCTTTCATTTTTTCCTAGAGACATTTCTATGACAATCCCTATACTCTTGATCTTCTATATATTAACTTCTTTCTGAGTCTTCCTTCAAGCTACCGTCTTAAAACATGTCTTTATTACAATGCTAAGAATTTGTCTCATGTATTGAATTCACTATGGCCTGGATCCCAAGTCTCCTGGATTTACTTATTCATCTGGGTAAAATATATCCTCTAGCAGCTTCTTAAAGAAAGAATGCCTAGGTGGGGGAGGAGAACAAGAAGACAATAAGAAGACAAGCCCTCCCTGTGAGTCGGCGCCATGCACAGGCCACTGCAGGCAGAACCAGATACCAGCCCCTTCTGGCATCCAGAGTAGGAGACCAGAAGAGCCAAGGTTCCCTGATATCACCATAAGCAACCAGCTAATCCAGAAAACCACAAGTTGCAATGATAGCTATTGAGATAAAATACAAATAAATGCTTGTAGTATTTAGTGTTTTGTTGACTTTTGTTGATCTAAAACCACTAGATCATCTGTTCAGAGGATAGCAATATGCAATATAGCATGTATGGGGGGATCTCTTTCTGAAGGTGGTCACCATTACTAATTCCCTATTATCTTGTTTTGAACCTCTATATCATTTTCATTGTTTTGTTGGGTTGGGTTTTATGCTATTTTGTCTTCTTTGATTTTATTACAGCCAATGGCATGGGCAGCTATTTCAAAGATAACAAGATATGTTATGGTAGCCATTTTGGATTTACTATTATCCTGTTTCAAAGTCCTTTATTGCATTCGTTGTTTTGTTTTTATTGGTTCTATTTTGTTCTGTTTTGTTTGATTTTTACTATTTCTGAAGTTATGGGCAGCTATTTTGAAGACAATAAGAGGCATTATGGCAACTGTTGTTGATTTCCTATTGCTTTGAAGTCATGTGTAACGCACACTATTTTGTTTTGATTGGCTTTATTCTGTTTTATTTGCTTGGTTTTATTTTGTTTGGTTTTATTCTCCTTAAAGTAAAAATTTAAAAAAAAGAGAGAGAGAGTGCCTAGAAAAAAGTGAGACCCTGCATTTCTGCAAATGTTGTCATTACACCCTTACACTGGTATTACTTTGGCCATATTTCAGTATTTCAGATTTGAAATACTTTTCTAAATGCTCTATTTCATTGCAATGCCAGTGTTGCTGTCAAGAAGTCTGGTGCCATTCTGTTCTTGTTCCTTTGTCATGGCCTGTTTGTTTCTTCTCTTAGGAGCTCTTTCTAGAATCCTCTCTGGATTTCTGGTATTTTGAAATTTCATGATAACGTGACTTGAAATGAAGTTCTTATGTTTTTGCTATTATTTTTTTATTGTGTTTGGGAATTCTAAGACAGCTGTCTATTTTGACTTTTATGTCCTTCAATTTTGGTAATTTCTTCTCTTCAGTTATCTTTACATTCTCTTTCAGAATAGTTCAGAAAGAGTCCACAGTTCAATGTAGACCTCCAGAATCAATCCTCTCAGTTTTATATTGTTTTTCTCCTACTTTCCAAGCCCCTCTTTCATTTACTACTTTCTATAAAATTCACCATCTTTAAGTTCTAACACTTCCGTTGAGTGTTGTTTCTATTATTGTGCTTTTAAATTCAAATAGCTCTTCCTTGTTCTCTGATTTTTATAAGATCTGTTTCATATTTCATAAATCAATAGCCCTTTTGATTTTTTTAAATTTATTTAAAGCATATAAAGGGTAGAGGTAATACAGAATTCTAAAAAAAAAAGATAATAAGAAATCACTAGTTAATAAATTACATATTGTCCTCTTAGAAATAGTTGTTCAAGTTACAAAATTATAGCATACAAAGTAGATAGTCAAACAGTGAGAGTGTAAACAACTACACATGCATGAGTCTCTGCATGTATTTCTATACTTTCTGTATTAGAGGGAAAAACAAAACTAAGCAAGACAAAACAACAAATTCCTATAAAAACATGAAACCAAAAAGTCATATAAAACCACAGTATAAGGTGATCTACAATGATTACTGTGTTGTTTCTTATTATCTTCAATAGAATATCTATATCATCAGGCATAATTGAATATAGCAGTATAATTGAGTATAGCAGTAAATAACAATATTAGTAAAAATAAAACATTGTAGAAAGTATAAAACTTCAAAGGTAGGTAATCATCAAACCAGAGTGGATATTCTAGTGAATCTTGTCATCTTAAGTGCAGTTGCCTATACTCTCAGACTTGATACTATCAATCATAACAGCTTTGAATAAAATCTATCAATATAAAACAGTGATCCAACAAACCAGATTCGATTACAATCAGTCATGGTAAAACAGTGTAGGTTTAACAGAGCTTTAGATTAATAGGGAATTAAGGATGATTACCGTACTATATCCTGTTATTTTCGGGATTACTGTCTATGCCCTTAAATCTAGTACAGGTAGAATGACTGGAACAAAATATAATACATCTAAGCAGAGTAGTGTGAGTAATGTGGGTTTTAAATCCTGGTGCACTATTAACAATATAGTGTATCAAGGCCATCTATGTTAGAGTTTCTAGTTATCCTTCTCTGCCTCATTTCTGCTATGCTATTTTCCTGCCTTTGTTTGTCATTTTCTCCTTCATTCTACTGCCTGTCCCACTCATTGAGGCCTTTCTGCCACTGTTTCTAAAATCCTGGTATTTTTTTCTCTATCTCTAGAATGTCCTTCAGTATTCTCTGTAGGGTTGGATTGATGGTCACAAATTCTCCCAGTTCCTCTTTGTCATGGAAGCATCTTGTTTCTCCATTAATTTCTAGTGACCACTTTTGCAGGGTACATCAATCTGGGCTGGAGGTTATTTTCTTTCAGGGCTTGGAATACTTGGCTCCAAGCTCTTCTTGATCTGATGGTCTGTGTCGAGAAGTCAGCCATGAACTTGATGGGCTTACCTTTATAGGTTATCTGTTTCTTTTCTCTGACAGCTTTTAATATTCTGTTTTTATATTGAATTTCTGGTATCTTGATTACTATATGTCTGGGTGTAGATCTGTTTTGGTTGTAGGTGGCTGGTGTTCTGTATGCCTCACACAACCAAATGTCATTTTCTTTTCCCATGCTTGGGAAGTTTTCCTTAACTATTTCCATGAATAATAGCCTTTGTAATTTGTCTGTATGTATTCCTGCTTTTTTGTTCACATTTCTTTTTCTTAAATTGTAGATTCTCTTGTCATTTTCTAGCTTTTGTATTGTTACTGCCTGTTTCCTTGTTATTTTTAAGAGATCTTTCCTATCATGATCACACACTGCAAATTTGTCTTCAAGTCTTGATAGTCTATCCTTAGTTTCTTTTAAGGAGTTTTGCCAGCTTTCAATGGAGTTTTTAATTTCCTGGTAGTCTCTTTGAATCTGATTCATGTATTCTATATTTTCTTTATATTCTTTATCAAATGTTTCTCTCCTTTTTTTGTGTTCTCCCTTCTTCCATCTGTATCATCCTAAGAGATGCTTCCTGAAAGCATTTCTTTTATTACTCTACTCATATCTTGCTTTATCTGATTTAATATTTTAGTTTTGAGATTGTCTACAAGGTTCTGAAGATATCTCTTAATGTCCATTGAAGCCATGTCTGATGTTGTGTGTTTGCCACCCTCAGTCTCCCTTGTTTTCCCTCTCCTGGATCAGTGCTCTCAGGGTTCTGGGCTGAGGGCCTCCTCCTGCCTCTCTCCCATCATGGCCGTGGCTTCCTCCACAAGGGTTACGGTGCAGCTCCCAGCCCCCTTCCCTGTTAGCCACGTTTCTTCCAAAGCATGCTGGTGAGGGATCTCCACCTTCTCCTGCCTGCTCTTGTCACTGAGGTGTAAGCAGGCTGCGTATGCCTGCATCTCCCCACCAGGCCAACCAAACTTCAGGGGCCTTCACCCGGTTAGTGCTTGCTAGGCACAGGGAATCGATTTGGGACGGCTCATTGGGTCCCTGCCAGGGGCGCGGCCCAGTCCAAGCAAATCCCACGAATCTGCTCTGGGGAGGGAGGAACCAACTGAAGTCACTGTCATTCTCAGTTCAGGCTCCTCCTGCCCGATTCCAACATGTTGCCCATTTGGTCGCGCCCTTCCCGTGTGTGGGGGGGTCTCATTCCCAGCACTGACCATGGATTAATGAAGGTCCCTTCACCGGCTCTGCTCTCTGTTTGGCTCACCAACCCCGGACTTCAGTGCTGCTGTGCTTTCTGTGAGTGGCGGCAGGAACGAGTGCAGCTCTGCTGGCCGGCACAGATTCAAGCTGGTGCAAACTTGGCAGGCCACCGCGAAAACGCTGTGTCCCATAATTTTTAGCTATTTCAGTTATAGTCCCAAAGTATTTGATGAGCTTTTTTATGTTTTAATTTCTTCCTGTGTCAAGAGGATCCATCTCCCTCTGTCTGGGTCTCTCCAGGATGTTTTATTCTGGCATATGAGTTGTTTCTCCCAGGAGGCTTTGTATTTTGTTGCTCACTGATTGGCGATCTTGTCTTCTCCCTTTTGATATTTTTTGCTCCTTACCTATTTTCTGCTTCCTCTAATTTCCTTCTTCTTTTTTTCCCCCTGTCTTGTGTATAATCAAGTTGTTAGTCTTCTATCAGTCTTAAATAGTGAAGCCTCTCAATCCCTAAATCCAGTCTCTCTAGAGGTTTTCAGACTGCTGATTTTCTAAAATAACTACAAAAGCAAACTATGGATGCATTTTAATTGCCAAAGATCCAGACAATAGAAAAGTGTACTGAGAGAAATGTAAAAGTCCCCACTCACTCCCACTCCTGTTCCCAAAAGTAACCACTGACATCAGTTCCAAGTGACAAAACAACTTTTTACCACACGGACCAACTCCTCCTGAGTTAATGCAGATGCAATAATTGACTTTCATGTGTGTCTCTCTGTGTTTTAATTTGTTCATTTGGGCTTTAAGAGTTATTTGATATTTGGCTTACTCAATATTTGGATATTAGGAGATCATGTTAAAATCCAGATTCTTGAACTCATTTTAAAAATTTGAGAACTCTGGCCAACCAAGACCCATATAGCCATATTATGAAAGGACATCTTTTATAAAGTTCTCTTGGTCTCCACTTGACTTGTGCTGACTTAGATTACTCACCTGGCTCCTGTAAGCTTGAAATAGGTGGCTTCTAGGCTCAGCTGTTAGTGGTGTACACTCCAGAAACCACAGCACACCCACCACTAAAAACAGATTAGTCCACTGGATCGCAGGAAGCTCTTCCAGACAAGAGCACATGAAAAGGGAAGACCCACTTTCAGGATGATATAGACAGTAATAGGCTATAGGAGATGGGACCCTGGGCCAGTGAGACAGCAGGACCTGGAAGACAGGAAGGCCTCACTGGCTACAGAAAAATAGTTCCCTGACATCCCTGAGTAACATTTCTCATACTGGTCTTCCCTAATGTAGATTCCATACAGTGAAGCTTGCTTTCTGACTTCTGGCCATGTTTTAGTTATTTTGTCATTGCTAGGACACTCTATCCAGCACTCCCAGTTTAAAGGAGGAAAGTTTTATTTGGCTTCCATTTCAGTCCAGTCCAGGGAATAAATTCCTTAGGTACCCTTTCTTGAGCATTGCATCTTGAGTTTCTCTTTTCAAAGCAAAGACTTTCATTTTTTGCAAGGCAAAGGGCAGGCAGGGGCTTGTTTCTTGTCTCAAGGTCTTTTCAGGAACCATGTTTTCCTTTGCTCCAGCTTTGCAGGCATCTCCTTTGTGGTGAAAGTTAAAAAGCTTTAGAACATTTGGCTGTGCTGTTTAATCTTGATTCTCAATGCAGAGCTACCTAAAAGCTGCCAACAGTACCCAGGTTACAGCCTCAATATTAAGCTGTCTTGAAATTTCCTCTGCTAGATTAATTAGTCTGCTACCCTTAGTCTCAGTCTCCTTCAGCGTCTCAGGACATGAGCAAAATGTAGACAAATTTTCCACTAGAGCGTTACTCATGGTCTGGAGTCCAACTGTCAATCAATTACTTGATCTCAGCTGAAACCTTCTGAGTCTGGTCGTTACCATCTACATTACTGTCAGCATTCCGCTCTTCCAATCTCTGACCTGAATCTACCCTCAAGCTAGGCTTACAGCATTCTGGGGCTGCTTCACCAGTCAGCATCTTCAAACCTTTGTAAATTCTTTCTGAGAACCAGTCCCAAAGGCTTCTGGACGACATGGTCAGGTACAATCACAGCAACAACCCCACTTCTCTAATAACAAAGTCTGTCTTAGTCACTTTTACATCATGGGGATAAAATGTCTGACACTTGCCCCTTAAAGGAGGAGCAGTTTGTTTTGGCTCATCTTATAGTTTGTAGTTGACTGGCTCCTAGGAAGGAACACACAGCAGCAGGGCAGAGCAGAAGATCATTGCTTGTGGTATGATAAACTGAAAGCAAAGAGAACCAAGGAACTAAATGGGAGATAAACCCCTCCAGGCCACACCCCTAGTGACCCACCTCTTTCAACCAGATCCCATCACCTAACAGCAAGTCAGTTATAAGTTCCCCAAATACAGTCATATTCTGGAAGCCCCACCTGGGATCACATGAGACTTTAACACAGCTACAAATCACAAATGGGAACAAAGACAGGTAGAAAAGCAGGTGAAGCAGGACGCAGACAGAAGCTGGCCTGCTAGAGAGAGAGAGAGCAGTCCATGTGAGACCTTTGTCACCATGGCCACTGCATCATGGTCCTCCCGTAGCTGATTAACAAGGCTGACTCATTACCACTTTTTTGCCACTCAGGGACAGGGCTCAGTTCACCTGTTTGTTCCTTAGTGATGCCCTTTGCAATGCCCTATGTGCATCAAAAGCAAGTGGGTTTTGATACATGTAGCTCTGATATCTCCAAAGAAGCCCTCTATTTTATTTAGCTTGGTAAATAGTCACAAGCCCACTCATGCAAAGCAAATCACAGTTTAATCCCAGATGAATGCCAACAGACTCAGGTTTCATGAATTTTAATGCTGAAAAGGGTCAGGAAGTACATGGTAAAATCGTTTCTGTGGGCAGGGACTTTGTTGTAAGAATACATCATGTATTTGTCAGAGGGAAATAACATCTCTGGACCATTTAACTTATTAATATGCAGATAAATGTTTCTCTTAGGGCCTGGGATGGTTTGGGAAAAGTGGTCTGCCAAAGCTAGGCATTTGTTTCAGGTGCCCGTAGGAGTTGGTGCAAAGGGCCCAGCTCTCCAGGGACACTTTCCACAGATGAGTCATGTGCTCTTATTATGGCCACTGCCTTCTCCTTACCCCACCTCCCCTTTTCCTGCCAGCCTCACTCCCAAAGGCCCTATAACGAGTCCCCAGTTGACCCTCAGCTCTGAAACCTGTACAGCTCTGTTCACGCTTCTTTTGCTCCCAACGGGATACCAGCCTTTCCTCCACTAAATTGCTTCGTTGAATTGAACTTGGGCAATGAAAGGGTCGTCTCTGGTGAAACCTTCTTCCTGAGCAGAGGTAAAAGAGAATTTCATGTGGAGAAGGAGCCAGGCTCTCTCCATGCAGACCGTCTTAGGATGCAGCCAAGGAGAAAAGAAGGGGAGACGAACTATGTGCCATTTCTCCTTCTGCTATCCAATGTTAGATTTACTCCTGCCTTATTTTTATCTAATACCGCTATCATAATTTCTCTTGTTTGCTTCCCATTATCCTATAAAAACAAAAAGGAATGTTGGGCCATGGTTGAATCTAAACACTAAAACCATTTAAGATATACTACCCCTGGGACATCTGGCAAAAGGTAATAAGTTTCTCTAAATGTGACCTAATTATAACTGTCCTTTTAAGTTTTATTTCTCATTGGGACCAAACGTCTGAGGTTAAAAATATTTCTTGAAACAGGTCCATGTTACCACAAAGTTTTACAGCATCACTTAAACGTTATCCATCTTACCAATGTATTTTTCTCTTCTGTTCCCATGTGATAAAAGCCAGACGGGCTGGAGAGACAGGAAGCCAGGCCACACTTGAGCAGGAGCAGGCTAGGCCAGGATTCTCACGCCAGGCCACACCTATCATCTGACTAAGCGACGGGTCACCCCTAGGTCACCACAGATTCCTGGATGGTCTGGGCACCAGGAAACTCACATGATCCGTCAGCCCCCAGCTGAGCCTCAGCTGCTCCAGCTCCCAGCTGACCTGCCCTCTCCATCCCCCAAGAATACCAGGCCCAAATGGTCTGAGCCAGGTGCCATGAAAACTTGGGGCCGCCCCATGTGGCCTGACTGCTCAAGGCTGGCTCTCCCTCCAGCTCCACGGTTCAGTGGTCACTCTCTCCTCCTGATGTGCTTTGCAGGGAATCTCCTTTCAAAGACCATCTTGTTTTCTGAACAGAAAAGCCCGCTGTAGGGCTGGCCAGCATCCCTTGCTTTATTTGCACAAACTTGGCTAGTCCTGGCTCCTTGCTGTGCAGCTCTCTAAGGACACTGTGAGAGTGGGTTCCTTTCCAGCTTCTCCATTGAACTATCTCTTAAAAAGAGATGGGGGCGGGCTCCTTCTGATCTGAGGGCACGCGTGCTGAGGCTGTGCTCGGATGTCAGACCCAGCCTCCACCAGGTAGATGGGCGTCTAAGCCTCAGCTTCCCCGTCTGTAAAATGAGGATGAGAAAGGAAGATAAATGAAGATGATAATCATGAAGATTAAAATGGAGGTAAAGAAAGCCAAGCACACCGCGCAGCCTGGCATGTGAAAGCACTCAGGAGATGATGAGCTATTATTATGAAGCTAAGATAATGCCATTAGTACCAAAGACAATATTTCTGATTGGCAGACGATGCCAGAAGGATTCAGGCCAAAGAAGACTAGAAATTAAATTAACTTAGTTTGCTGGATTGTCTTTCCTCCTGATTCCAACTCGTCAGAGAAGAAAATAGCTATGAAAGAGGGACTCTAGAGCCAGGATTGTACCCAGGAGGCTCTGACGAGAGTCTACAAGCAAAAACATGCCATTCCCAAGACTTTCTCCAAGTGAATAGGAGAAGCTGAGTTTAAAACTGAGCAGCTACAATTTAAATGTAACTTCAGATGTGCAAACTGACTCTAGTGATTCCCTGAAGCCCCTACTTGGGGTGAGCATGGAGGCATCAGTTACCCCAGATTCAAAACTAGATTCGAAAAAGTAAGCCTGGAGCTGGGCGTGGTGGCTCATGCCTGTAATCCCAGCACTTGGGAGGCTGAGGCAGGAGGACTGTTGCAAGTTGGAGACCAGCCTGGGCTACAAAGTGAGCTCAAGGCCAGCCTGAACTGCAAAGCAAGACCCTGTCTCAAAAAGCCAAAAGAAAAGAAAAGAAAAGAAAAGAAAAGAAAAGAAAAGAAAAGAAAAGAAAAGTATGGTGTTGAGAGCTTTGTAAAATGATACAGACAGCTGCTGAGCGCTCCGTACCCCAGCCATGCCAAAAAGCACTTCAGGCTTCAATGCAGAGAGACTGGGAGCAGAGAGGTGAGAAGAGCACAGTGCTGGTTGGGAGCAGCAAAGAACAGACCGGCAAGGAGAGCAGCTGCGGGAGCAGCGCTTGGCAGTGACCCTGACAGAAAGGGGGCTGGGAGGAGCTGTCAGGGAAGCGGGGATAAATGTCACATCACATCTGCACTGTGCACCTGCTGTTTTCCCACCCTGCGCCAGGTGCTGTGAGGTCTGGGGTTAGCGGGGATCCTGACTCTAGCAGAGCATCCGTCCGCATTTCTAGCATATATTACAAAAAAAGATGGCTGATCCAGAGCGTCCTTATAATGCTTACATGTGAAACAAAAATAATGAGCATGTAGAAACCTCCCGTCAGTATCAGAAAGTACACAAATATATTCTCAAAGAACCCCTGAAAAGATCCTGCATCCACGTCTTCATCCCTCCTATTTCTGCTAAGGAGTCTTGTCACTGGATTCAGGCCCCAGATGGGTAATTCATGAGGCTCTCAGCTCAAGATCTTTAACTTAATTACTCCTGAAAAAAGACGTTTTTGCTGGGGATGTAGCTCAGTGGCACGGCGAGTGCCTGGTAAGTGCAAGGTCCTGAGTTTGACTCTCGATATTAAAAAAAATTTTTTTTTTCAAATAATGTGATATTCACTAGCTGTGGGAATAAAATACAAACATGAATTCTGGGGGCCACTCAACCCACTATATTTGGCAAATAAGCAACTGGCTCCCAAATTCTGGTGCTAGGGCTTGATTCTAAACAAAGCAAGCAGCAAAAGAAACCCAGTCCTTAGTTGTGACACCATGAGGGTAACTAGGCTTTTGCCACCTCTCCTAGAAGAGATACCAGCGCTATAGGTCACCAAGCAGATCCACCCCGGGGGCCTGCTTGACACCACTGTATCCCTCAGCGGATGACACCAGTGACCCGCACACAGCCAGGGCTAGGAAGGGTACTGGCTGCACGAACACAGTCTCACCGCCAGAATCCTAGGTGGAAAAAATAAACCTTGATTGTTTTCAACTTCCTTTCACAGCTTTATTGAGACATAATTTGCATGCAGTAAACTTCACTTTTAAGTTTCCAGTGCCAAGACTTGTAGCAAATTTTTCAAATTATACAATCATCAGCTTTAGCACAGTCCCATCACCCTCCAAAGTTCCCTCCTGCCCATTTGCAATCTGCACTTTTCACTCCAGCCCCTCACTTAGTCTCTGTACAGGTTTGCCCTTTCTAGGCCTTTCACACAAAAGAAATCGTACACTCTACAGAGCAGAATAGTCTTTTGCTGCTGGTGTCTTTCTCAAACTGTGTTTTTGAGGTTTGACCAGGTCACTTTGTGGCAGGGTGTATCAGCAGCTGTTCCCTATTGCTGAGCTGTATCCCCTTGCAGGGCAAAAGCACTGTGCTGTGTATCCATTAACAAGCAAAAGGCATTTAGATGGGCACCTGTGTGGGGCTTCTGTGAACAATGTTGCTATAAACATTTGCCTACAAGTCTACGTGAGGTCACAGATTTTCATTCCTCTTGAGTAGACACCTAAGAGAAGAATGGAACTTTTTATTCTGAAATTTTTTAGAAGTTATTTATTTTGGTACTGGAGATTGAACCCAGGGCTTTGGCACATCCCCATTTCATCTTACTTTTTATTTTGAGAGAGGGTCTCACTAAGTTACTATGTTGCCTAAGCTGCCCAGGTTGGGCTTAAGCTTGTGATCCTTCTGCCTCAGCCTCCCAGAAAGCTGGAATCATACGTGTACACCACCACACCTGTCTAAAAGCTTCTAAATCGATCTAAAACTGGAAAGAATGGTACCTTAACAATCCTTTACCTGGGTTCTTCAATTGGTGACATTTTAGCATATTTGCTTTATCTCCCTCTGTATAAAATATTTTTGTGAACTATTTAAAAGAAGTTGTAGACATCATGCTATATTGTCTGAACTATTTCACCTCTTAGGAATAAGGCCATTCTGTATAATCCCAGCACCATTATCATAATGAAGACTCCTTCCAAACTCAGTCTGAGATTCTCCACAAGTGCAGTCGAGCGGAAAGCGCAGTACCCGATGGGGACCCGACCTCAGCGGAACCTCCCCTGGCTGCCGGGACCCTTCCTCCTGGGGTCCTCTCACTGCCATTGCTCCTAGGACACCTGTGTAGGGTCACCTTGGTGCACAGCCTTGGAGTCCCCCAGACTCATCGCACTCTTTCTCCTCCATTATTTATCCTAGAGTTATCAGCACTTGTTTTGCAAGGCTCAAAAGTCCCTCTCATGAATTACAAAATTCTCAAAACTTCCCTCCTGTCAGGTCCTCTCAGTGGCACTTTACCCCACCATCTTCTTTCCCTCGCTGCTATTTTCTCCTCATCCCTGATCTGTTTCCCTCCGGCAAAGCACTTCCCACCCCCTAACAAGATAAACTGTAGCTCAGGCTTTTATCAGTGGCTCCCCCTCTCCAAAGGCAAAAGTGTTGTGTTTGGGGTTCACTGCTGCAGCCCCAAGTCAGAGAACCATGCCTGCCATGCAGCATGCTCAGTAACTCAGAGCGGAAGGAAGGAATAGACGATGCCATGTGGGTGGGTGGCATTGCCCCGCAGCCCTTCAGGGGGAGCAGAATGGATTGACCCTGAGCTAACCACTGCAGGGGAGGTGTGAGGAAGGACGTCAGTGAACATTCTGCACACCAAGCGGAAGGCTTGAGAAAACCAGCTCTAACAACTGCAAAATGATCCCCCCCACACCCGACTACCCAGTAGAAGAGAACAGAAATTTCCAAATAGGAAGTCTCCTAACACTTTTCTAAAGAAAGGCTTTTTTTTTTTTTTTGCCTCAGAGAACAAGCAAGATCAACTAACTCTGAGGATCACAGAAGCCTGGGTCTCAGCCAGCCCTGGATTTCCTGGAGGAGGCAAAGACCACGCCTGTTCTGTCCCTAAAAGGCCCTTCCCGGAAGGCAGCACCTTCTGCCCTGGCAGTCTGCCAGCAGCCTGCAGCCCATCCTGCCCCGCAGGCCCTGGGGTCTGGAAAGATGGGCTGCACCTGGCCTGCCCCAGGGGCCCCTGGGGATGTGCTCTGCCTGCTTTCGAGAGCCTGAGCGAGGAACTGGAGAGCAGAGTGGGGGAGACGCTAGCAGGAAGCAGAAACAGAGACCTTGAGTCAGACTCCAAGAGCTGTGAGCAAGCAGAAGCTATGAGGAAGCTTGAAGTAGTGAGAACTCTGAGGCAAAGAAAGCCCTTCAAAGAACATCGAGAGGGCCAAGAACAGCATTCACAAGCCGCTGTCCCTGAAGTCCCTCGAGCCGCCCTGCATTCATAGTGACTTTGGTTCCAGTCTCGGACACTGTTTTCTAGAAGTTTTAATTGGCCTCCCTCTTGGCGATTTCTTCACCATGAACCTCATCACTTGAGCTAGGCTGAGTGACCTTTTCTTCCTTGCAACCCACAGAATCTAAGTAAAATAGAAATATGTGAATGTTTGCGGTGTACACGAGCCTATGGGGAAAGATGAAACTCCTGGAGGTGGTCCCTACCCTCCGCAAGCTGGCTGCTTGCCCCACTGCTGCCAGGCCCTTTCGGTGCTCCACAGCCCTGCGGCCCAGCGTGCAGTCCCGGGCCCACCTGCTCGAGTCCCAGGAAGTGGGTCAAAGTGCAGAATCTGAAGCCCAGCCTCAGACTCCTCAACACGGGCCAATGGAAGGTCGACGTCCACTGCTCCCCCACACACCATGAATAGTCCCAAAGCCATTATCCCCTTCTCCTCCCAGACTTCTCTGCCTCCCAGATTTGATAACCCTCATCAATAATTCCATGGGCATCAAAGTTAATGGCAAAGGTCTTTGCCTGTGAAATGCAGGTTTCTTGAACTTCAGACGTCTCTCATTAGATGTGGTTTGCAGTACTGTTGTAGATGCTTGCCTTTTATTTATTTTATTTTTCCAGAGGTTCATCCCGTGTGGGTAAAATCCTGTTGAGTAAATGCAAGGCCCGAGACCCTGCCCTGTTCCTCGGGCCGGGCGGCTTCTCCCGAAGAGCCTGTGAACCGCATTCTTGCAGCATTCAGTCACCTTCAGAGCTGTGCTTTCAGGTTACAGCTTGTTTTCATCTCAAACACGGGAGAAAGAAAGAAAGGAAAAAAAAAACTCTTCAAAAGATGAAACACCAAGAAATAAAATGCAGCTATTTTTCCAGGGAGGATTCGTGGTTCTGGCTCTGAGGCTGCCTGTCCTCAAGCGTCCACCCCATGGGGTCACTTGCCAGTGCCTTCGAGATCAGCCATACCCACTGAATTTTCCAGCCTGCCCTGGGTCTTGAGGCAGATGAAACAGGAGCAAGCCCCTCAGAGGCCTCCCTCTGACTGCTCCTTCCCGTCTTTCCTGTGTCCCTCTATCCCTTAGGAGGCATTGAGTGCCCATGATGACCACACACGGAACAGGTCCTGGAGATGTAGTCATGAGGCAGGCACACAGAGGGGCACCCAGGCCCCCCTCAGGGAGCACGGTGGTGTTGATCATCAGCTGAATCACTTCAGCTCTAAGTGCTATGGAGACCAGCTGCAGGGTGACAGGAAAGAGCATAACAGGGGCTGCCTAGACCAGGTAATGTCTAGACCTAGCGGATGAATAGTGGTGAGCGAGACAAAGAAAGGCAGAGTCTCTTATTCCATGCCTGGCTCTTGAATTGCCCATGAGGCGCCCTAACTCCAACCTGGCACCTCCAGCTGACTTTGCCCCCTGCCTGCAGTGGGGACAGCTCCACAGCCCGGCCTGGACATTCGCCTCTGTCCTCATCTGTCTGACCTTGGTCTGGGCTATTTTCTGCCCCAATTCCTCCATATTGGTGTTGACAGCCCACAGAGCTCCCACCCAGCTGGGTGGCAAGCAACGGCATCACTTTCTTCTTCATTCCTTAGAAAGCATTTTCCTTTCCAGCAAATCCCATTTGCTCCTGGGCCCAGGACCATTTGCCAGTCTCCATGCAGGGTTCAGTGCTCACACAGGAGGCCATTTATCTCCAATACAATACAGCTGTGTCCTCTCACTGCCATGCTCCTGCTGGGTCGGGGCAGGTTGCATCTTGCAGCTGCCTCTCCCGGCTGCTGAGACTGCAGTGCACGGTGGTTCCCATAACCCTCTCTTCAGGCAGGTTACACTGGGAGCTGTGGGCGACCCTTAGCACTTGGAATAAAATGAGTTGCTTTGCTAACTGTACTGCAGCTTCCTTTTTTCAAACATCACGGGCACATTTTGGGGTTTCTGTGTGTGAACAGGTGCCGCAGGAAGCACGATCGTTTGTTTATTAGAATGTTAGCCTTTGTTTTGAAAACCAGTTTGAAAAGGGAAAATGGCCTGTGTGAAGCCTTCTGCATTTCCCATCAGGCCCTGTGCTGTGCACAACTGCTTTCACCTTTAGTTTACCGACTCCCCATCTGGCTAGGTACTTTGAAGTATGTTGGCTGTAATCCAGAAGGACTGATTTGGTTTATTTTAAGGAGTTTTATTTTAAGAAACTTTTGACATTTAAGAATTTAATTGGAACAATCTGTACCCAGAAATTTTTTAATGCAGTCTAGGATTAAAAGATGTTCTTCAGAGTATGTAGGATTCTAGGGAAAGAAGAAAAAAAAAAAAGCAGAAAAGCGAGTCTGCCCACCCCCGGCCAGTCTTTGCGCTTGACCTGCATGAGCTGGTCAAGAGCAGCATGACCTCCAAGATGAGAATGAGAGAGGGAGAAGCCAGTGGACTGTAAGAGGTGAAAGAGAAGCTCATGCCCAGCCAGCCCTAAAACTGACTTGTAAACTGTACCACCAGCCCCAGCTTCTCCCCTAAATTTCACCTTTGCTGCCAAAAATTGCCACATGGGTGTCCAATAAGCTCTTAGAGTCAGGGAATTCCTGAATTAGTCTACTCTGCCAGTCCTGCAGGGGGCACTGCTATTCCCCCTTCTTTGAGTTGCCATCTTGGACTCACTGCGCACTTCACTTACCTACCTCATGGAGCTTCTGAAGAGAACCCCAGGTGTCTTTTGAACATCTGCTCTATGTGGTGTTCTCATAGAGCTTTACATGAAAGGTTTAGATTTGACACATGCCTCCCTCAACCTTGCAGTAGTAACTACTATTCTCCAACCTATATCTTACCCCAGACAAACTAGATCACGTCTTCTTACTTGAGAAACCCTGAATTCTTCCCCTACTCTTTCTCCAGCTCACATTTTTTTCCCCTGGTATATTCCACTCTTACCACTCTTTGAGGAGTAGGATCCTATGCAACTTTTAAGGTCTATCAGTGGTTTTCTGGTAAATATTTAACAACATCTCTCCAGCAGTAAAAATTCTGACTTGTATTGTTTCAAAGAATTCAGGACATAAATCCTCCCACCATGGCCAGTTTCAGCCTAGAATCCGAAACCAACAGGCTCCCAGAACTTCTGATAATTTTGCTCTCATTTCTCAGAGGCCGGTATGAGCAGGCTCTGCCAATCCTTACCTGTTGCCTTTCTAGGGCCTCCCAGCACGCGGTATGCCTCCTCTCCAATGACCTTTATTAGTAATTTGTACCCTCTCATGAAACATATTCTCCATTACAAGTATAATGAATCCTTGTTATCGTCCCATCTCCAATTATTAGCTTTCCAAGGGCATGAACTGTGTCTTACTCATCCTCACATTCACAGGGGTGCCCAGAACAATACTGGTGTTTAATTCAGATTTGCTGCATTCCACTGATGATGAGGATTATCACTAGGCTTTGAGACACTGCTGCTGTGGAGGATGCAGTGATATCATGTATGTAAAGTGCTGAATGGAGTGCTTGGCCCAGCAAGGGCTCAGTTAGTGACTGCTAATTGTACTTCTTTTTGTGGTTTCTGGGGTGAAGGGGTCCAAAGTTTTATATTCTAACAGTGGTTCTCAAGACTTCCTCCCACCCCAGCCACACACGTTAGAATCATGTGAGAAACCTTTACAAATCCCAACAACCAGGCCAATAAACCTTTAAATTTCCCCCCATGATTCTGTTGTGAGCTAAGTTTAAGAACCACTATGTCACGAAATTCCAATCCTTGCCCTGGCTGCTTGACTCAAGAGTGTCAAAAAGGAAATGACATCTCAATAGTAACAACTCTCCCTTTAAAAATCCTCCGGCTCATAAACAATTCCAGTAAATAGGAGGAAAGCTCAAGTCACTAGCAGGATTACCATATTTGGTGACCATATTGGGTGGAGACACCTGGGAAGGGGAGGCCAAGCATGAGTCATTTGGCTTTCAGGAGGGGTGGGAAAGAAAGACCTCTGTGTCAGCAAACTCCTATAAGCAAAATTCTTCAAGCTGGCAGAATTTTAAGAGACATCTCATTTATGAGATTTGGCCCTTTGTAGTGGTCTGGTAGAGACCGAACCAAGAAAGTTTCATTTCAGTGAGCATCAGTGTATGTGCCCCTATTCCTTTGTTCTAGAATTTTGTTGTATCAAAGCTATTACAATTGAGCTGCCCGGTTTAAAATGATTCTTATTCTCACAAAATATTTATGTTCACAAGAATGAATTTCCTGTAAGCCAAGATAGTAACCTTTGCTATCTTTAAGAATGAAGTATTATTTTCCCCTTAGATCAGGTGAAATCTGAAGCAATGTGAGATCTGATTGGTCCAAAGTGATACAAAGTGATGCTGAATATGATGTAAAAGCTTTCTGTTCTAATCACTGGACACCTTCTTCTTTTATAGATATTTATGGATAAATATGGATATTTTTATGGATATTTAGTGACTGTAGTTTTGTCACATGTCTCTCATATTAAAGACATTAACTGGGAAAAAATTCCTTCTGAAAGGATTTGATCTGAAAAATAGAGTCTGTTTTTCGTACAAGAAAGACAATGTAGTGCCTCACTTTTAAGAAGACAGAGAAGAAGTCTGGAGGTGTAGCTCAGTGGTAGAGTGCTTGCCTAGTGAGCACAAGACTCAGCTTGGTCACCAGCACAGGAAGAGAGAGAGAGAGAGAGAGAGAGAGAGAGAGAGAGAGAGAGAGAGAGGAAGAAGAAGAAGAAGAAGGAGGAGGAGGGGGAGGAGGAGAAGGAGGAGGAGGAGGAGGAGGAAGAAGAAGAAGAAGAAGAAGAAGAAGAAGAAGAAG